>ML677373.1:5976350-6009196 GCA_007922305.1 Dermatemys mawii
TGTAGTGTGTGCTGTGTGTATGCAATGTGTATGTGTACACCTGTGTGTGCAATGTGTGTGTCTGTGTAGTGTGTACTGCGTGTATATAATGTATGCGTATGTACAATGTGTATGTGTGTGTGTGTGTAACGCTGTTGGGGTGGAAGCAGCTCTCTGAGTCGGGGGTGGGGGAATAAAGCGATTAACAGGGTTTCGGAAAGCAGCGGGGTGTGGGGGGGTGTTGAAATCTGCGCCCCTCTCTACTATCTTCCCGGAAGGAGGCCGGGAGGCCCGGTCCTGCCAGGACCTGTGGCCCCCACAGGCGCTGGGGACGCCTTTTACGCAGTTTAAAAAGCCTCCCCCCATTACAATTTCCTAGCCCGTGTTTTTTATTTCCTCCGGACAACGTGCTCCCGGAGATTACACCTGAGACGGGACCCAGTGACGCTGCCTAGCTCCTACTGCCCAGGCCTCAGAGAGGCTCCGGTGCTCTGCTAGTGCTGGCGCCTCTCTCCAGCTCAATAAACCTGGGTGGATCCTGTCGAAGGGTCCCGGTCTTCTCCCAAAAGCTCTGACTGCCCCCTCCCACGAGGGATCGATTTGTCTCTAGTCTCTCCCTCGAGAGTGACCCATTGAGAGTGACCCATTCCCGCCCACTCGCCCGGTAGAGTCACCGAGAGCCCCCGTGGGTCTCTGTCCTTGAGAGCAGAGCGGTATGGCAAGGGCCCGATCCTGCACTCCTTCTTGGGGCAAAACGCCCAGGAGAGGCCAGAGCAGCCGAAGGAAGTTCCGCCTGAGCCCGAACAGCGGGCCTGGGCCCTGGGCGGGGGAAGGGCCCGAGCCTGTGTTCACTGAAGCCGATGGAAACCGATTCCGCTCCGTCTTTCCCCGGACTCAGCAGCGTGTCAAGGCTGTTCTCTCCTCGGACACCGACACAGCCCCGCTCCCAGCCCTTGCTTGCTAGTTCCCCGGCAGGCCCTCCTTCCCAATCGCTCCCCGGACAGACTCGCAGAAAGCTCGGCTCTGACTTTCCCTTTACATCCCGTGCCTGGCACCACACAAACCCTTCGCCCCGCGGGCAGAGTGCAGAGAAGCTAAAGGCTTAAGGCCAGATTCCCCCCAGACCCTCCAGTACAATCCCCAGCGACGGAGGAACCGAGAACAGAGTTTGTGCCTGAGGAATCCCCCCCCCGCGCACCCAGCTCAGCGCTTCCACAACGAAAAGCACGAGGCAGGTCCTTGCCACTGCCAAAGGAAGAGAACAGGGCCCGATCCTGCTGCCATTGCAGTGGGTGGGAACGCCAAACCCCTCCCCCGGCCTCGGCCCCTCTCTTGCTTTGCCTCCGTCTTTGCTCCGCTGCAAAACTTTGCTTCCAAACAGCCGATGTGCAGTAAAGGGTCCGCTCGCACCGATCCCTTCTGTCTGCTCCGTCCCGCCCCCTCTCCCTGAATTAGATGCTTGGCCCGGATCCCCCCACCCCCTCCCATCCTATTGATAAACTACCAGTGGATGTCGTTGTTCTGTTCCTGTGTGAGCGGAATGTCACTCCTTTAAGATGACCTCAAACTCCGCCGAAGCTGGGAACGTCATTCAGGCTCTCTGCGAGGCGCGGAGAGGGAGGCAGGGAAGGACAGAGCCCCGCCACTAGGGTGTTTTGGGTGTGTTGGGGTTTTTTTTCGGTCCGAGGATGGGAAGGCTCTGGGCTCTTTGAACCACACACCGCTCAGCATCCAGCGCTTCCCCTCCGCCAGCCAGGAGCGCTCGGCTGAGAGCTTGGAGACCGGCCGGGCCACCTTCCCCGGGAGCTCCAGAAACTTTACTCTTGCGCCTCTGGAGGAACAGCAAACGCGCGAAGAAGGTAGCGTCCCACCTATTGGTCTCTGATGGCTACCGCTGCAGGGGGGTGGGGGGTTCAAGCCACCAGCCTCAGCGGCGGGGGTTAGCTTGGGAGAGGAGGCCAGGTCGCTTTGCGCTGCTGATCCAGCCCGGGGTTCCCCGCCTCCAGGCGCAAAGGTCTCCTTCCACCCCGCCAGCTTCCCGCCGGGCTGCGGGCTGGGTTTCCTGGGCAGTGCCCTGGCACGGGCGGCTCTTCCCGTTCGCGGCCCGGGCGGCGATCCCGCCGGATGGGAAGCGCCCGGCTTGCAGAGCCGGTCCCCTGCTAGAGCGGGGCCGGGCTACGCTCCGTGCCCCCTCTGCCGGGCTGCAGCCTCCCCTTCCCGGCCAGGGTAAAGCGGAGCAATCGGGTCTGTGCCGGCGGCTTCACCTCCCCGCTTCTCTCTCTCTCTCTCTCTCTCTCTCTGTGTTTGCCCCCAGGCTCCCCGGAGGAGGCGCCCGCAGGATGCCCGGGAAGCGCTGGCGGGTCCCGGTCACGCTGGTGTGGCTGTGGTGCCTGGCGGGCGGCGCGCGCGGCGGCCACGGCATGAGCATGTTCGCGGTGCAGACGGCGCAGCCGGACCCGTGCTACGACGAGCACGGCCACCCGCGGCGGTGCATCCCGGACTTCGTCAACTCCGCCTTCGGCAAGGAGGTGAAGGTGTCCAGCACCTGCGGCCGGCCGCCGGCCCGCTACTGCGTGGTGAGCGAGAAGGGCGAGGAGCGCGTGCGGACCTGCCACCTCTGCAACGCCTCGGAGCCGCGGCGCGCTCACCCGCCCGCCTTCCTCACCGACCTCAACAACCCGCACAACCTGACGTGCTGGCAGTCGGAGAACTTCGTGCAGCACCCGCACAACGTCACGCTCACCCTCTCGCTGGGCAAGAAGTTCGAGGTGACCTACGTGAGCCTGCAGTTCTGCTCGCCGCGCCCGGAGTCCATGGCCATCTACAAGTCCATGGACTACGGCCGCACCTGGGTGCCCTTCCAGTTCTACTCGGCCCAGTGCCGCAAGATGTACGCCAAGCCCAGCCGCGCCGCCATCACCAAGCAGAACGAGCAGGAGGCCATCTGCACCGACTCCCACACCGACATGCGCCCGCTGGCCGGCGGCCTCATCGCCTTCAGCACCCTGGACGGCCGCCCCTCGGCCCACGACTTCGACAACTCGCCCGTGCTGCAGGACTGGGTCACGGCCACCGACATCAAGGTGGCCTTCAGCCGCCTCCACACCTTCGGCGACGAGAACGAGGACGACTCCGAGCTGGCCCGCGACTCCTACTTCTACGCCGTCTCCGACCTGCAGGTGGGCGGCCGCTGCAAGTGCAACGGCCACGCGTCGCGCTGCGTCCGCGACCGCGACGACAACCTGGTCTGCGACTGCAAGCACCACACGGCCGGGCCCGAGTGCGACCGCTGCAAGCCCTTCCACTACGACCGGCCCTGGCAGCGGGCCACGGCGCGGGAGGCCAACGAGTGCGTGGGTAAGTCAAGCGCCCGGCCCCGGCCGGAGAGCGCGGGGTTAAGGGGCCCCGCCTGGGGTGGGAGGCGGCGGTGTCCGGCCAAAGGGACCCCGGAGAGCACGGGGCTCAGGCGTGGGGGAGACTCGCGAGCGGGCGGCAGATCCAGCCTCGCCTGGGGCCTTCCCCGCCCTGAGATCTAGGAGGAAGCGCGCAGCCGACCCTGGCCAAGGCCTGGGGGAACGTTCATCCTCCCCCCGCCCCGCGCTCCCAGGCCCAGTGCCGGTGAACTGTGTCCCGGGGGCTCGGGAAGGCCGATCGGGGGGCCCGGAGTCGGTCCCCGCAAGCTGCTAGCGCAGGTGTTAGAAGAGCGCTCCGGGCCGGGCGTAGTGCCCCGCACACCGACCTTGTTGGGTAAGAGAGGGGTGGGCAAAGCCCCGGCAGAAAGGCGCCTTGTCCAGTCTCACCCGCTGCAGCCGGGACAGGTCATGTCTCATGAGTTCTGGGTTGGGAACAAGCCTCCGAGGGACACATCTACCGGGCACAGCCCAAGGCCCCGACCCACGCTACACAGGTGCCTCACCAGCCATTGTGATGCCGAGGATCCTGTTCCAGCCTTGGGAGTAGTTGCCTCGGTTGGTTCAGACTATACACTGTCAAGCCTGACTGAAATGAATCGCGTTCAGACTGGCCAGGTGAGGGTTGTTAGTAAATATTTATCTAATGACAGCTCCAGAAGGGCAGGGTCACTTTCTAGTCCTGCCTAAATGTAAATAATTCCTCAGTCATGGGCCATCCAGGCAGACTGTTATAGTCTAGCTCAGAAACCTCCAGCTCATAAAGCTGTGAATCAGAAACCTTTCAGTGGCTCCCTGACAGAGCTCTGGCAATGAGTTGCCTTCCGAGAACACAGTAGGCGGTGTTTTCTCCGGCTGACTTTATATGAAATCAATTAAAGCAGCACCTCCCTCTGAAGATGTTGTCCCAGCCCTGTGAAGTGCCTTCAATTGCTCCATGAATAGGAGAGAGCAAAGGAGGGTTTGTACCCAGCTGATGTGTTTGTGTCATTTCTGTCTCAGGCAGAAACACTGGCCAAGTCAATAATACTGTGGGTCTCTAATGAGGGCCTTGAATGAGGACCAAGGCTGAAATGAGAAACAGCAGTGTGCTTGGGAGATGATTTATTTCACCCGGCCTCAGGCAAGAAATATAGATCCTCATGGCTGTAAACAATTCCAATAATCTAGGTTATCCTTCGAGGTCGAGTCTTAGCGTATTTACAGGCAGTGCTGCAATATTCCCGAGTGGTTCATTCCTGAGAATGACAGGCGGGAGGATGCTCTGTGGTTGGTGGTGTGTAGCTGCATGTTCTCAGGCAAGGTGGAGATATTCCTAGAGCAGTTAGGAAGGCTTCACCCATCCCAGCTTTCCCTTTCCCTTTAAAAGGTGATTTTGACATTCAGTGAGTGAGAAATTGGCAAGTATAAGGTGGGCACAGATAGCTCATCAAACTCCACTCAGAGGAACCCCTCCTCTCCTCACTCCTGACTTGCACAGGTCTTGCTGAAGTACCTCTCTCCTGGCCTGTCATATGCCCTGCTATCCCATTCTTGGACTCCCACATAGCTTTGGCATGCACCTTATTCCTGATCTCCAGCACCCCCTAATAGTCTGATCCTGAGGCTCCTGCCTCCAGCTCTGCCTATGCTGATCTGCAGCACTTCCTTGTCCTGAGTCTAACATCTCTGCCAATGCACCGTAATCCTGTCCCACAGCAAACACCCTCTCAATTTTGTCCTGAGGGGACCTTCCCCCAGCTTTGCCTCTTCACCTAAATTCTGACCTGCAGGAATTTTCACTTTTGCCCCTCACTCCCCGCATTGTCAGTAAACTTCTCATCTAACCTACCCCTCTTTTCCAGTCATGCTCCCATACCCCATGTCCTATTAACATGTTAAAGTTGACCAGTAGCAACCCTATTCTACTGGGCTGGCCAGAAGAAAAAAAAAGAGAGGTTTCAGCATTTGTTTTTGTTCTGCACTGGAGCAAAAACTAGTCCTTTCAAAATATTTGTGCAGAAAATCAGAGAGAACAAGAGTAAGTGAGACCTATCCCAAAATAGCCCGGTGGTTTGGACACTCACCTAAAATATGGGAGACCCAAGTGAGTGCCCTAGGGCCTGGGTCATGGCTTTTCTGTGGTGGATATCTCACTCTCTCTCTCTCTCTCTCTCTCTCTCTTTCTCTCTCTCTCTCTCCATTTCCATGAAAAGTTTTAGTTGTGATGAATCAGCATTATCCTATGAAAAATCCCCAGCCAGTTCTACCATTCTAGTCTGTGGGGTCTTCTAGCCAGAGACTTGTCATGTCACACACTGGTAATGCTGCGGTATGAAAACTTGCCCACCAGAGATTAAACTGAGACTCAGCTATAACTCATTTTTACTTGTCGTCTAAGCCAATTCCAAAACTAGTTAACATATATAACAATACCCACTTATAAAATGCTTCAGCAGCATCACATGTGTTTTAGCACTTGCATATCTTGAGTAGATTCTCAACTGGTGTAAATCAGAGTATCTCTGCTGAAGTCTGTGGAGCTATGCTGATTTACACTAGCTGAGGACCTCTTTTATTAAAAGTGCCTTAATGCTGTATTATTCATTTCTGGAGCAAATTCTAGCCATTGATGATACATAAGTCTCTGATCCTCCTTATATTGGTTTTTTACCATTGTGACTCCATTGACATTGATGGCATTCCTTTGGGGTTACACCATTGTAAACCCAATGGAGAGAGTGAGAGTGAGAATCTAGTCCTTGGAGAGAAAATTTTCTGAGTGCCTCTATCATTTGTGAATATTTAATCACATTATTTACAAAGAAAGTATATATCACTTGCCCTGTCATCCAAAATATTCCGCTCCAGTGATAAGAATAACATTGTGCAGCATCTCTGAACAATTTGTTTTTCTTTTGCTTAAATCATAATCAGATGTGACTTTAAAGAGTATTTAATTTCTGTGTCTTCCTCTTGAACACCAAGAATAATAACAAAGAAAAATACTGGCAATGCATAGGGTTATTTGGCTCACTAAGTCTTCTTCCTTTAGAAAATTAATATAGCTAAGATACTTCAAGATTAATACAAAATGCAGACATATGTGCTTTGCAAAACTTTTTCTAAACCTTAGCTCCATATACTTGTCAAGTCTACATTTTAGTAGAATTCTACTCTGCCAATGTACGTACACTCTCTCTCTTCTCTTATCAGTCTACCAGATTAGATAGATAGATAGATAGATTAGATAAAAAGAAGAATTTAGTCCAGTTTTAAATGGAAATCACAACACAGTCTTAATTATGGAGCAGTTACCAATGTATGTGTGTATACAAGAAAAAAATTACTCATGGATGTAGGAAAACTAGATTTTTCTCTTTAGTGAAACTTGGAATTTCTTCCAAAAATAATCCTAAACAGCATGAAAGAGAAAAATATAATATTTTAGGGTTGGTGACACTCAGCAGAATACAGGAAATCTTTCATTCAACCATGCATTAGATCTTCGACTGGGGTAACTGCCGATTTATACCATCTGAGGATCTAGTCCAGTGTATGTGTATAGATATATGTAATCTATACACACTTGTGTAATCTGAAAGAGTGGTGGTAATGATCTTTCTTTTAATGGATATTCTATTCTGGATGAGTTGAGGCTTGTGGAAGGGGTATTGACGATCCTTGTGAATTTTTAGGCACTACTGGTTTTCACGGATTGAAGACAAGAAGCTATATTTCATAAATGAGTTAGTGGAGTTTTAATAAACTTCCTATGAAATTTAGAACTTCCTGTGTGCCACTTCAGCGTTGTATTTTTGCTGAAAATAATTATTAACAATAAATCACACAAGACAAATGCTCCGAGATCGTCCCAAGTCTGCGGCTGCGCTATAGTTTATGAAAACTAATTCTGCAACCGAAACCATGGATTTGCATAATACAGCTGTAATTTAACCCGCACACCGAAGATGGCCATGTGAAATGAGCTCCTTGGTGCCCTGTAGTTCAGTTTGTCTGTTGGTAGTGTGTACCTGTGATATAATGGTAATAATGACACAAACAGAGCTGTGTGAGCGTGCTCTTTATTTGACTGTTCTCTCAGCTGCAGGACTCAAATGCTTTGCTGATGAAGGTAATTCTATAGAGCATATTGGAATAGCTTTGATGCAGGATAATATTAGAGTTTAATTTGCACTGTGGAAGTTAATGGAATCCTTGGTCACAGGAGTACTAGGAAGATTCAATACGCAGGAAAGGAATGATTACAAAGGGAAAGGTTTGTCTCTTTACCCTGAGTGTGTTCATTACACAAATTCCTTGTTTTTTATGCTTACAATTTCTACCCTTGTGTAAAAAGTGGCTTCTTGGCATTAACCATGTATTGCTGTTTGAAGACACCAGATCCCAAGTCTTCAAAGGAGGTGGTAAAACCAATCCCTTAGGCCCTGATTCTGATCCCACTCACATCCATGTAAATCTGGAGCAGCTCCAGTGAAGTTCATGGAACTGCCATGGTATAGAAGTGACCGAAGGGAACAGAGTCCAGATTCACCCATATACTCTGACTCCTTCGTGCCACTTTCACAACTCCAAACCTCTTCTTTTCTGACCAGTTAAACTGGATTGATGGCTGTTTTCTGTCACTGGAATAGCACATAGCAGCCAGAGCATGCTGGAAAATCTGGCCCTATGTCTTTGAAAAGCCAGAATAATATAAAATTAATACAGCAGACATTATGTGGATTAAAAACTGATTAACTGATAGATCTCAAAGTGTAATTGTAAATTGGGAATTGTCATTGAGCGGGTGTGTTTCCAGTGGGGTCCCACAGGGATCAGTTCTTGGCCTTACACTATTTCACATTTTTATCAATGATCTGGAAGAAAACATTAAATCATCACTGATAAAGTTTACAGATGACACACAAACTGTGGGAGTGGTAAATCCTGATGAAGACTTGTCACTGATTCAGAGCAATCTGGATTGTTTAGTAAACTGGGCACAAGCAAACAATATGCATTTTAATGTGGCTAAATATAAATGTATACCACTATGAACAAAGGATTTCGGGCATACTTACAGGATGGGGGACTCTATCCTGGGAAGCAGGGACTGTGAAAAAGATATGGGGGTTTAGGTGGATAATTAGCTGAGCACGAGCTCCCGATATGACACTGTGGCCCAAAGAGTGACTGTGATCCTGGGATGCAAAGAGGAGAATCTCGAACGGGAGAGGTTATTTTATCTCTATGTTTGGCACAGATGTGACCAGTGCTGGAATATTGTGGCAAGTTCTGGTGCCCACAATTCAAGGAGGATGCTGATAAATTGGAGAGAGCTCAGAAAAGAGCCATGAGAATGATTAAAGGATTATAAAATGTACCTTAGAATGATAGACTCAAGGAGCTTGATCTGTGTCACTTAAAGAGACAACCAAGGGGTGACTTGATTGCAGTCTGTAAGTATCTACATGGGGAACAAGTATTTAATAATGGCGTCTTCAGTCTATCAGAGAAGTCTAACATGAGGCAGTGGCTGGAAGCTGAAGCTAGACAATTCAGACTGGACATAAGGTGTAAATATTTAACGCTGAATGTAATTAACCATTGGAACAATATACCATTGGCTGTAGTGGAGTCTCCATCACAGTTTTTGAATCAAGTGGGGATTTTTTTTCTAACAGATCTGCTCTAGGAATTATTTTGTGGAATTTCTCTGGCCTATATTATACAGGAGGTTGGACTAGAATGATCTGAGGGTTAAAGTGAAGTAAAGTCTAGCTCCTTCTCTTACTGTGAAATTAGATTTCTTTTGTTTTGTGCTCTGTGCATGATGTGAACTCCCAAAAACTATGGGGTTCTGAATAACTTTCATTTTTAACAAGAGTAATGACCGGTATTGAAATAACTAGGTAGATCAAAGAGTAGCAGCAATGAAGGAGTTAACAGGTGCAACATGATTAGCCAGTGGGTCTCCCTGAGAAATAGCATCTTCAAGTCCCTAGTGTAAAACTAGTAAGTGCTGTTTAAATGTGTAAACAGTATGGAGCTGTCATTTATCTCAGTTAGCCTATAACATCTGGAGCAGAGCCGCTGGGATTCTCATTAACACCTAGTGATCAGGATTCTCCAGCTGTTTACATGAACAATATACAAGGCTTGCCACAAGCTATGGAGAGCCCCTTTCTGCCGTGCTGCGCTGCCTTTGCCATTTCAGAGCTGCCATTTCAATAAGCCAGTTTCCTTCCTTTGGTCTCACTGAGGCCTGGGCTACAGTAGTGGGGGCGGGGCAGGGGTTGAACTAAGATACGCAACTTCAGCTACGCGAATGTTGAAGAATCTTAGTTCGACTTACCTGGCGGCGGGTCGACTGCAGCGACTCCCCCATCAACTCCTCTTACCGAGCTGGAGTTCTGGAGTCGGGAGCGCTTTCGGGGATTGATTTATCGTGTCTACGTGAGACACAATAAATCAATCCCCCATAAATCAAACACTACCTGCCGATCCAGAGGGTAGTGTAGCCCTACCCTTAATATTTTACTTCTTAAAAGCAATCACCCAAACTTCTCTCTAGCCTCCAGCCAAAAGTAAAAGAAAACACAGAAGAAGGCACTTTAAAATGTGTATTCCTAGGGTGGCTGTTGGAAAGGCAGTGAAAATCATCTCTCCTTCTTGGGGAATGCCAGCCTCTCTCACCACAGCTGGTACCTATTTTTTTTCCCCTTAAGATGAGCTATGTTTTTTATTAAGTGAATGTATGGCTTGGGATTAACTCAAGATCACATCCTTAATAGTCTTATATGTTTACACTTCAAAAAGTCCGTTTGATTTGATTTTCTTCTCTGTCATCATGATAATTTCTTTCTGTGTCTATTGTACAATATACAATCACCACATTACATTGCTCTATAGGTCTAATTTATAATTACATGAATCCAAAATAGCTCTCTTACCCTTAAGAAACATCCCCCAAACTAACCACTTTCCAGGCATATAGCTCTTTAATCAATGATTCTCAAAGCATCTTTAGAAACATTTGTTAGGAACATAGGAATTGCCATATCAGGGCATTGGTTCATCTAGTCCAGGGGTGGGCAACCTTTCAGAAGTGGTGTGCCGAGTCTTCATTTATTCACTCTAATTTAAGGTTTCGTGTGTGAGTAATACATTTAAACTTTTTTAGAAGGTCTCTTTCTATAATTCTATAATATAGAACTAAACTATTGTTGTATGTAAAGTAAATAAAATGTTTAAGAAGCCTCATTTAAAATTAAAATTAAATTAAAATGCAGAGCCCCCCCAGATCAGTGGCCAGGACCTGGGCAGAGTGAGTGCCACTGAAAATCAGCTCGGGTGCTCCTTTTGGCATGCGTGCCAGAGATTGCCTACCCTTGATCTAGTCCAATATCCTATCTCTGAAAGTGGCCAATATTAAATGCTTCAGAGTAAGGTGCAAGAAACCCTGTAGAAGATAATTACAGAATCATCTGCTCCTTAACATAAATTTCACTCCTAACTAAGCTCACATCACTGTAAGGTAGATGAATACTATTGTCCTTATTTTAGAGATCAGTAATTAGGCACTGGGACAGGATGAAAGACAAGGTGGGTGAAGTAATATCTTCTACTGGACCAACTTCTGTTGGTGAGAAAGACAGGCTTTTGAGCTACACAGAGTTCCTTGCCACATCTGGGAAACTTTTAGACTATGTCTACACTGCACACCTTACAACAGTGCGGCTGTGCTGCTACAGCCATGCTGTTGTAAGGTACACAGTGTAGCTGCTCTTTGTCGCCGAGAGAGGTCTCCTGATAACAAAATAAAACCACCCCCAACGAGGGGCAATAGCTTCATCGATGGGAGCACGGCTCCTGCCGACAAAGTGCTGTCCACATCTGTGCTTTTCATGGTTAAAACTTTTGTCGTTTAGAGGGGGTGTTTTTTCACACCTCTATGGACAGAAGTTTTAAACACAGAATGCAGTGCCTGCGCAGCTCCACAAATTAGGTGGGTGGCCCTTTATTCTCCCATGTGTGGCAGCCCAGGTGCTCACCGTGGAGGGAACTATCTGCAAACCACTGAAAGAAGCTCGTGGACCACTGGTGGTCCACTAAGTACAGTTTGACAACCTCTGCCCTAGCACATTCAGACATTCCAGGAATCAGTATGACACACACCTTCTTTTCTTCTTCCAAATTAGCTTGTGAGAAAGAGGAAATGAGTGTGTAATTCTGATTAAGCTCATGGAGTTCACGCCAGAATCTACTGTGTATTGGGCTTAAATTTGTTTTAATAATTCTATTGGTGGATTCTTCAGAAAACATCACTTTCTCTTAGGCCATGTCTAACATACGTTGGCATACAGCTGCTGCAGTAGTTACATTGTTTGTGCATGTCTTCACTTTGCCTCCTTGTGTCAGAAGTGTGTGTCCTCACCAGGAGCGCTTGTATCGATTGTACTCTCAGGGTGGGTTAATGTTAATGTCAGGGAGTGGCTCCTGAAAGCCAGTCAAAGTCAACATAATCAATGTAGTGTCTACACTAACACTATGTCAGCCTAACTACATTGACCTTGACTTTACGCCGCTGATGGGAGTGGAGTTAGTTAACTGGGGCAGTTACACTGGCAGGAGCAAAATTTACCTGTAGACACTTCCATAGTTAGGTCGACATAAGATGCCTTGCACGAACCTAACTCTGTGATGTAGAGCAGATCTTAGACCTCAGATTTCTGAGTTACACACCAGATCAGCTTTTCCAACAAATGCCCTACACTTATTAGGAAGCAAGTGCTTTGGAAGTGTAAAACTGCTATAAACCAACATTTCAAAGTGGGATTATGTCTTTCAATTTGTAGAGCGCCCAAAGTACTGTATGTATTAGAATACACCAGTTCTAAATAAAATCCCCTACCAAACACAACAAAACAAACAAACTACCCTGCCAAGACCATACAACCTGAAATAATCACCCATAGATAATCATAATAAACCTATTCAGCCATCACCAACTTCCCAGCAATCCTCATCCCACTCTCAGCAGCAGACCTATGATCAAAATCCAGAGAGCAAAGATAGGAACTGCAACATTTATTGAAGGGTAACAAACCTGTGCTTTGGTAGACAGAGGTTGGGAACAAGAGGTGAAAAAATCAGCAGAAGTAGAGTGATACTTCCTGCTTCACTCTGAAATCTTCTTCAGTATGGGAGCAGTGTTCAGAAGGACAGGTTCCCAGCCATGCTGCCTGTTTTGAAACCTGAATTAGCCTGAAGTCAGTTTTGTTATTCTTATTACTGGACTGGTCAGACATCTTCCACTGTAACTATTTTGTCTCCTTTGATGGAGAACTGGGTTCTCAACTAAATGAAAATTTTCACAGAAAGTATTGGCTTTCCTTGAAAATTTTCAATTTTTCATCAGAAAACCTGCAAACCAATTTTTTTTTGGCCAAAAACTAAAAAAATTTAAGTTGTCAGCCTCAAATGTTTCCATTTTTGGTATTGTTTGGCTGAAAAAAAAATCAACTTTCAGGCTTTTGGATTTTTGATGAAAAGTCAGAAAATTCCTGGGGGGGGGAACACTTTTCCTGACCAGTCCTAATTTATTAATTCATGGGGCGCACCAGTACGTTAGAATCTTCACATGGAAACTACGGGTCTTGGGCCCAAAGAGCTTATCATCTATGGATCCAGTTTTACAAAAGGATCCACATACCCTTTCACCCTTTTGGAGTCCCATCAAACATCAGTGAAACTTCCTTCAGACGTGATCTACCCATGAGGGCCTTTTTGCAGAATCAGGGCTTAAAGGATGGATGTGGCATGGATGTGAGACGGTAACATACTCCAGAAAGAGGAAGGTGAGAAAGGACATGGCTTGAAGATATGTTATTGTTGTTAGTTTAATTAAATGTACAACCCAGTGAATTCAAATAGGATTTTTTAAAACAGCGTTTTAAAAAGTGTCCCTGACTTGGTACAGACTTGGACTCAGTGGTTTGTTTACTATTGCAGAGAGCATACCAAGGTACTAGTAGTTAGTTACATAATATTGCTGTGTTGCTCTCCTCTGTTTCTTCAGGTATCATCTGCTCTGCACTGAAGAATAGCTCTGTGTAGCGCGAAAGTTTGTCTCTTTCACCAACAGAAGTTGGTCCAATAAAAGATATTCTCTCGCCCACCTTGTCTCTCTAATAACCTGGGACCAACATGGCTACAACAATGCTGTAAATTGCACTATTTGATCAGTTCCTTTCCTTTCAGCTTCTGGTCAACCCAAGCCAATTGCATGCCAGCCCAAACTGTTATTTATAAAACATCCAAGTCCTTTATAGCGGGAAGGCACTGGTGAAAGAATCCACCAGTGAAATGGCTTCTGAGCTCAGATATTTGCTAGACCATGGTAACACTTGCGAAAGAGGTCAGGGAACCTTGCCCATACTTTTAATAGGTTTTGTAGCATTAATAAATTAGAGCCACTAGTTTGCTATGCAACATTTCATTAAATTTTTGTATTAGAGATAAGGACTGCTGTAAAACACTTTTAAAACTCCCATTAACTTGAATAAAATCCCCCCACGGTTGCCTTGGATATAGGAAACACAATTAGATAAATATATACCGCATTGTGTTGAGCGAGCACTTTGAACATGACCTCTGTAATTTGTTCCCATACCATTGGCTTAATCCTGGGGGCCAGGGCGTGAGATGAAGTAAGCACCTGCACATCGCTCTGACGTCAGTGGCCCTTGCAGGTGCCCTGTGCCTCTCAGATTTTGGCTGTATGTTTTTGTTCACCTAGAAAATGTTGAACAATAACAACCGCAATCATGGTGTGAAAAGGGAAACATATTGTTTTTTCAGCTACAAGAGCTGGCACAAGATGCACATTAAGTCTCTTGTTGCATTAGGCCAGAGACAGCCTTGTTTGCCACAGCAGCCTTTCCATGCCTGAGTTGTATCCTACAGTTAGATGTGAGAACGATCCGCGGATAACCATGTTCCTCAATTAAAGGGAAACTGCAGCTCAGGATTACCGGGCGAGGGGTGACTGATAAACTCTTGTAAAACTGTAAATATGAACAACTTCCTCTCCCGTGAACTGGGGCTGGACTGGAGTATTTCAGTTGTGGCTGCTGGGAAAAAGTTTTCAGGGAAAACCGATTAGAAAAACTCTTCTGAGACAGATACTTAACTCGTGTCACTCAGCCTCGTCCCATTTACTTCAACAGAGCTCCATTGATTGACTCCCACTGAGGAGCTGGCTGTAATTCTACACAGGCATTTGAGGTCTGATGTATTTTTCCCAAGGAGTTCCCTGGGTGCTTTATTAAACCCTGGGGTATCCTTCATTGTAATGAGCTTTAATCTTCCTGCCCTCAAAGCTTCATGCCACAGTCATTATTCCAGTGCCTAATTTGTAATGAAAGAGGTACCAGGCCTCAAGCGTTCATAATGGATGCAGCAAGCCCACAGGTGCCAGGGCTGTGAACTGCAAAGGGTAGAGATGCCAGGGTTCAGCCCTGGCAAGTCCTGGCACAAATGAAGCGCTGCATTCTTCCCATCCACATTTCTCTTCAATCAGCCAGAGGAGATGCTGTTTAGCAGCAGCAGACCATGTCTCCCAGCTCCTTTGGGTCAAGGAGTGAGAAGCTGAGACTGGCAATTGAGTCTGAGTCAGGCCTGTGGCTACCCATGGTATTATTCCATCTGCCTACTGGGTGACCTTAGGCAAGTCACTCCATCGCCCGGTGCCTCAGTTTCTCCTATGTAAAATGGAGCTTATGATACTTCTGTCCTTGCAAAGCACTTTGAGATCTACTGATGATAATCTCTCTCGCTCTCACTCTCTGTGTGTGTGTCTGTCTCTCTCTCTATCTATCTATCTATCTGAAAGCTAGGGATTATTAATACAAAGGCTAATGTTCATACACATGGATTGGAGCAGAAGCCAGAACTGGTACTTGCCATGAAAGGGTTTGGATACTATCATCAACCTGCTGCACACGTGATCATCCGGAAGAAATGGCCATGCAAATCTCCAGGAAGTCAGAAGCAGTACTACAGCCTGGGCATTCATCCTGCTCATTGGTGGCTCTCCCAATTTTGATGGCAGGTGGAAGCTTTGAAGCAGCTGTTTTTTCCTGTGATGTGTGGAGACACCCGCACTTCACTAACCACAGACCTTGAAGTAGGATCTTCAAGCTGTCTTTGCAGATGTCCTTATCCTGTCTGAGAGCAACACATCAGTGCGATGCTTGAAACGAGCATTTATATACAAGTGGCATTAAACAAAGACAGGGCTAGTTGCATAGGGTTTGCTTTTCAGAGATGAAAGCGCACTGATCTTATTGTCTTCTGTAGGAATTGTGGGTGCTCATCACATCTGGAAATCAACCTCTTCCCTCTGTGCCTCAGTTTACCTATCTGTGATGGGGAGGGCAATGCAATACCCTCTCTTATACAGTGCTGTGGAGTGTGGGTGAAAAGTGCTATTTATTATTACTATGCCTATGTGATTGATATGCGTTTTCTCAGGAGAAAAATGGCAATTGTGGTCAGTGATGCTGTCAAATGAGCTGCATGGAGTAAATAGAGTAAAAGCAAAGCCTCTGCCTGGGATGCTCTACAGGAATTGTACTTCAGAATCAGTTCCATTTAGGAGAATGTGTTGCAGGAAAAGGGTTTGATCCAAAGCATTTCTGAGCACCCACAATTTTGATGAACTTCCAAGTGCTCAACACCCCTTGGGATCAGGCCCTAAATCCTGGGACAACCTAAGACAGGTTTATTCTGCCACAACAGGCAGAATGGTATAATAGGTATGGATGGCATTGTTATGAAGGACCAGATGGGAAGCAGTATCCATAGAAGTATGGGCCTATAAGCTGCTAGAGTTGCTAATTGTAGTCTCACAAGTGAGCCTTGCATTGGGAGAGCTTTCTCACAGCCTTTTTTTCTCGGGAAGCCGACAGTTAAACTGATTTCCAACAAAAAAGGTTTTTACACAAACAAAACCGGCACAGTTAGGCTAAAACAAAACCAGTCTTGGAGGTTTGCCTTCCCTTTAGCTTGTCCACTGCTAATCTCTGCTCTCCTCTCTCTGGGCCAAAGCATGAGATCCTTATTCTGTCCTTACTGATACAAACTCCCATTGACTACAAGGGAAGTTCAGCCTGCAAGAGGACTGAGCAAAATCCCACCTGTGATGATCAGGGATCCCACTTTGAAAAAAGCACCTGGAGTTTAGGCTCTTATCTCTTGACTGGTTTCCCAGTTATACTGAGGTTGCTGGGCTGTTTGAGCCCTTTATGGCCACATGTGAGAAGCAAGAATTCCTGGCTGGGAACTAGCCCCCTCTTTGCCAGTTCTAGTACCCAGCGATGGATTATTGAAGTGCGGAAACAAAAGCCTTACATTAGAAATGGTGTGAAATCTTCTCCAGTGTCTGTAAGGTTTTCTGTGAAAATGTGCAGCCAGCATAGCCTTTCTGGTGCTACTGAATTGCAGAAATTAATGTGGAATGGCCCCAGGTAGGGCATAGGGAGACTCCAAAATGCAAAATTGTACTGGCATGTTGTCTAGGAAGCAATCACTGACATGGCCTCATCTCTGCCTTCCGTGGAGTGTACGCCAACAAAAATACACCTGATCTCCCAAAGCTGACACCTCTCAGGCTGCCACACCTTTGACAAAGATCAGGACAGGAAACGCTTATAAACTGTTATTACTAATAATCATTATAATCATGACAAACATTTATTTGGTTCTTTAACACACAGAGTAAGTTCACTGCCCCAAATAACTGACAGATCAGAGAGAATTTATGGTATGTGTAGTAATCAGTTTTAAGATTAATTTTATGCATATTTATTAAACTCATTAAAACATCTTTCCCTCTCTAGGTAGGTTTAGAAATGCTAAGCAGTATTATCTAGGAGAAAATGATAAGGGTTAGCAATTCCCAGGCCTCAGTCACAGTCCGGTGCATCCAGCTGTCCCCTGACCATATCCTTTTTCACCCATCCTCTCCTCCCCTCACACCAATAGCTTTTCAGCTTCACTCCCCAGGGCATGCGCCAGGGTATTCTCAGGGCTGTTCTGGGGGTGGCCACGGTGAGTTCCTCACTTCTGTCTCAGTTCTGTTCCAACCATGAGAAACCACTGGGCACACAACCATGCCTTTTCTGTCTCTGGCAAATCCCAACTCATTGGTCTTCTCTTTCTTATTGCCTGTACTTGGATACATCTGTTCTTAGGCTATAGCCTGTGGGGAGGAGAAAACCTGAGAAACTCATGGGCCATATCGCAACTGGCACCAGAATGCCAGTCCTAGCAGCCCTGGTATAAAAGCAGGTGGCCTCGCTAAAGCAGTCAGTAGATTGATGGAAGTTAAGACCAGAAGGGATCTATTTGATCCTGACCTCCTGAATAACACAGGCCAAAGAGGCATCTTCAGGGCCAGATTGTGATCATACGATTGGCCCTGAGCAACGGGCAGTATGTTATTCAACTTCCTCTGGAGCAGCACAGGGAATCACAGTGTCTGTGCCAATATCTCCATTGCTCTAGGGAAGTAGTGAATTGCAACCATATCTGGTGAGTTGGATGCTACTTGATGCCCCAGCTGGCCAATTCTTTGGGGTGGCAGAACAAAAGCAGTGCCCACTCCCTGCCTCCTCCTGCCTGCCTACACAGGAAGGGGCCGTAGGTGTTTCTGATGTGGGTAGCTAGTGCCAGACCCTTATGTCCCCTTAATCTTTGTACCAATCAACACCAGGCAATGATTTGGCCCAAAGTTAATTTGAATCCTGCCACTCCTGGTGACCTGAAGGGGATTTGTAGCTGAGGACAATTTTTTCTTGCTGTATCCAGGATGTTTTAGACTCCTCTTACACCCAAATGGAAAAATAGAGCAGAAAAGAGAGGCCCGGGGACGGTGGTACACTTGTGTAGTTTTCCTGTCAACTCAATAAATATCCAGAACTATCAGGAACTTGCTGAGAAATGGATGTCTCTGACATATAGATTTTATTGGAGAGGATCTAAGTTGTGTGTGAGTCAAGGATCTCCGCTTCTAACTCACGAAGCATGAAATCTACAGCTGAGCAATTGCCAAAGCTAAGGGACAGGTGATCCGATGAGCTGTAAGAAAAGGTCTTGGGCCTCGTCCTCCATCCCCTGTGTGGTAGGGGCAGTGCGCTGATGTGATGTGTGGGCAGAAAGATGAGCTGGCACATTCCTCTTGGGAGGTAAAAGCACTGGGGAAGATGTTTCATGCAAGCCCGTGAGATGCGCTGTCCCTTCCCCAGGGCAAAAGCTGCAATGTTCCCCTGGTACAATAGGAAGAACATGAGATCCTACACACACACACCCCTAGCGCTTATTGACTCACTGACTCACCAGCCAATATCTTCACCTTTAAGGGCTACCTGATGAAGCCTACAAGCCTATCTGCAGGCTTGAGGTTGAGTCATCAAAGTGGAGCAAGAGTACGTGATTGAGTAAATGGGGTTTGTTTGTCTTGTTTAAATGGTAAATGGATTCCTTTTTATTTGCGTAAGGGAAATGTTGGGATGAAAAGTCAGATTGTCACTCTTTGTTTGGTTGCCTCATGCACTGAGAAGTGAACAAGTTGATTTGTCTAAATCTGTGTTATAGCCAGAGAAGGCACCTCCAATTGCTCACATGCAGAGGAGTTAGCAGGACTTGACAGTTGCTGTCCCCAGATGGGAATTTTGCTTGTTTCTGTCAGTGAGGTCCCAGAGGGAGTGATGAGTGGCTGCTTTTCTTTCTGAGCCCTCAGCTGTGGAGCTCCATAGGGCCCAGGGTTGTCATCCCTGTTCCTCAAGTGTGTGCAATGGCTGAGGGAGGCTGAGAGGTGGTGGGGGTTGCATTGCCTTGAGTTTTGTCTTGCCTTTCCATCAGTACTAGGTGTATCCCTTGCCTAGCTCTCCTGATGTCTGGCAGAGGTAGGAGCCCGGATGAAAGCCAACTGGTGCAGGACCAGCCTGGGTAAGGCAGGGATGATGCTGACAGGGAAGTGGACATATTTTGAGTCTGTGATGGCTCCCTCCACTGAGGACATCGGCCATCTATTGTCGCAGTGGATTTCAGTCTCAGGGTCTAACTCATCTCTGACCCTTGGTTTCCAGAGTGCATCAATGACAGAAACACCTCTCTTTTCATCTTTGATTGCCCATGATGTTGCACTCATTCCTCTCAGATACAGGCCTCGCCACATGTATCTATGCTGCTGCTAAGACAGTTCTAAGCTGGACAATTGTACCAGGGTCTGCCTGTAGCTTGCCATGAAAGCTAGCACAGCTGCCTTCTGAGCAAGATGAACCAGCAAGAGAATGTTACCCTTATGCTCTGCAATCTGAACTGGCTGCCAGTCATCTTCTGGGTGAAATTCAAGGTGCTAGTTACCCTGTCCAAAGCCACAATTTCCCCTCTCCCTCTGTGATCCAACTGTGATCTGCTGGCTCCCTTAAATCTTTTTGTCCCTTACATTATAGATGTGATGAGTCTAACAAAAGACATGGGGTTTGAGGGGAACAAACAGTAGGAAGAGGGTGAGTTGATGGATGGTGAACAAAATAGGGGTGCGGAGTTATGCAATTTAGGAGCGTGCACAATTTGCTGGTGCAGTTGATTTAAAATAATTATTGTTTGGGCACTTCATTATTTAAATGTAATAATAATACATTAATAGTTAATGCCACAGTAGTGCTTAAAGGCCTCAGCACAGACTTACAATTAAAATGAATAAGACACACAGTTTGGAAAAAGAAACATTATTATCCTCATTTTATAGATGGGGAAATTGAGGTACAGAGAGGTTAAGTGCCTTGCCCAAGGTCACAGAGGAAGCCTGTGGCAGAGCCAGGAACCAAATCCAGCTCTTCAGAGTCCAAGTTGACCTGATGCTCTATTTTCAACAGGGCTCTGCCCTTGTGTGATTCTCTGTTTCCATAGCAAAGCTTCCCAGTGTAGCTGTATAATTTCTGATAGTTGTCATTCCCTGGGCGTGCTGGGCTTTCCCTCATCATCCTGTTCAGCATTTGTTTATAGGCAGTGTTTGCTGCTATCTCTCTCGCTCTCTGTGTGCATCACTATCTCATTCCCTCCTCCCCCAGCTATTTAACTTTTTTTTGTTTGTTCTCACATCTGGACAGACAGAGTTTAAAAATAGCAAAAGTTAAAAAGAACCAGCTAAGAAGCCAGTTATTCAAATTGCAATTATGATAATTACCCTATCAAATATGCTCCTGTTTGGAATCAGGTCGGATATGTTTTGTTGCATTTCATGTCATGGAAGAACCCCTCCCTGGTCAAGAGGAGCTTGTAATTTACAGGGTCTTCCTTAGCGAGCTGGTCTTCCCTGAAAATCCAGAGGTGGAGAGAGCGGGCCACACACAATCTCTACAAACATCTGCAAACCCTTCCTCTCTCATTCCCCACACCCAGTCTTCCATTCATTCACCCTTCCTGATCCAACTGCCATAAACCTTATTTAAAGGAAAATGGTGGAGGCCACAAAGCCTTCCAGCTAGGAGCCACACACCAGAGTCTTTTAGCAAAATGCCCCACCAGGTGGCAGCCAGATTCACCGTGGTCTTGTCCACTGTGGGATTCCATACAGATGCTAGCGCAATGTTAGTGCAATTCAGTAAATAGACTGGGAATCAGGAGGTTCAGGTTCAGTTCCCTGTGAGGCCACAGACCCTGGGTGTGACCTGGCGCAAGGCACTTACAGTATGTTTACACTGCTAAAAAACAATAAAATCCTCCACACTGACTCTCAAAGCCTGGGCCAGCTGACTCAGGCTTGCGCTGCGGGCTACAAATAGCAGTGTAGCTGTTCCTACACCGGCTCTGAGATCTCATACCTGCAGGGACGTCTACACTGCTATTTTTAGCCCATTGCATGAGCCCTGCGAGCCCAAGTCAGTTGACCCAGGCTCGGAGACTCACTGCCATGAGGTTGGTTCGTTTTTTTTCCAGTGTAGACATACCCATAATCTTGGTCTTAGCTCCCCTTGCTTGCATGTAAGATCTGGAACTGTCTCTTACTGTGTTTGTACAGCACCTGGTGCAATGGGGCCCTGATCTCAGCACCTGATTCTAGGGGCTACTGTTATGTAAATAATAAATGAAAGTCAGAAGTTACCTGAGCAGATAAGCTTGTTTCAGAAGCCAGTTCAGTGTGGTGGATTTTACAGAGATATAGATATACTGTATATGCAATAGGCAGTGATTAGAGGTGGGAGGAATGCTAGGAAATGATTGTAGTGGAGAGAAAAGAGCCGCTTTTCAAAACGAAGTCTAATCTTGCACAACAAACATCCTGTGAAATTAGCTGATTAACCTGTTGAGCGTCATCCTCAGACCCTGCCAAATCCAGCTTCCTTGCTTTCAAACCTTTGGCAAGAGGCTATTGTTTATTGGCATAATCGGATGCTGACATGAGAACCAGCGAGGCAGCTGAAGTGATTTTTGTTTTCCTCTTGTATTTCTGGCTATTCTGAGCCAGACAGTTTCTTCTGTCTTTTCCCCCCTCTGCAGCAGGGAGTTGGTTCTGGTTAATGTTTGAGATTGTAATATGATTACCAAAAGTCTTGTGAAATTAAATCACTTTGCTTCAAAGTGAAAAGAGTCGGGGGGGAGGTGACGGGGGTTTCTGGCAGGCAGGGAGAGATGAGCAGATTTTGAAGGCAAACTGACAGCAGGCATTGCACTTTACACAATTGAGTTCTGACAGTGTGAAGACAAATACAGACAGCAGCTTGTGTTTGCACACAATGGCTCTGTGGACCAGGATCCCAGGCCCTTTACTTTACACCCTCCGATCATGGGCAGAGAGTCACACAAGAGTAGGAGGGAGGGAAACTCCTGAATATTTTGAAATACATTGAACTGTGCAAACATTCCTTTGGAAAGCTCTCGGCGCGATGCTTTGGAGCAGAGACCCAGCCAGTTATAACCCAACTGCTGAAGTTTGAAGAGCGACTTTCACACTGAAGCAAAACTGGACAAAGGAGGATAAATGAAATGGCCTTATATGGGGTTTTGTTTGTTTATTTTTGTAACTCAGCTAATGCTTCAGCAGTCATTCTGGAATCTCGTGTTTTTCCTTCACAAAAGCTTCTGCGCTGGAGTTGTAATTGGGGTTAGTGAAATGTCACAAGGTTCAGAGTTGGGTTTGGATAAGCACCTCAGAATTTGGATGCCGTAAGCTTTTGAGTCTGAGAAACTGGGATACAGCATGCTTTCTTGCTGGCTTCCAGGCCCTTCTGCATCTGGTCTGAGCCAGTAGTGGTGTGAGAACAATCAGTTCTTGGGCTATTTCAGCACTTTCAGTTCCAGAACATGGATGTGAAAAATTGGATACAAAACTTGACAAAACCTTAAAAATATTGCTCCAGATCTTTGGCTGGCAAATTGGCATAGCCCTGTTGACTTAAATGGAGCTACACAAATTTATACCGGCTGAGGATCTGGCCAGTTGCCTGTTGGAGTGTGATTCTAGGATGCTTATGGTGCAGCAAAGCCATGATCATAGGACTGGAATCAGGACTTCCTGGGTTCTAACGTCAGCTTTGCTCCAGCTTTGCTCAGTGTTAGAATTGAGCAAATAAAAACATTTTCAGTTTAAGTTTGATTCAAGCTGAAACTGATTTTTTTCTGTTTTATTCGCCGAAATGTGAAACCAGAACAATTTCATTTGGGTCAAATGAAACCTTTTAAATATTATTTTGAAAAGAGTCAATTTAAAATGTAATGTCAAAATCATTTATTTAAAAGATGTCGAAACGAATTGTTTCAACATTCTGATTTTTTCCCCATTTTTTCTTGTGGGCTGAAACTATTCGCCAGATTCAACCCAAATTTGCAAACAGTTTCAGTGCCCCTAAAAATGCCGTTTTGGAGGCATATTTATTATTTGCCAAAATACTTTCACCCAGCTCTAATCACTTTGTAGCCCTGGGCAAGTCAGTTCTAGGTTGCTTTTTAGAGGTGCTGAAACTCTTATGGACTTCAGAGGAAATTGTGAGCATAGAGCACTTCTGAAAAGCTAGCCACTTTTTCTTAGCATGGATTTAGGGGCCAAACTTCAGACACTCAAATGTGAAGATTTTGGCCTTGTCTGGGCTTCAGCTGTCCTACCTGCAAAGTGCGGCTAATACTGCCTGTCCTCACAGGGCTGCTAGGAGGATGATTTAGTTCATACTGCAGAGTGCTTTGAAACTGCAAAGAGTTAAACATCATTAGCAATGGGTCATTATTTAGTGTGTTCTTTCCAAGTGGATGTATCCACCTCTAGACATTGCCTTGTGCTCATAAGAGGTAGTTTTAATCCTGCTATCATGGCAGTTCTCAAACTGGGGGTCGTGAGCCCCTGTTGCATTTGGCGGCATTTCGGCGGATGCCCAGAATGCGGAACTGTGTGCACCAAAAAGCCGTCGAGTGGAACACTTCTGCTTTCGGTGGTATGTCAGCGGACACACAGGGAACCACTGTGTATCCGCGCCAAAACCAGAAGAGTTCAATTTGGCAGCTTTTTGGCGGACATACACGGGGGTCGCCAGCCAACGCCGCACAGCAAAAAGAGGTCTTCAACCAGAAAAGTTTGAGAACCCCTATGCTATCAGCTATGTACTGGAAAAACTCTACAGTCACATGGAGCCTCTGATGTATTCAGTAAGGTAGCATCAAGGCCTTATTCTGTTGTGAAAATGACTGTGACAAGCTGAGCTTGGTGAATTGTATCTTTAAATAATCTACAACTGTTCATTAGAATTTTAAAGCAAATTGGCTTCAGCTGAGTTTGTGCCACTTATAAAGTTCACTTTCCACCAATATTCTAGAATCTAACCAAAGAGTTTGGTGGCAACAAGATTTCTCTGAAGTGGGCAGTGGTCACTGAAAAAAAACATGCTGCTTAATAATCAGATTTAAAATAATTAGAGCTAATTGAATAGTTGAAAATTTAAAAATCATAAATATAACACTCAGTTATAACTTTGCTTCACGTTATCTGTAATTTCACAAGTATTTGGACAATCACCAGATGGTCACAAAAATGTTTATGAGATCAGAAATGTTCATCAATGACTATTAATCCAAACATCTAGGCCCAAAAGTGCTTTGTTTGTGCTTTGTTGGTCTCCTCTTTAAAAAAATTTGATCAACCGATCAAGAAACAAAAACAATACCATGTGACTTGAGTGACTTATGACACACGACAAATGACTAGAGAACAGCTGAAATGAACAAACTGTGAACAGCCCATAAACCAAAAATGACTCATTCAAATTATGCAGTAAATCTTTATAGATATTGAATCCATTCAAAGAGAATCAGGACTGGCTTGTGAATTATTTGCTAACCAAAGAAGGCTAAATGCAGAATGAGTATAATTTTATAACGGATAGTTTAACCAATATGGATGAGTTTAATGTATGTAAAATAATACATTATAGCAGAGGTGTCCAACAGAAATTCAATGCTAGCCACACTTGTGGGGTTTTTCCTATTTGCCACATTATAAAAAAGGATTAAAAAACATACTACAAATGACATTTCAAATTACTTTTTATTTATATCAAAAATAAGTAGATATTACAAAAAAAAGTCAATAGGTACTACTAACACAAAATTACAGTATGACACTTTGCATTCTTTTTTTTCTACCATAACCCTGAAATCTGGTATATAATTCAAACTGTCTTCCAGTACTGCTGTCTTTGATATACCAGTGCATTGCTTATGCATTAGCCACAGTTCAATAGCCTATTCATCACGTGGCTAGTGATAAACCGTATTGGACACCGCTGCATTATAGTGTCATTATAGCAGAGACTGAGACCTGGATTTGGAGTTTGCGCTGGGCTGGATTCTAATTTCCACTAAGACTCCTTTGCATCACCAAGGCAATGCTAAAGAGACTTACAGTGGGAGTAAATTTGTGGTTAATTTATTTGCAATGAATAGTACAAGCAGCTTGACCCAAGTTATGGTTGAAAAGGTCGGCATGTTGATTAGTGGCAGCAAGACATCCCACATCCCGTAGGCGTTACATTAAATTGTCTAATACAGATACTTGGGATCCAATTCTGGATTTGCTTGAATGGAGCCTTGATTGGAGAGTCATTTAGTATCTGTTGACTATTCATGAAAAGAACAGAGGAGACCATGTAACGCTTTGCATGTAGCAGCAAGTTTCCTGCTATAGCTGGAGTGAATACTCAGTAACAGCTGGTCCATAGGAGTCCGAGTTTGGTAAATTTCAGATTGTGCTTGAGCAATCCGGCTTTAGACTGAACATTTATTTTAGATTTATGTTATTTGGTGTTTTCCCCTGATGCTTTAGGGCAGATGGAGTTTCCATGACGGGGAGAACTTTACCAGATGTTTCTGAGTCAATATCAATAATTGTGATAAATGTACATGCTTCTAACCTTGTTGTAAAGTTACAGCGTTTACATGCACAGCACCAGCAAATTAACATTTTCATTGAAGGAGACTTTAGCATGGCACCCAGCCATTTTTAAAGGAGTTTCCCTAGATCACACTGCATTTTTTAAAACAGCTTATAAAATAACTATACTCTAACCATTATTCAGACTTTTTCTGATATTTCACTACCTGCTCCTGACAAGCTGAGATATGTAAAATTTAACACAGCACAGTAGCTTGGGGTGCAAAGCAGCGTAAGGTCAGAGTCAGTGGGGTCTGGAGATGCAGCACTTCTACAGACATAGGAAATACAGTATGTGTAGGTCATCTGAGCCTCTGCAAACTGCCCAGGGATGGAAGGAAGGAATGAACGAACGAATGAACGAACACATTGGTTTTTCTCTTTTAGCTAACATAGAGCTTGATGTCCAGAGGCGTTGGGCACCCACAGCTCCTACTGGCTTCAGCTGCAGTTGTGGATGCTCAGCACCTGTGAAAATCAGGCCCAAAGGGTTGGATTCTGCTCCCAATGAGATCAGTGGCAAAGTTTCCATCGACTTCAGTAGGAGACGGCTTGGGCCCATAGGTTCTGAAATGCTTCTGAAAGAAAGGTTAAGTGAGACTGAGCCAGCCTGAACACTGATCATGTTTGGGATAGTTGGAAGAAAAATGTTCTGAAATGTGAGGTCATTGGCCTTGTTTAAGTGTTGAAACTGTTCCTGTGCTAGACCAGCAGTTTTCTTAACAATTGCCAGCTAGGGGGGTCTTAATGCATGGGATTAGAAACAGGCTTGCAGGACTGTTAGTGAGAGAACTGTAGTATGGGGCTGGTCACATTGGAGCAGTATAACTCTGTTTCCTTAAAAACAAAATGCAGTCAAGGCCACAGTTTAGTGCTTTTCCAGTGTATTCTAAAATCTTCCCTCTCGCCTGGATCTGAGAAGCAGAATAACCCCACGTTCATTGCTGGTGAAAGATCCCTTGTTAGTTACATTGTGTTTGGACAGCGTCGGCTAACTGGAAAAAGGATGTGTATACACTGATACATAGATATTTGCTAGTTAAAATAATGCAGAGGTCACCAGTCAGGAGTGCACTGCCCTGCTAAAGTGTGGGAAAGAGCAAAAGAACAGAGAGACTCACAGTGAGGACTTGAGAAGAGTTGCTAGCTATAAAGGAGCTGGCTCGCTGGGCTCTCATTGACAATATTAAGCATTCGGATTGTATTCTTTGTGTGATTCTGCAGATATAATCACTGCAGCTTCACACGCAGGAAAGCCACATTCATAGGTTCCCTATTAAGGGAGAAAATGTAGAACAAACATGTAGAAAAGGAGACACAAACATTCCTTTTTCGGCTTCTTGTTTTTTTATTGCAGTAAAATATGCATTAATTGGAACAAGATTTTCATTCAGAGTTGAATTTCTGCAGGATAAGTCATGAACCAGGAAACAGGCTTTGGAGGCCTTCAGTTATGAGTATACCTAACTAAGGACAAATTCTAGCTTGATACCATAGCCCATAGGGTTCGCCTTTTTTCTTGTAATTTTCAATGTAATTATGCAACATTACATATGTAATTATACAACATGCAACATTACATTACATATGTACATTACATTACATATGCAGTACATTACATATGTAATTATACAACATACAACATGACATTACATATGCACATTATATTACATATGCACATTACATTAATGTATGATACATTACATATGTAATTATGCAACATTATTGATTTAATGCCAACTGCACACTCCGCACTGTGAAACATATAAAGAGATTCAGGGTCAGACCAAAACCTGTTCATAATGGTGACAATCCAGAGTCACTCCAGCTAATTTCAGGGTGGTGGGTCCAGATTTATACCACTATAGCTGAGATCAACCTCTAGCCCACAGTTCCTTCACCAGCTAGCAATTTAGTACGGACGTTCGCTCAGCATTTAGATACACCAGGTACTTGTAGGAGTTCCAGCTGGTGAAGGAATCCAGAGGCCCTTTTTGAAAGGTTCAGCAGAAGAACCTGTAATGCTTATCAAAAATAAGAATACAAGAACGGCCATATTGGGTCAGACTAATGGTCCCTCTAGCCCAGTATCCCGTCTTCTGACAATGGCCACTGCCAGATGCTTCCAGAGGGAATGAACAGAACAGGGCAGTTATTGAGTGAGCCATCCACTGTCATCTGCTCCCGGCTTCTGGCAGTCAGAGCTTTTAGAGATATCCAAAGCATGAGGTTGTGTTCCGGACCATCTTGGCTAATAGCCAGCTTATCTAATTCTTTTGAACCCAGTTATACTTTTGGCCTTCAAAACATCTTCTGGCAAGGAGTTCCACATGTTGACTGTGCATTATGTGAAGAAATACTTCCTTATGTTTGTTTTAAACCTGCTGCCTGTTAATTTCATTGGGTGACCCCTGGCTCTTGTGTTCTATGAAGGACTAAATAAGTTCCAACAGAGACTAATCAAAGACTGCAGTCTAGTGAATAAACAAACCAGCTCCTGTGTCTAACGTACTGTATTCAAATCTACCTAAAGTTGTACTTATGGTTATTCAATTTACTTGTAACTTTTCCCTCTGTACAGTTATAGGTGTGTTCATTTTTACCCTGATTTTAACATCAGACTCATACTTCAACTACGACTATTATCTCATCCCAAATAGTTCAAATACTGGAGGTGATGGGTGGGGAGTCAAGGCTCTAAAGAAAGAACAGCCATATAAGGGTATGAGGATCCATTTAGATGGACAATTTAAACTAGATGTTAGTTCCTTTTTCCCAGTTCACAGCTCCTATATATTAGCCATGTTTATCTTGACCATTTCAAGAACTAGCCCTTTCTAATGTGGCTGCTGTTATAGAGATTTCAGCACTGAGTTCTAAAAGGCCATTATTCAGTTTTTATCAATTTTCACCTGAATTTTGGAAGTGCAGGAACTCCCTGGAGCTGGCTCTTCTCTCCAGAAGGAGAGATGGCAGCTAGGTAACCTTGGCAGTACAGATCGTCCTCCCATCCTCCAATATTAACCCCGATATTTACCCAGAAAGCAGTTAATTTTGTGCACCGATTTTCAGCTGTTTTAAAATTTAAATTTAAAATACTGATACAGTTCCTGGAAATTTTAAACAAATAACAAGATTGTTGTATGGCTCCAAAGTTCACCAGATCACTTGGATTTAAAAAAAAAATTGGCATGGGAAACATTTTGGGTCAGATTAGACGTACAGAGAAACCAAGGGGGTGAGAAAATGGAAGGGGCTTCTATCTTAAATCGGACTACGTATTTCCACTGACTTCAATGGGCTCTAGGTCAGGCCCTTATTCCTACTATTCAATTATTATTTATTATTTGTATTCCTATAATGCCTAGAGACACCAGCTGAGATCAGGGCCTTATTGTGCTAGGCACTGCACAGACATAGATGGACTGGCTACTTTTCCTCATAGTAAACATAAATAGATTTGAGATAGTTTATGAAGTCATAAACATGAGCCAAGTAAGGATCAGTAAAGGCGGATGTGTGTGTGTCTGGCAGGACTGACCCACCAGTATAGTGTGGCACCATTCCTGTAAACCCCAATTTCAGGAGATGGTTCTTCGGGAGAGAACATGATAGCATGATAGAACATGATAAATGTCTAATATCTGTATGTAGATGTACGGTCTGATTCTCCTCTTACTGACACCAGTGAAAATCAGGGAGTCTTCTTCTGGCATTAGCGTCTAATGGTACAAACGATGAATTAGATGTTGTGTAAGTGATGTAGTGGTTGTCACGGCAGCATCACTGGAGATGTCAAGTACATCCATCCACTATCAAGATACTAAAAAGGGCAGTCCGTAACAAGATAGCTGTTTGTTGTTGAGTTCCACAGGGAGCTCCAGAAGCCTCAGTGATAAAGCTGTGAGTTAAACCACCCCGTGACCACAGTGTTTCCTGTTGGAAGACAGAGGGATCTTTAGTTCATGGGGTTGTTCTGAGGAGCATGCAAGAGCTGATCCAGAGAGATGAGGGGATGCGGATCGGAGTTGTCTATCTGCCAAGAAATGCCCTGTTGATCCAAAATGTAGTCCCGCACCTTCAGGTGCCTTTGTTCCTTAGAAAGGTCATGTCTGATGTACAGTCTGAGAGGCTCAACTATTTCAGAAAAGGTTGGGGGGGGGATTGACTTTAGCTGACGTTTTTGATGTGGCTTTGAGATGAAATTGTGAAGCAAGCTGTCTTGCTATTTTGCCTCACACAGAATGCAGCCAGGGCCCTGTCCTCAGGGAGTGATGACATTGAACTCGGTGGAGTTAGACTGCTGCAAATGACAGGAGTCTCGTGCCCCTGCAGTTGCAGAGACACACAGGTGTGCTACAGGCATGTACACATGCAGTACACCTGCATCAGAAGAAATCCAAATCTGTAGAAACCAGTGTCAGATCCAGAAATACCACCTCTTAGAGTTGGAAGTGGGACTTCCAGCCATGATGTCTCAAAGTATCAGCCAATCAGTTTCTTTGCATATTGTCATGTCATTCCCAGGTCTATCCCATATTGTTGGTCCTGTTCCAGGAGTGCTTGTGAGCTTCTGGTCAAGCAATAAAGAAGAGGGCTGTAGGGAAGCTTTGCCCCAGTGGCCATGTGCATGCTGGGACAGATGCTGTATCACAGGGATCATTAGCAGATTCCTCTGGCTGGACTCATTGGACCAAATTCAGCACTTATGGAAGTCCAGTGAAATCAGTGAAGCTACACCAGGGTAATTTTTGGCCCTTTTTATGTATGCCCTGCCACCAGTGTTCCTAAAGCCACAGCTCCTGAGTCATGGGATTACATAAGAATTTTAACGTTTTTTAAAAAAATAGGAAGTTTCTAGCCCTCATTGCTGTGGAAAACAGCTTGAAAGTGTGAATTCTTAGATGTTCAAAAACCAGATGGAAAATAAAGACAACCCACATTTTATATATTTTTTAAAAATCTGATAATACGTAAGCCAACCTTCTGATTTTGTTGAGGTGGGGGAGGTTAACTTGTGGGTTTTTTAACACTTTATCATCATCGAACATGCATCGTCTAAGGCCTGTTGTGTCAGCCTGACTTGGTTGATGGCATCACAAAAGGCATCAAGTTGTGAAGTTCCCAGATCTGGCTCAATCCTGCGAATCCACTGGATGGCCTTATAGGTGACGCCAGGTTGGGTCTGGGCATGCACCCCTTTGCGTGTCAGTGGGGTGTTTGAGAGTGCTATTTGTTGAGATGCTTTTGCCCATCCTGGGGACATGGCTGGAGAGCACGCTATGCCAATACAGAGAGCGAGCTCTTTGCGAGCTGGCAACATTTTGCACTAAGTCAGACCACTTTATGCTCAGGATTTGGCTCTGAATGCACATGTAGAATGGCTCTAGCCACTCCAAGTCACTTTAACACTTGGGGCTGGCAATACCATCGTTTACTGGTTTTCTAACATTTGATAGGACTGTTGGTAGAACTCTCCATTTTCCAGCAGAAATGGACAATACATCTTCTGTGAATGATTGACTGTTCCTGCCCCGGAAACAGACAATGGGGAAACAGCTGGTACAAAATGAACAAGCTTCCAGGCTTTCCAGCCTCTGAAACATTCTCCTGAGAGTTTAATTTTTGGGAAGCTTTAACATCACAAGCTTACCCAGCGCTGAAAGAAAGGTCAGCTAATCCCTCACAATGTCTGAATGAATTCAGGCCCAGAAGTGAGATTACTCAAAGCAGATGGGGAGGATGGGAAAGCTGCATGGAAACATAGTCAGCCCTGCTTTCTAAAGAAATAGACCTTTTATTTCAGTTTTCTTCCCCTGGGAGGTGGGAAGGGGAGCAGAGTCCAAAGCACCCAACTCCTCTCCCCCACCAGGAACAGACCTAGAATCCCAAACACAGTCTCCCAACAAGATTACATGGAGAGAAGCCCCATCAGAACAGCCAAGCAAGAGGCTGATTCCAAGGGTGGGGGTGGAGGGGACACAGAGGGGCCAGCAATGAATTCAGATTCCCTGGGCATGCCACTCAGATGCAGTATGAATGTTATTACCAAATCCCCTGATCTGTTTCTTCCATCACTTCTTGTCTCAATCCTCTAGCCAGGTTTGAAGAAAGGAAGGATAACCTCACCTCCCTCGTTTGTATCCTTTGTGGGTTGGGCTCAGTGGTTTATCAAATTGGACAGGAGGCCATATGCTTATCTAATTAATTTAAATCAGCGTAACTCTATTGAAGACCATGCTGATTTACAGTGGCTGAGGATGTTGCCCACAGTTTTCTAGGACACAAAGAAAATGTAACAGGGGATCCTGAGAAGTAACCAAGGTGTTAGCCATCTAGGGGCAAGCTGAGAGAGCAATCTGGTTGGAACTTTTCTGTTACGAAAATCATTTAACCTTGACTACTACAGATGGTTTTCAGTGGGCACCCCAGGAAAAATCCTCAAGAACAGTCACTCTCTTCCCCCAGCACACACTCCATTCTCTTCTTTGCTCAGCATCCATCTGCAGAGCATGAGAATGGGATTTGTGCCTTCTGGGAATCCAAGCCATGAGAACGGTCCAGCACGGTGCGGACAGAGGCAGCCAGCTCTATTATGCACGGCACCCACAATCCATTGTGAACCCTGGGGTGATGACATGACAGCACCACTAAGGACTCTCTTTTCTTCTGCAAATCAACTGTCCTCCTCAGTGCTGGAAGAGCAGAGCCCCATTGAATGAGGGAGAGAAGCGGACCCCCAGGGTGTGGATGCACGATGGATGAGCCATGGTAACCTGGCTACAAGTGTGACAACACAGACACCCAACCCTCAGGGGTTCCTGCCAGGCTCCGAATTCTCCCTGGATTGGGTATTCAGCCCATAGGTTTTTTCTCTATTTATCTTGGAACAGTGTTCTGCATGGGAGAATTCTTTCTTTCTTTCTTTCTTTCTTTCTTTCTTTCTTTCTTTCTTTCTTTCTTTCTTTCTTTCTTTCTTTCTTTCTTTC
>ML677373.1:6009206-6151971 GCA_007922305.1 Dermatemys mawii
TTCTTTCTTTCTTTCTTTCTTTCTTTCTTTCTTTCTTTCTTTCTTTCATTCACTGCAAAATCAAGTGTTTGCAGTTTAAAACTTTTGCTACCCACCAGCAAATAATTAATTCAGTCTACTGCCGTTTGGCCAATAGCAGGCCGGATTTGAAATTCTCAGCACCCAGTGGACAGCGGAGAAAGAGCTTATCCAGATACCTCTGTGATGATTCAGGTGCCAGTAAGGATAGATTGTCCTGGAGCAGTTAGCAGGGTGACACCCACATCATTACACTCCCTGTGCTCTTGAGGTCATTCCTTTGGATACCTGCAGAAAGAGAAGATGAGTAGAATCATGTTCTGGCAAATCGGGGATAAGGTCCCATAGATCTGAAAAGGAATGAAACCAATAGAGCTCTATAGAAATCACTCTAAAATCAGACTCTTTCTGTAGATTTTTACAGCTGTCCGATAGAATTCTGTGGCAGAAATTTAAATTTTCTATTATACTTTGTGTCCACATTCATGAATTTGTGCAGTGCTCAGCTACCACGGAGTCTAGACAGACAGCTATTTGATTGCACAGGAAGTTTTCAAAGTCTACAGAAAGCTTACATTCGATAGGAATTTCCCATAAGGGATGCCTACATGATCTTGACAGCTGATCTCTGCTCAGTGCCCTAGAGAACAGAGAAAATCTCTCTAAACCCCTGCTAATTTTCCTCTCAGGGAAAGTTCCTTCCGGATGCTAATTTGATGTTTAGCTCAACTCTGCACTTGTGAGAGAGAATCAGTATGGTTAAGCATTTTAATAACATTTGTGTTATATTTTGTTTATAATTTATATGTAATATACTGTTATATATTTATAGTTTTTAATTATATTGTAGCTTTCATCCAGAGAATTCAAAAGGGCTCTACAGACTCAACAAATTGATACACAAACTTTAGACAAGAAAAATTTAACCTCATCCACTGGAATGCAGCCACATGTGGGGTGGAACATGGCAGCTCTGTAATAACACAAAGCAACACCATGTGATAATTTAGGGCAGGAAGTGAAGTGCAGTTTTTTTCCAAACCATGAATGTATAGTGATAGAAATACAGAACCCCTGGCATCATTATGACCTTTCAAAAGACCCACACAGTTGGGTGGTGATGTTCCAAGGACTAACACATTCTGAGGTAGTTGTCAGGTACTTTGTGAGAGAAGACAGGGGGCTATCTTTGGGGGGAAATGCCTTTGACCTGATTCCTGTGATTTTAAAACCCAAATCCATGATTAACAATGCAACATGGCTTTACAGATATTAAAACATGAAGTCTTACTGCACATGTCATACATAATATTCCCATTTTACAGATGGGAAAACTGAGGCATGGAGAAGGGAGTGGGATTTGCCTCCAAAGAGTGGCACTATGTGAGCTACTAGAAACCCTGAGCCTGATTCTCCTCTCATTACACTGGTTATACACTGGTGTAATGCTGACTCCTGATTTACGCCCGTGGATGCGAGATGAATATGGGCTCCCTAGCTCTATCACGTGGTATTAAAACTAAGGTTCAGGTGCAGGGTATTTCCTGGGGATTCCTGGCCAACTAGGAGGAGTTGATGATCTAAGAGACAGTGAATGGTCCACAGGAGACACTTACAGACCTTTAAAAATCTAACTGCAAGTGACAGAGGGTATGGGCACTGATCAATCCCCGAGCACACTCCCCATCGATTCTGGAACTCCATCTCTGCAAGAGGTGGAAGAGGAGTCGATGAAGGAGTGGCAGCGGTCAACTCACCACTGTGTGGATAGCCAGATACATCGTCCTAAGATACGCAGACTTCAGCTACGCTATTCGCATAGATGAAGTTGTGTATCTTAGGTCGACCCCTCCCCTACAGTGTAGCCCAGGCCTAAGATACTTCTGAAACTTTTACCCATTATTCGTAAGATGAGAATGGAACAGCAGCTCTGAAAGAGTAGATGTACAGTGTTTGTTCCTCTCCTATTTGCTGGGATGGTGAAGTTATTAAATAATATACTAAACTTGTCTACATCAGAACATCTCTCTTCTCATGCTGTCCAGTCACCTCACTTTGTTAGATCCTCTAGCTCCTCTCCATCCTCTCTGCTCCCGCTTGCACTAAATATCGTAGTTTTATCCACAAATGTTGCCTCAAGCTATCTAGGCCCTCTCCAGATCATTAATCATACTGTCATTGGTCTCTGTGCTAGTTAATTAGCAAATTACTGATTAATTAGCTAATTCATGTTTATAAAGTGCTTTGAAAACAGAGAAAAGTGCTACATATTATTATTAGTTATTACCGAAGCCTGGATAGCCTACTCTTAACCTCTCTGCATGCCAAGCACTGACCATTTAGTTCTATTCTTTGTTTCTGCTCTCTGAATCAATTGTTAGTCTATGAAGGGATTTTGCCTCTTACCCTGTGGCTATGAAGTTTCCTTAACCGGTTTTTGTGCAGGATTTTATAAAACTCTTTGGAAAGTCTGGATTATTTATATCTCCTGCTTACATTCATCCACTTCTTTGTTTGCTTTTTCAAAACAATCTGACAGGTTAGAGAGGTAGGATTTATCCTTACAATAGTACACACAGCTCCACAGTACACCTCAGCTCTCACCTGCAGCAACCCTGCTATTCTTACGATTTTGCATCATTCAAAAAATGGACGATATCCTGAGTTGCATCACCCATGGCTCCACTGTCCATTCCAGCCCCTGACATGGCTCTGCCATGTGTCCCAATCCTGACCTGTATCACTGATATTTTGCCAGGCCCGGGAGTTTACCAGTCCTGTGATTTGTATAAATGGTTCCTTAATTTTGTAGTGTCTCCAGGCAGGGATTAGGATAAAACTCTAAATTCACTTTCACTTCACCATCTAGTTGCCTCCTTCCTTATTCAGTTAGTTCCTTGATACAAGCGAATAGCTCGTTGGCTGTTTCTATATGCTAGGCCAGTGGTCTTCAAACTGGGGTGTGTGCACCCCCGGAGGTGCAAGACCCTAGCCTTCGGGGTGTGCGAGACCCCAGAGCCGCCACCGAGCCTGCCCAGGAGACCGCCGAACTCCCGGGCGGTCTATTTTTGTCCCGCCAAAATGCCACCGCAGAAAGCGAAAGCAGGTGTTTCAATAATTTGTTCTCCTGAAGTTGGATTGCAAAAGCTCCGGATTCAGCAAATGCAAACCAGCAAAGTCCCCCGCAGCAAAGTTTCTGTGATGCTGAAAGGCATCACTACCCAGCCTTTCTTTGGGTGAGTAGGAGCCATTATCACAGACAGGACAGGGGTATCAGGAAAGAGTAACTGGTCAGTTAGAAGGCTTCCAAAGAAGTCCCTTTCAGTCCTCCTTGTCTGGAGCATGAGAGTTAAGACACTGCAGAGAGGGCCAGAGATGAGAGATAAAGAGGTTACAGAGAAGGGAGATGGTTGGAATCCATCTCTGGGCCGGGCAGGAGGAGTGTAGAGGACTCCAGTGTGTGGTAGGGAAGAGAAACCGCATTCCAAAGTCTCCAGCTATTAAAAGAGTACGTGGAGAAAGTTCATTCACTTGGGAAGTTCTTGGCGTCTCCGATGCATCAACACGTAGAATTGTCTGGGGACTTTCGTAGTTCATAAAAATGTCATCAGCTCATAAAGCAACGTCATGATGAGCCCCAGTCATCTCTTATCGCCGTTCAATCCAAACAGGAGTCTTTTGGTACCAGATAAATAAATAAGACACCCTCCCCCATTTTTATAGCTGTATTAAGAGACAGACCAGCTTCTGACACCAAGCAGACAACAAGCTATAACTATCACACAGCCGTCTTACGGACTGGGGTGCTGAAGCTCCCCCACCCCCGCAGAACTGGCTGGCAGAGCATTTGGCCAAGCAGAGGAGCAATACAGGCACATCTCTCTAGAACTTGGCCATTTTATTGCTGTTGGGTTTATGATAGCAGCTGGAGGCCTCAAATGAGATGGGAGCCCCATTGTTCTAGGCATTGCACAGACACATAGCAGGGCTCCTCCTTACGGTGTACCTGGACTGGATAACTCACATTAAAATTACAGCTGCCTTGTCTACACTACGATTTTAACACAAGTTAACTAACTCATGTTCAAAAAACACCATTTCCCAAGTTGGCCACAGAGACTAAGGCCTCCTTCTCAATTGACCTGCACCTTTGTATCATTTACATCAGAGCAAGGAGTGTGTAAGATCCTGCCATTCTGAGCTGGTAACATTTTACACCGACTACATAAGTTGCAGGACAATGGAAAACTGGGCATTAAGACTTGCCTGAGGTTATACAGTGAGTCTGTAGCAGAAGCAGTAGTTGAACTCTGAACACCAGTCCAATACCTTAACCACAAGACTAGCCTTCCTTCCACTTTGTCCAATACTCTTCACTGGCAGAAAACTCCTGAGAGCTCAGCTTCCTCTATAATTGTCCTACTTTTCCCCACTATTTCTGGAGCAAGTCAGCAGGCTCTGCCATGTTCCCACCAGTGCTAGGCAGCTTGCTTTGCTTCTTGACGTAACTACTAGCTTGCAAGCACCTGACCACCCTCCTAAACATCTCTGCCTCTCTCTGCAGTGGGACAATGAAAACTTGTTCCCTTCATAGTTCTCCTGAAGCAGGACGCGACTGCCAGGCCCACTACTCGGCAGATCAATTTAATAGTGTGGCTACAGTACCGCAAGCCATGACATCCTTCCTTTCCATTCAAGGCTATGCATTTCCATTCAGATGAAGCGCCTGCAAAATCTCTTTATTAAAAAGAGAGAGAGGATGAAGAACTGTGGAAAGGAGCAGAGCAAAGAGACAAATGCATCCGCACCTGGGAAATATCATGGTTTGTTTTTCAACTTTAAATGGGCAAAGTGACAGCAACTCAGAGGGGGTGTAAACGGGGGCGGGGAGAGAATTGTGCAGATTTATAGCTCAAGAATCTCAGGCTGAGCCAAGTATTCCACCTAGCATTAATTTTATGAATGAGATGAAATGCATAACCTTGAAAATAGGGTTCCTATTAGAATAGAAAAGCTGGAAGACCTGGAAACAGGGAATTTCCTGCCATGTGGAGCCACTCAGCTTAGAACTTTCCTGTCAAGGGAAAGTGGGCACAGTTGGTGTCTAGAGATGGGCCCCAAAAAGGACCACAAGACCAAAATACTTCCAAGTTTCAGGGATGTCTAGAAGTAGATCTGAGTCCATTGGCTGAGGCTTGTCTCTATAAGAAGCTCATTGATTTCCCTCAAAGGGCTTCAAGTTCTTCAGGTCTGCATTAGGTTTGCACACTTGAGTTCCATTTCCAGTTTCACATTCAAATAAAGTTTTGGGTGCAAGCCAAAGATTTTAGCAGGTCTAACTGGAAACAAAAAGTGCAAAACTCTGACCCTTTCACTCTGGTTTTGGTAGATATAGATTTAAGCAGCTTCCCTTTGGGATTGCCTCAGCACCCATGGTATATCAAATCATCATGTTCCAGATCTGGATGGCTGGAGATAATTGTTAATACTCTGCTGGATGCAAATATTTAACAACACAGTGATAAACTATGCAATGTCCAGCAGCATACCAAAGCAAAGTTTTAGGATAATTTGCAAGAAATAAGATCTTAGAAAGTAAAATGTTGTCACAAAATATCACAAAACTGGTACTGAAATATTTTGAGGTTAACAAAGAGCCTAAGATCTCAGTTGATAGAAGCTGACATAGATTGGAGGTCTCTTTCTAGAAGATGATGGTTTGCAGTCTTGTGCTTCCAAACCACTGACTGATACACACCACAGCTATGTTCAGAGGGAGGAAGAAATGTAGGCCATTATTTCAGTGAGAAGTTTTATGGACGTTTATGGGCAGAAATTGGTTGTGGTAGAAACAGACAAAGGGTAAAATCCTGGCTCTATTGAAGTCAATCGGAGTTTTGCCATTGACTTCAATGGGGCCAGGATTTTACCCTGTAAGTTTATAGAAGCTATATTACAAAAGCCATTGAGCAAAGCAGCAGGAGAATGAAGCAATTATGAGTAAAGAACTGCCTGGTTTCAAAACAAAATATGAAGAATTAAAATGAGAAAACACAACCTTACCTGAATTTGAGGAAGTCATGCTAGATGGGTAACAGGAAAATCCCAGACATTTGAAAACATAAAATATTTTTGGGACTATTGAGATGAAATTGCTACACATGATGGATTCTGTGAAAAGGATATTGTGTCATAATATTGCACCAACATAAACTCAGATCTAAGCATAATCCATAGTACATATCTAGGTAGCGAGCAGTTTAAGAACAGAACCTGAGATATTCTATTCTGGCCATGTGTGAATGCTACCATTAAAGATCTAATCTGCAATAAATATAGGTGACAGAATACAAAAGAACCACTGAAAACTTCAGGAGATTCCCAGCTATCATTGGTGTAAGTTGGGTGCAGATCTATTTGAACTAAATGGGAAAATTACTTCTTACTAGCGTACTACTGCTCAGAGTTGTATTTAAACTAAGCTTTTGCACAACCCTTTGGGTAGTGATGGAAAAATGTATTTAAATCGCAGTGTCCTCACTCACTGTGGCATTTGAGAGGCATCAACAACAGATGACAGGTGCATAGTTCACAAGTGACTTGTTTTGGCAATTCTCTTTGACATACCTGTTCATGTGGTCATCACTTCAAGCCTATTCTGTTCATATTCAATGGGGTTAATCAAAAAATCAGTACAAATAGGAAAGAGTTAGGTGCAAAATATAGTAGATGGCTCTTTAATCTAGCAGAAAGAGCCCCAATGGTTGTAAATTGAAGCTAGACAAATTTGGAGGAGAAATAAAAGTGCAAATTTTAACAGTGAGGGAAATTAACCATTGGTATAACTTAGCGAGGGACAGGTGAATTCTCCATCACACAAAGCCTTTAAATCAAGACTCGATCTAGTCTGACCTCCTGTGTAACAGAGTTGAGAACCTCACCCAATAATTTCTATATCAAGCCTATCTTGTTGAGCTACAACATACCTTTTAAAAAGTTATCATCAGAATAGGGTTGGAGGAATCCATACTTGTCATTGTCAGCTCAGGACACATTGTTAGGTCAGAACAACATGTCTCTCCATGTTTTATTAGAATCACCAGTTCAGAAAGGTGTGGTAAGAATAACAAGACCTGTGGTGTCAACATCTAACACATTTCTGGAGCCAAAAACATTCTACCTGAAATGCTTTCACAAGAGTTACATGTCAGGAAACCACAACAGAAGAAATACCGTGGCAGGAATGTCAAACCATTACCCCACTGCAAGTGCGAGAAAATGTTGGATTCCAATCAGAAAGTTGCTGGCAACCTACTAAAGTAACAGCTATACCATCATAGCTAGGACATATGCCATCATGTCCCATTGGTCCTAAGGCATCTAATAAAAGCCAAGGGAGACTCTGGCTGCTTCTTGAAGTGCTTGTGAACTGACAGAAGCAACATTCGCCCACCCATTCAGTGAAAATGACAAACATCAGAGAGCTGCAAACCTGGACTTCAAGGAGTGGATCCACCTTAGGGTCTGAAACGGCTACATCAGTCTGGACTGTTTTGAGAACCAGAAGTGGCTGCACGATGAAAAGCCAGAGAGTCAGAAATGAGGGTTATTAAACCGATGCCTAATGAAAGGTAGAATAATCCTGTTGACTGTCAGTGGGATCCAGGTCCTCCCCCTGCCCCCTCCCCCAGCCTTCCTCCATACTAGACATCTCTGTTGTGTTTTATTAAATGGCTGTATTAGTTTGTAGTGGTTGTTCCCAGTTGTTATTATGTTTTATTGATTGATTGGGCTGTCTTTTCAAAGGGGAGATTGTAGCAATATCTGCTGGAGTCAGTAGACACCAACCTCTGTCATCTCACAGGGATATTAACCTTTTGTAGTCCTGAGACATGACTCATGACTAGGGTGAAGGAGAAGAGGCCAGGCGTTTACCAGCACTGCTGTGTGTGAGACTGCAGAAGGGAGTTTTCTTCCTGGCAGCACAGCCTGCCTCGTTTTCCCCTCAGTGGCTGGGTAGCTCATCCCTCTGGTCAGATCCCCCAAGGCCTCCCCTTCAAAAGTCCAATTAAACAAAAAGTCCAATGCAAGCTGCAAACCCTCAGCCTTCAGTGCCCCAAACCCGCTCAGTCCATTGCCGCTGGGCTTCTCCTGCAGCCCATGGGCACACTTATAAGCTGCTCTTGCTCTCTTATTGCTCTCTCTCTTGCTCTCTTATTGTTTGGTTGCCTTTGGTTGCCTTTGGTTGCCCTTCTAGACCTCTCTCCACTCTCATGGCCTAGAAAGACCCAACAGCAGGTCCTGTTCCTTTCATGTTGAGAGGCCAACCAGATGTCTCACCCCTCTCCAGTCTCAATCTTACTAGGGAAAAAGGAGCCCAGTTACATCCCTGCCAGCATTCTAAGCATACCCAGCCTACAATACCAATAGTCTCTCTGGATTGCAAGTCCCAGAATACCTTGATTCTGGGCTAAACTAGAAACAGGGCCAGAACTGGACCCTGAACCCATCTTAAAGGGCCAGCTCATCCCATGACACACATCTTTAGGACGCATAGGAATTTTACTCTATGCACTTGGGAATACTTGATCTTTCTCTAATGATTGTTATACAGCTGTTGCCTTTGTGATCGACAAAGCTGAGCTCTTGGAATCCAGAGACTCTTTATATGTCCTCTTCCTTTTCCTCTGGGATCTTAGCTACTCATTGTGGTCTGAGTCAAACCCTGCTTCCAAGTTGTGAAAAGTCGTGTAGCATTATATAACCTGTAGGGGGATTATCCAGGGATCTAGTTACAGCTGCGGCATGTAAATTATTTTTCATTAAAACACCTGACAGTTGCACAACATGTTGCACAAACCAGGCACATTATGCACAAATAGCAGAGTCCCTCGGGGCTATTAAAGGGTTAGGTTTCCTACCAGGCTTTGATTTAAAATAATATAATAACACTACTTATTATTGATTTATGGAGTGCCAACAGTGCACTCAGTGCTGAGTAAAGATACACAGAGAAGATTATGGTGCCTGGGCCATTGAAGCTGTGCCATTGACTTCCATGGGAGCAGGATTGGGCCAGAAGATAGAAAGTGTTATGTTTCTCCACACACAGAGCAGTCCTAGCCCTACACTCAGAATTACCTGTATTTTATATTCAGAGCACGTGCCTTGATGCACACCACATCATGAGTGAGTAAAGAGATGTCGTCTGAACAGTGTCCACTGCATTCAACTTAAAGGACAGAACTCTCCAGTTCAGATTCCCTATGGAAGTTTCCAAAGGGGCTAGGAGACTCCACAGAGTGTTTATTTTATTTTCCACAGAGGCTCAACTAGATCTCAGTCCCTGCATCATTCCCCAACACCGTTCTTTCCGTCTTTTCCTCTTCTTACTGTCCCAGCACTTTGTCTGTGCCACTGACTATCTGGCTAATAAATGAAGACTGGATGGGGCTTAATTCTGAACCTGCTCTCAGGGCTACTCCTGATCTGGACAGAGAAGTCACTACTACAGGGTGATACAAAGAGCTCCTTGAACAGTAGCACTCCCAAACATTGTTGGACTCAGTGGCTCGGGGCTGAATTTGAGAGTCACACTCAGTAACATGTTATGTTATACCGGACTGCCTGGTCAGCTCTCAGCAGGGTGCTTTAAAACTAGTTCAGGCACTAGAGTGTTTCAAAGTAATCTGAAACCCCACTGCAAATCCTGATCTGAATGGAAAATGGGGGCTGCAGTGGGGGTGGTCCGGGAAGGGAGGGAAAACAAACAGCTTGATGAAATATTTGGTTCTCAAAATGGCTCAACGAGGGGTTCAGATTTTCTTCTGGACAGATGCACTGAATCTTCCCCCAAGGTGCAAATGTCATACACACTGGGAGGAACACCCCAGCACACATCCCAGGACAGCTCTACAAACAGAAGACTCTGAGGGCCTGATTCTCAAATCACTCACACTGGCCCAAAAGAGGAGTAAATCTTTCCAGCCAGTGGCGTCACAGTGAGGTAAATAAGTATAAATGAGAAGAGAATCAGGCCCATATTTCTCTTCTCCCTGTTTTATCAAGGCTCTTTGCGTGCCAATCACGGTGATATCTGCTGGAAAAAACTATTACCCCATTTCCTCCTGTCCTGTTCTGAGCTAAACTGTGGCTTTGCCACAAGCTCTGAGTAAGGGCAGAACACAGTTGTCCCCCCTCCCTCCCATGAGCATATCAACAACCAGATTATGACTCAGACTGAGTTACGGTCTGGTCTTCAGTTTCACTCTTTGTGTGGGGCTGGATGGGAAACGATCTATGTTAGTCTTATAGCTGGTGCTGATTACCCACTCTCCTGTGTCCTGACCTAGCTGTGATGGCTGGTATGTTGTGGGGGGCTCCGTCCACTCCCCACTCGTTTGCCCAGGAGGCTGCTCTCCCTCCACCGCTAGAACCTGCAAATGGTGTAGCCGATGCAGGGAAATCAAAGAATGCCTGGGTAGGTGCCTTGAGTAGGTGCTTGAGACTATTACAAGCCTATCCAGTGGGACATCCTAATTTTAGGACTGCACAGCTAAACTCTGAATGGCCCTGGGGTAATAGTTTTTGTTAGATGTTAGACTCCACAGACCTCAGTCTTCGTCATGTCTCCTGGGGTGGTGCAGTTTATGTACCCCCCTACCATGCTCACCCAGAGCTGTGCTTAAAGTGATAATCTCATGGACTTGTGTGTGTAATAAGGGTTACAAAACTGGACAGGAAAAAAAAAGAATGTGAGACTGTCAAAGCAGCTTGTTGCAATCCTATGATGTTTGGGATTTGGAGGCTTCTCATGGCAAAGTGAGTAAAGATTAAATTGGGGGTATCTGCAGCACTGGTCATTTCAGGTTATGGTTCACATTGTAAAAGTTAGTGAAGTAGAGGGGACAATGGGGCAGAATGAGGGGAGGAGGTGGAGACAACAGCGGCTGCAGGAGGAAGACAAAAAGGTTCACTTTGGAAATGTGAATGGAGCACTTTTCTCCATGTGGCTTGAAATCCTGGGCCCTCAATTTCCGTTGGTGCTTCTAAAGGAAGATCCCACCTTGAAGGATGAGTGAATCTGCCTGATTAAATGAGAACCCACCCAAATCTTTCCCTGTGGTGCTTTGGGAAATAGGCTGGTGTGTCCGTCCAGCCCCACTGATTTCAAAGATAATGAAAGGCTCTTGGCACCTCCTGAGGACAGGCCCCATGTCTGCAGTGCACCAGGCATACCGTAGGAAGTGCTGTATGAATGTTGGCTGGGCAAATTGGGAATGGCACATTTCTGACCCACTGAAACATGGTGTGACTCTCAGGCTCCAGTTGTAGAGGGTTTGTGTTTGGACTGGGGCAGTCTGTGGGGAAAGGAGTAGGGAGAGAACAGTTTCAACAACACCTGTCATGAAAATGGATGAGAGATAGGTGCAGAATGAAAGCCAGCTACAGAAAGCATGTGAGCATAGGAAGAGCAAGAAGAGGAAGAGGAGAACTTTCTAAGGACAAAACAACCGGTCAATACATCCTAGACCTGATTCTCAGTTACTCTGTAATTTATGCTCACTCTGAGGCCTCTTTACTCTGCCAGAGGGGTGTCGAATGATCTTTGTATACATGGGAATTAGGTCCCCTGTATATAGGGCACCCACTCTGACCAGCCTGTCCTTGTGGGGGATTCTTCTCTCTCCAAAATAGGAGTAGATTTTGCCTCCCCTTGAAGTGACCATGAAGCAGAGTTGTAAGGATTCCCCATCGGACTCTCTTAGGGCTGCCAGGAGCTTGGATCCCAGTCCTGTGCTCTGCATGGTGCTTTCTGGGGGTGCAAGTAGGAGGGGTGGAAAGTGGGGAGGCACCAGTTGCACCTTTTTCAGGAGTGTAAAATTGCTAGCAGGGAGCTCGGAGTGGAGTTGTAACATTCTCGGGGCAGTGCTGTTAACGCTCTGTCAGCAACTCCAGCACCATCTCACCAGTGGGCCCAGGCTGCGCACCAATTAGAAAAGCTCTTTATTTTTTCAACTTATTCACCTTGTGGTGAAAACAACAAGTAAATCACTGGAAAGTCTCCCAGACTAGCCCAGGCACTCACTGGGCCCTCAAGCTCCCTGAGATTCTCCTATTTATGGGAGCAGCAGTCATGCCAATCAGTCAACTGCCTTCCTTTGTGCTCCAAAGATTGTCAGTGTAATTGACAAGTCAGTAGAAAATTGACCATTGTCAGCACATCTTGGTGTTGGGAAAGGGGCCGGCAATCCATCCCTGCCTCGTTCCTCAGAGCAATGCGACCAAGAGGGGACCCACGCTCAGAGGAAAGCCGTGTTAAAGAGGCCACATAATGGCCAATTAAGAGGAGTCCATGGGAAGTCATTGAGCTGCCTGCACTTCCTGGGACCAGCACACGCTGGTCAGTTGAGGCATTAACTGGAATTTATTGTGCTGCTCCCTCCCGCCCCAACCCCCACCTTCCAGGAAATCCGAGCTCCCACCATCTCCATTTCCCAAGCGTTTGTGCTCAAGTGGAGTCTTTGACAGATTGTCCTTTTGTTCACACGATCAGCTCCCCGGGAATTTTCCCTAAGGCATTTTGATCCCAAAGCATGTGAATGGCGGCCCGGAAAGGGATAGACCCTCTCCTGGGGTGCATGGGGTTGGAGGAAGCTGGAGGCCTATTAAATGGAAGAATACCCCAAGCCAGCAGGTGGGACATGGGAGCTGTTAATCCCAAATCATGTTTCTTGCTGGCATCTTTTTTATTTATTATTATCACCAGCAAGGCCTCGGAGAGTGATATTATTCGCCCCCTTTTGTGCACCATGCCATGTTTGAATCAAGAAACAATGTGTAGCTGCGTGTGCCTCTCCTTAGACGCTTTCCTGTCCCATTGGGAATCCGGGACCTTTTCATTTCAGTCCCTACTCACGATTGGCTGCTTTCTTTCCCCATTTTAACTCTTTAATAAATATTGCGAGGATTAAAACATTAACCTGCATGCCTTAGGAGTTCTGTCTGCCCTCTACTGAACAGGGAAGAAGAAAGGAAAAATAGTAGAAAGCAGAAATGATAAAATACTAGCAATACTTAGCACTTTTGTATTACTTTTCATCCCTGGATTGCAAAGACGAGTTAATGTTATTATCCCCATTTTATAGTTTGTACATTTTGTAATTTATTGTTGTTTTCTTCTGTGTTTGTGCAGCACCTAGCACAGTGGGGTCCTGATCCATGACTGGGGCTCCAGGTGCTATGGTAATACAAATAATCATATACAACCACAAAATGATGGCCATAATGTTCCACAGGAGCTACTAATTTGGGGCAGTTCATTATCCAGTGGAGACATCATGGGCTTGATTTCTAGATGTGAAGGGCAACTACAGTTCCTGTTGATGTCAACTGGAGTTGGGGGCATTCAGCGCCTCTGAAAATCAAAACCTATGTGTCTCAAGTGGGCACCCAAAAACTGCAACACCTGAATGAATGGATGCCTTATTGGAGTTACTCCACACCAGAGCTGGTGGAGCACGGCAGTGTTCACGGGCATTCCAGTTGGACCAGTCTGTGCCTGTAATGAGGGAGCTGCTCAACAATTTTCAACTGTTTATTTATTGAAAACGTCAGTTTCATCAAAATGTTTTGTGAAAACTTTGATTTTGATTATTTTTTTTTGCTAGAAAAAAATTAACAGAAATCTTTTTGTTTTACTTTTAATTAAAGGTTTGGTTTGGTTTGGTTTTCGAAAACCAAAACTAAATGACAATTTCCATTTGAAATAGAACACATGGTTTTTACTGTTTCGTTTGCACATTTTTCACTGGAAATTCAAAATTTTCCCATGAAAAATTTCAAAGCTGTTTCATTTGAATTTTTTTTTTTGCAGAAATAAAATTGGATTTTTTTGATAATCTAGGTCTGACACTGAGGCCTGCTGGCAGGAAACAGGACTTTATTTCATGGCCCCACACTCATAATCGGACCAGACGCAGCATCTCTAGTGGCTACATTTAGGAGCACCTTGTTGCTTTCTGTCTGAAACATTTGTGGCAGTGGGTTTTCTTGGCACAGATATTTGGGGATCCCTCTTCTCTGTAGGAATATCAGTATTCACATGCAATGCAACGAAGGCAGTTAGAATGAACCAGAGCATTAGTTAGTCATTATTTATTACTCCCTATAAGTTAGTTCCCTTTTTTAAAGAAGTTTCAGGGTGAGATTCTCTCTTGTGTCTATTTTATGCTGTGCACAGCAGAGGGGGAAACTGTCAGGGAACTAGTCATGGCTCTCTGAGAATCTGCTCTGGCCCCAGAGCAATTATGGGGAGCCTGGAGGCTATTCTAAACTGTATCAGATGGTCTGTGTTCCCTAGGGGTTCCCTAAAGGACCAGGCAACAGCAATTGAAGTTCTTTGGCTGCTCCCCTGCCCATCCCAACACCCCCACTCTGAGGGAGGGGCAGGAGTTGACTCACACGAATTTACACCTGCTCCCATAACCAGAAGTATGTGCAGCAGAGATTTTGACTTCCTTTGTTTCACCTGAGAAGGAGCAGAGAGAACTCAAATCTCTCCCTCTCAGACATCCAGTCAGGGAGGAGCAAGAATACCATGAGACTTAGGACTGGGCTACACTACGGGGAGCCGTGGCGGGAGTCGACCTAAGATATGCAACTTCAGCTACATAAATAGTGTAGCTGAAGTCACAGTATCTTAGGTCAACTTACCTGGCCATCCCCACGGTGGTGGGTTGACTGCGGCTGCTCCCCCACCTACTCCGACTCCGCTTACTGTCCAGCTGAGGTGGAGTAGAGGTGTTGAATCGGGGATCGATTTATTGCATCTAGGTGAGACGTGATAAATCGATCCCCGAAACATCGAGTGCTACCCACTGATCCGGCGGGTAATGTAGCTGTACCCCTAGATCGGGGTGGGCAAACTTTTTGGCCCAAGGGCCACATTGGGGTTAAAAATTGTGCGGAGGGCCGGGCAGGGAAGCCTGACCCCGCCCCTTATCCAACCCTCACCCACTTCCTGCCCCCTGACTGCTCCCCTCAGAACCCCTGACCCACCCAACACCCCCACCCACCGCTCTTTGTCCCGACTGCCCCCTCCGGAGCCCCCTCCCACTCTAACTGCCGCCCTGGAACCCCGCCCCCTATCTAAGTTCCCCATTCTTTGTTCCCTGACTGCCCCCTCCTGAAATCCCCCCACCCTAACCACCACCCCCCGGGACCCTACCCTCATCTAATCCCCCCGCACAGCTTTGTTCCCTGACTATCCCCTTCTGAGATCCCCTCACCCTAACCATCACCCCCTGGGACCCTACCCCCCATCTAATCCACCCTCCCCCCCGCTTTGTTCCTTACTGCCCCGTCCCGATATCCCCCTACCCTAACCACCACCACCCGGGACACCACCACCTAGCCACCCCCCACCCTTACCTTACCTTAATCACCCGGGTGCTCCTCGACCTGGCCCTGGGCCAGGGAGCATGGGACGGGCAGGGGCCAGGAGCGCGGGGCCGAGCGGCTCCATCCACCCCCAGCCAAGGAGAGCAGGAACCCGGCTCCCTGTGCTGGACCCAACCCCCGGCCAGGGAGCGCAGGGACTCGCGGTTCCCCACGCTGGACCCAACCCCCGGCCAGGGAGTGCAGGGACTCGCGGCTCCCCGTGCTGGACCCAACCCCTGGCCAGGGAGCGCAGGGACTCGCGGCTCCCCACGCTGGACCCAGCCCCTGGCCAGGCAGCGCAGGGACTCGCGGCTCCCCACGCTGGACCCAGCCCCTGGCCAGGGAGCGCAAGGCCAAGCAGCATGCGCTGCTGGGCCCAGCAAGGGAGGGCGGGGCCCGCGGCTCCCCCTGCGTGACCCGGTCCTGGCCCGGGAGCGCGGAGCGGACCCAGTTGGAAGCGCGGGGACCTGTGGCAGGCTGGCCTGGCCCTTGGGCCAGGAGTGCGTGCCCCCGGCTCAAGCTCACAGGCCGGATGAAAATGGCTGGCGGGCCACATGTGGCCCGCGGGCCGTAGTTTGCCCACCCCTGCCCTAGATGATGACTCACACATACCACCAATAGTGAATCCTTGAAGCAAGAAGCCTGAGAATGATGCAGAGTCTGAAATTTGTTTGCACAAACTGTATAATTTTGAACAGCGAATAGATACATTTTAGCAATTCAGTAAGAGAAAGAAGATCTAAACTCACAGTGAATATCATTCTCTACAGTTAATCTGACCTGTTCTTATCCAGATTTACAGTAGTGTAAATGAGAGCAGAAAAACAACTCTATTCATAGCCAGGACTGCTTAGAAGTGCTCCAACAAAATGGAGTTTAATATACTCAGAGTATTACAGAAATCAGTTCTCCTCCAGGCATTCCAGTTCAATGGCTATCCCCCTAACAATCTTGTTTTTATTTGTTGGCTCCATATGAGCTACCCCAAAGGACACTAGTAAGGAAAAGATGAATCCCAAAATATGAATTTGGCCTAACAGTGCGGAAAAAAGTAACTTAACTTTTATCTAAAGAATATCAGCTGAGCATTGTTGGGTTGATTTTTTATTGAGAGGGGAGGTGGGCAGGGGTGAGCCTGTGTGTGCTAAATGATCCTGCTGAGAACAGAATTCAAATGACTTCTGTTAAGGTTTGCTTGTTCCTCAGGGACAGGAATAATTGGAATTGGTCTGCTTGGTTTGCTTCTCATTATTTTTAAGTTTTCCAGCTCTAATGCCAAAGAAACTGTATTCTGTGTAATTATTATTATCTAAAGCATTAAAAATCAAACAGGGAAAATAAGTTGTTAAACAAATAAGAGGCAAAGAAGTTACAAGTCTGAATTGCAAGAATTCTCTATGTCCAGCAGAGTAGAACAAAAAGCAAATGACTTAGTTTGAAGCAAGAAACAGGTTAGATAAAACTTGCTATAGTAGAACCGCAGCATTAAAAACACCAGAGTTATGAAATGACCAGTCAACTACATACCTCATTTGGTACCAGAAGTATGCAATCAGGCAGCAGCACAGACACACACACACACAGAAAAAAAAGCAAATACAATACAATACTGTGTTAAACGTAAACTACTAATAAAATGAAGGGAGAGCAGCATTTTTCTTCTGCATAGTAAACTTTTGAATGAACAACCATAACATTTTGTTCAGAGTTATGAACAACCTCCATTCCTGAAGTGTTCATAACTCTGAGGTTCTACTGTAACTGTCTTAAGGGTACTTAAGCATTGGAACCAGTTACCTGGGGAGGTTGTGGAATCCCCATCATTGGAGGTTTTTAAGAACAGGTTAGACAAGCACCTGTCAGGGATGGTGTTAATGTACTTAATCCTGCCTCACTGCAGGGGGATAGACCAGATGACCTCTTGAGGCCCCTTCCAGCCCTACATTTCTAGGATTACTTTACCTGTGGTTTGAACAAAATGGGTCTGTCCCCCCGACAGACTCTGTATGAATTGCAGGATTCAGAATGCTGGAGATCCTCTGAGACTTAGTGCTTGTGCCTGCCCTCCACAAAGGCAGCAAAGAATTTCTAGAGTATTATGATTAATAAATTTCTTAGGAAGGGAGGAAGAGTACCTGCCACAGCCCAAAGAAATTGTGGGTCCTAGTAACCTGAACTTGGGCACTGTTCTCTCCCCTTGACCCCAAAGGGGAACCATGAACTCCCACAGCAGGCCAGCTATTGCACACGATGGTCCCAATCCTGAAAGCCTTCCACACACACAGTTCCCACATCCAGCCTCAGGCCTGCTCTGATCTCTAGTATGGAGGGGGAAGTTGGGAAGACGGAACCAGCAGGGTGAAGGATGAAAACACACCTAGTGTTAGCCACAAAAAATGGTGCTCCCAGAAAATCATAAATATTATGCTCAAATGGTGACTGGATGCCTCAGGGTATGGTGCCCAAAAGCTGGTAGTGGCTGAAGGTTGGTGGGTTTCAATCCAGCTCCCAGTCTGTCTCCTCTATCTAGAGTATAAACTCAGTAGGCCAGGGATTATCTCCTGCCATCTGTATGTGCAGCACCTGACACAACGGGCTCTGATCTTGGCTGAGGTCCCCAGGTGCTCCTCCAATACAGCCTGCGTAGTAAGAGCACTACACAGAGATTTCTGGAAAGGAAAATTTTGCACCTTTTGTCAGAGGCTCATTCACCTGCACATCGACCAATGTGATATTTGCCATCATGTGCCAGCAATACCCCTCTGCTACTTACATTGGCCAAACCGGCCAGTCTCTACGCAAAAGAATAAATGGACACAAATCTGACATCAGGAATCATAACATTCAAAAACCAGTAGGAGAACACTTCAACCTTCCTGGCCATTCCATTAAAGACTTGATGGTGTCAATTTTGAAACAGAAAAATTTCCAAAACAGACTCCAACGAGAAACTGAGGAACTGGAATTAATTTTCAAATTGGACACAATAAACCAAGGGCTAGATAGGACTTGTGAATGGTTCTCTCATTACACTAGTTGATTGCATTTCCCTAGTTAATTTACCTTCAATAGTTGTTATGTCCTATCAGACACAGAGATCCGTTTCAAAAGGTATTTTTTTCTCCTGCTGTTAATGGCCCATCCAAATTAAACAGCCTCTTAGAATTGGTATGCTAATGTACAACTTTTTTTTTCTTTCTGTATATATAAATATATCTTCTATTCCATTCTATGCATCCGATGAAGTGGGCTATAGCCCACAAAAGCTTATGCTGAAATAAACTGGTTAGTCTCTAAGGTGCTACAAAATCTTCCTCGTCTTATAGACAAAAGGGATTCATTCATTCCCGGTTGCAGGGGCAACTTAACTCATCTGGCCATGGGGTTCTTTGTCTGCTTGTTTCCTTCTCCTCGGAGGAGGAGGTCATGCCTTGACATGTGAAAGGCCAATACCCTCTGAACTTTAATGCCAACAGCACCAGTTCGAAGCCATTTTCATGCTCTATAAATTTTATTGGAAAATCTGTTTTGGTCAGGCCTGTTTAAATATCTCCCAATTACACACCAGGAAGGGCTTGTTAAAGCTGAGCTTCTCACACTGATTAATCCTTCCAGGCAGGGAGAGGTGACATATGCTAATAACATTTCCAGGAGGGTCTTTCCCTGGAGACTCCTGCTGCTGCAGGCTGAATACCTCCTAGGGAGACAGAGTTGGGCATTTGCAAGGTTGCTCTTGGCTGCAATGTGCATTTGTAGTGGATAAGTGCCTGTAGGAGGGAGGCACTCGCTGTCTCTTGGACTGCTGAGGAGAACGGCCACGTCTGTCTGCAGGGTTAGCACAAGGGTTTCCATGGATAGGCAGTGGAACTCCATCAGGACTGAGGGAGGAGAGGGCAGGGGACGGTGCTTTAAGTGGGACGAGTCCCCTTGGTAAGAACAGGAGCTGCCCCAAGAAAGTTTCTTTGAGGAATTAGAGCCCTTCTATACCACAAGGTTATTTTTTTAACCTAATAAACTGTGGCTTGGGTCTTGCCAGAATTCTGAGGTTCTTGGAAAACCACCGGCTAACGACACCTTTCCAAAACAGCGGCCATCTTAATGAACTGGATGGGCAGGCACTTACCTACTATCCAGTGAGAGAGTGAGATCCACTTGTGATGCTCTTCTCCCTTGCATCTCATGCAACCACTTGTCCCCACCCACCACTCCCGAAGCTGGTGATGCGGAGCTCTCCAATTGCTCTTAAGCCTGTTATATGCCATTTCCTTCAGGAGTTGCCCAGGGCTCCATTTGGAGCCCCTGTCTATGACCTGTGGCTATGGACTCTGTTACAGTGTTTTTGTGAGAGGTGGGATGGGGGGACAACCACCTCCACTGGCACCTAATGGCCAGGCGGGGGTATGTGTGTGTGTGGTAGGTTGTCTTCCTCCTGGGCCTCCCTCTTTTTTTCTACAGCTCTGCCCCATAGTAGTCCAGCCTTTCAGTGACTTAGACAAGTCACACTTCCAAGTCCTGAAAGTATGACAAAGGGTCTGATAACGAAGAAGTTTTCAGAATCTGGCAATGGATTCAGGGCTTTCTCCTGACATCGGGGTCATGTGGTCCAGACCCTTGCACCTACAGGGCCTTCCCCAGTGAAATTCCTGGGTGAGGGATAGACTCTGTCATTTTCCTTCTTTAGGGAGCAGCAGGGGAGCCCAGCCCACACGCTGCACCAGGCTCCAATCCAGGGCCCACTAGCAGGCAACCTGCACCTTGGGATGCTATGCATCACCTCCTTGCATCACTTCCTACCCATCCCCTCTCTTCTCCCACGGTACAGTAAAGAGCTAAACCACAAAGATACAGTCTCTACATGCAGAAAGTCACAAATCCCTCCTCTGCAGGCTTGGTCAGGTTTCTATAACCAGATCACAGGCAGCATCCCAGCATCCCTTCTCAGGAACTGAGAGTGCAGGACAGCGCACTTCCATTATCTGCCTGCTACTGAGCTACTCTGCTCCCCTTTTCAAGTTCCTTCTCCAGCCTTTGCCTGGGACCAGAGCAGGTCCTTAACCCCTTGCTCTCCACTGTGGGGTTTGTACACCCCAGCGAGGTTGACCAGATGTCCCAATGTTATAGACACAGTCCCAATTTTTGGCTCTTCTTCTTATATAGGCTCCTATTGCTCCCCACCCTGTGTCCCGATTTTTCACATTTGCTATCTGGTCACTCTAACCCAACACAGGGGCCACAGCTGAAATCTTAGGCCTGGTCAACCCTAAAAAGTTAGGTCAACCCAGCTGCATTGCTCAGGGGTGTAAAAAGCCCCACTCCTGAGAGTTAAGCTGATCTAACTCCCAGTGCAGACAGCACTAGATCAATGGAAGAATTCTTCTGTCGACCTAGTTACCATCTCTCAGGGTACATCTTCATTTTCCGCCAGATCGGGAGGTAGTGATCGATCTATTGGGGATCGATTTATCACGTCTAGTGTAGACACGATAAATCAATCCCTCATCACTCTGCCTTTGACTCCTGTTATCCACCAAGATGAGAGGTGGAAGTGGAGTTGATGGGGGAGCGGCAGCAGTCTACCCTGCGCCGTGAGGATGCGAGGTAAGTCGACCTAAGATACGTCTACTTCAGCTACGCTATTCTCATAGCTGAAGTTGCATATCTTAGGTCGACCCCCATTCCCCAAGTGTAGACCAGGGCTCAGGGAGGTGTAGGTAGTGTCTACACTGAAGTACTACAGCAGTGCAACTACCGTGTTGCTGTAGCATTTCAAGCAGGGGAAGCCCTTACTCTCCTCTGCCTTGTGCAAAACCAAGATCCCAGCCTCAGAGGATAAAACAAAATCAGGGAGCTTTCCACAATGGTTCAGGAATGTGGCCGAGGGGATGCCAGGTGTCCTGGTGAGCTGGCATAAAGGCAGCGCATAAGAACATAAGAACGGCCGTATTGGTCAGACCAAAGGTCCATCTAGCCCAGTATCCTGTCTTCTGACATTGGCCAATGCCAGATGCCCCGGAGGGAATGAACAGAAGAGGAAGTCATCAAGTGATCTATCCCCTGTCACCCATTCCCAGCTTCTGGCAGAAAGCGCAGTCAAACAGCCTGGCAGACTGACATGAAACCTGTGTATTGAGTGGGTCCTAAGTAAGAGAAATCATGCTGTGATTCAAAACAGAGAGTGGGCAAAGGAGCAGGCCCTGGATACATACCATTGACCCAGGGCACTTAGCAAATATCCAACACTTAACACCAAACTAGCAAGACTGATTAGCAGCTCTGCTGTCCTCTGCCATTGTCACCAAGCAATATCAGGGCTTTGTAGTACAGCACTGGGCTGGGAATTAAGTGAATTTGCTGAAAGAAGGTTCCCACATTTTATAAGTAAGAAAAGGGGAATTGTATTTAAACTGGCACAGCATGATTGTTTTCACTTAAGCAGAACGATGCACAGACATAGCTCATAACTGCTTACACTGTGAGGTCTTGTTCATTTTGGCCCAGACAGCCATGAGTGAGAGAGGTGAAGTGAACAGTCAGTTTTTGGAGGAGGCAGTGGAAGGAGAGTGAGAAGGAAAAACTAGAGCAGTACAGTTTACATTACACTCCTAGAGCCAGCAGCTCCAATCCAAGTACAGCAGCTGAGGATCTGGCCTCTTGCTCTGAATCAGGTGACATGAGACCTCTCCCTGTCTCGTTAGTGTTTTGGCTGTGACTGGGATGGGTAACGATTGGCTCAAACCAAAATCAATGAAGGGCTTGGCTCAAACTCGCAAATTCAGAGTCAGATCCAGTTTGGCAGCTCAAATATTTGTCCATAATCAGACCAAGTCTTCATACAGAGTTCACAGCCCCCCAGCATTTGGGAAAGTTTGAATTTTGAGCTGGATTTCAGGCTGGGACCTATTTGACTCATTGGAGCCAGGAGAAAAGACATACACCCCTGTGGGATGCAGGCAGAGGGGACTGACTGATGGCCCAGCCAGACTGTATGAACTCTGGTGCAATGCTCTACCTGGCCGGGGGATGGGGAGGGGATGGGGGGGGGGCACTATTTCATTTACACTCCAGCCCACAGTGGTTAGTCCAGGGGTTAGGGTGCCAGCCTCGAAAACCTGGCTTCAGTTCCCTGCTCTGCCACAGACCTCCTGTGCGACCTTGGGAAAGTCATTTACATCCAGCATTTCAAAGGTATTTAGGGGCCTAACTATGCAGATAGTTGCTTAGTGGGATTATTTAAAATGCCAAAATAAGTGAAGCACCTGACTCCCTTATGCTTCAATTAGAGTTAGACATTGAGCTGCTTTGGAGCTTTTGCCAACCCAACAATACACCTGTCTGCATCTTTACATGTCTAAATACCTTTGAAAATCCAGGTCTCAGTGTGTTTTGTTTCCCTACCTCATGGGGAGGTGAGAGGCTGTGGTGCTGGGGCGGGAGCCGTGATGAATGCTCAGTATAAGAACCTGCACAGAACAGAATAGCCTGCAAGATAGAAGACACAAAGGTAATACACTGGCTGAGTTAACTAATAAGCACACCTAACTATTCACATCTGTCACCCATTGACAGTTCTTTGCACTGTTCCTGAAGACACAAAAACAACAAGGAGTCCGATAGCACCTTAAAGACAAACAGATTTATTTGGGCAAATGCTTTCGTGGGTAAAAAACCAACTTTTTCAGATGCATGACACAGTTTGTTTTAAAAACCCAGTTTGTTTTAAAAAGCAGACACACATTGTCTTACAGATGGATTCAGTGGTGGACCAAAGCTCCAAAGCACAAGGGGACTTAGGCACCAAATGTTGGCACTGAAGTCTTGGGTTTGGGGACCTAAGCCCCAGTTTTAGGCTTCACTGCCAGCCCCAAAACTCCTGATAAACCCTGCAAGTGCCTAAATTCCCTTGGTGCCCAAGTCTTCAGGGTAAAAGTTCCTTGGCACCTGTGTTCCTGGCTCCGGGCAGGCTCATTGCTGCCTCTGTCATCCAGATGCCTATCTCCTGCCTGAGCCCCAGAGTGAGCCGCAAACCTGGGAAGACAGGTGTTTGCCCGTCCAGCTTTGGTGTGGGGCCCAGTCCAGGAGGCATGCTCAGAGGCCACCTATTGGATTGGGTCTCATTCAGAATCTGACCGCTGGAGGTGGGGGTGCCATTGCCCACCTTATTTCTCGGGGAGAGAGAGCGAGCGAGCGAGAAGGACTCTGTAGCAGCTAGAGCATCCAGCTGCGAGGAAGGAGACCCTTGGTCTAGACCCCCTGCTCCAGCCACTCTTACATTATTTATCCGCAGTGGAACAGTTTCAAGAGGAGAGACTGAGGGCGGGAGCCCCACATCAGGACATAGCAGAGTTCAGTGGTGAGGGCACTCCCTGGAGAGATGGGAGATCCCTGCTCAAATCTTTTCTCTCCCTCAAGCAGAGTGGGGAGTTGACTGTGGGTCTTCCACATCCCAGGTGAGTGCTCTAACCACTGGGCTACAAGTCATAAGGTGGGTACCACTGCTGGCCTTGTGTGGCACAAGGCTGGCCCCTATCTCATTCCTGCAGGAAGCTATGTAAGTGCCTAAGCTGCCTGGCTCCAGGAGATAGGCTCCCATTTGCCAAGCAGAAAGAGGTGCCCAGACTTAGGCACTTATCTCTGTGAGAGGGGCGGGGCTTAGCCCACACCCATGTCATTGGCATCTCCTGTTGGCTAGTGAATGTGGCTCTCCACCTACCATGCTGGCTTTTGTAGATCGCGTTCTAAAAGTGTCTCTCTCTCCCCATTTATTGTACAGGCAGCCAAAGTGCCTGACGCAGCCTTTGTGGTTCGCAGTGTGGTTCCTGTGATTTGACTAGGCACCTAAAAGTTAGGCACCGTGACGGTCACCGTTGGAATGCCCAAGTCCCTTCATGAATCTGGGCCCAGTGCACCAGCAGGAAGTTGGTGGTGTTGTCTTTCAGGGGAGATGTAGAACAGGGGTCCTGGCCATTTGTGGCCACTAAAGATCCAGTGGAGATTCCAATGGAATTTATTATAGATGTTCGAGGGATTTAACAAGGAATGGTGGGGAATGAAATTAAAACATGGGACAAGCTAGACTGGGCATTGGGAAGCACTTTCTAATAGTGAGTTCTGTGAGGTTGTGGAACTGTTGCTGAAGGGAAGTGGTGGAGCCTCATCTCTTGATGCATTTAAAAGTAGATTGGACAGAGCACTAGAAAACTTGTTGCTGATTACTAGAACAGTCTCGCACTGGTCCTGGAGGCTGATATGAAAAGTCTTTTATATCTTTTCCTTCTAATATTCTGTGAAACAAACTTTATGTAACTGGCTGAGTTACCTTGGATGCTGAGCCCAACCAACTAAAAGGAGCTGAATGCAATATATTACAGTTCATTTTTCCCTGCAGTGTGGTTTACTCAAAAGGACTACAGACACGTCATGGCCAGCTGGAATCTGCAGAGGCAAACACAGAAGAGCCAAAGTTAAAACAGGCCACACAGGGTCATTTATAAGTGCTAGAGTGGCCAAGATTCTGGGAGAAGATTCTGCATATAGCCAGGGATGCAGGGTAGGAGCTAGGAGCATTGGAGAATTGGATTTGACTGTTTAATTAGAGAAAGGATTTGGAATCACAGGCCGGGGAAATCCAGAAAGTCAGTTAGCCACAGAAGGTCACAGAGGCTCTTCTAGGTGTAGACTTGCCTTGAAATCCAACCTCTGATTTTAAAAACAGCACTCCCTTGTTCCTTAACAAAGAATGAAAGAGAACATTTTGCAAGAAATAAATATAGGAAGAGATTCAAGGCCAACGAGCCTGGGTTCAGGTTCAGAAGGATCAGGGTAAAGGAACAGTTCACTCGTGATTTTCATGACTTTGTCATTATTTGTGATGTGCCCTTCAAACCTATCAAGATATGAGACAGGAGAATTGTGACTAAAGATGTCCATGCATCTGAGGGTCCCCAGGGGTCCCAAGCCGGATGAAGTTCAATCTCCCAGTCAGTGTGATGTTATTAGTGTCCCTCAATGTGTGTTTATAGCTTAGCACCAGTGTAGTACTTTTTCTCTCTCTGGTAGAAATGATGTGATGATTCGATTCAGCATGGTTGTTGGTTAGGTTTCACTAGAGAATAATACCTGTGTTTCTATACGAATGATTGGAATCCATCTAGCCTATGTTCTCACATGGTCCCCATTACCATGGGTATATGAGCACCCCACAATCCTATAGATCTGTAGGTTCCAAGGCCAAAAGGGACCACTGTGATCATGTAATCTCACCTGCTATGTAGCACAGGCCACAGAGCTTCCCAAAAGGAATTCCTAGAGCCGATCATCTAGAAAAACATCCAGTGTCGATTTAAAAATGGCCAGTGATGGGGAATCCACCACAAACCTGGGTAAACTGTTCAGTGGTTACTTACCCTCACTGTTAAACATTTAGACTTTGTTTCCAGTCTGAAGTTGTCTAGCTTCAGCTTCCACACAGTGGATCATGTTATACGTGTCTCTGCTGGAGTAAAGAGCTCACTATTAAATATTCCCCATATAGACACTTATATACTGTGATCCAGCCAACCCATAACCTTCATTTCGTTAAGCTAGATAAATCGAGCTCCTTGAGTCTAGTACTACACATCTTTAGTGGATTTATCCTCACAGCACCCCCATGAGGCAGGGCATTGCGATTATCCTCCTCGTACAGGTAAGGAACTAAAGCACAGAAAGTGTGAGGACCTGATCAGTAAAAGAACCTAGCTAAACCTCAAACTTGAACCAAAGGAAGATAGGGGGATGAATGTCTGTCTTCCTGTGGGGCCCAGTCTGGTAGGCATGCTCAGAGACTACCTATTGGATTAGGTCCCATTTAAAATCTGACCAGAGGAGTAAGTGGTGCCCACCTTATCACTTTTATCCCAGTGGTTAATGCTCTCATCTGAGATGTGGGAGATGCAGGTTCAATTCCCCCCTCTTTTGGAAGGGAAGAAAGAAATTGCTGCTATTTTTAGCCATGCTAGCTTTATTAAAGCTAATGCGGGTATGTCAGCCTGGGCTGCAAGCACACCTCCAGTTGTCACAAGACATAGCCACAGTCACGCACAGGAATAGCAGCTTTCAGTAGCAGGCCCTGAGAGGAATCCCATAAGCCCAAATCCTCAAAGGTATTTAAGTATCTAACTCCCATTAAAATCAACACCTTTGATAATCTGGGCCATCAAAGTCAAGAGATGAAGGTTCCATAGGAATTATCCTAAAAACCTATAAACTGTAATAGATTATAAATTCCTTTCTAGGTATTTTTCCCTGGAACAGGGATATAATTTTCTAATAAATTCCAGAGGCTGATTCAAAAATGCCTTCACTAAGGTTATCATTTTCTGTTAAATTCCACATGAAAAGAAATTCCACATGAAAAGAACAAGTTAAAAATTACTTAGACAAGTTAGATTTCTTCAAGTGACCAAGGCCTGATGAAACACATCCTAGAATACTCAGGGAGCTGACTGAGGAGATATCTGAGCCATTAGCGATTATCTTTGAAAAGTCATGGAAGACATGAGAGATTCCAGGAGACTGGAAAAGGGCAAATATAGTGCCGATGTATAAAAAGGAAAATAAGAACAATCCGGGGAATTACAGACTAGTCAGCTTAATTTCTGTACCTGGAAAGATAATGGAGCAAATAATTAAGCAATCAATTTGCAAACATCTAGAAGATAATAAAGTGAGAAGTGACAGTCAGCATGGATTTGTCCAGAACAAATCGTGTCAAACCAACCTGATAGCTTTCTTTGACAAGGTAACAAGCCTTGTGGATAGGGGAGAAGCGGTAGACATGGTACCAGGCAATTCTCAGACTTTGGTTCCTGAACATTGCATCGTAAATTGAAACGTTGTAACTTAGAACTGCAATCCAATCTATTGTGGGACTGAGGGTCGTAAAGTTGAAACCAATTGCCGTAAGTCGAATCAGGATATCAATTCAGAAACATCATAAGTGCTGTTCGTAAGCCGAACATAGCAAAGTTGAGGACTGCCTGTATATCTTCACAGTAGTAAAGCTTCTTATACTGTCATACCCCCAGTTTGAGAACCGCTGAATTACTGGGAGTGGACCACATCCACTCGGACTGAATTGGCCTTGTCAACACTGGTTCTCCTTCTCTTCATGTGCCCGTATATTTATGCCCGTATCTGTAATTTTCATTCCATGTATCTGAAGAAGTAGGTTTTTACCCATGAAAGCTTATGCCCAAATAAATCAGCTGGGGCTAAATTGGAAACTCAAATGCAAAGACCCTGCTGCTATGTTAATTGTAATGAGTTTGAACCAGAAAATACCACAAAACACTAGGAATCTCTCTGGGAAAAGTGCTCTCATGAGAACACATCAGCCCAAAAAGGCTTGAATAAGAAGAGCATAATCTGAATGCTGATGCTTCTGACATTGGAGGCTTCTCAGGGCAGAAAAGCATCTGCCCTAGTCTGGAATCAGATACATTTTGATCACCCCTGCATGGCACTTTCTTTTGCCTCCTTTTTGAGCTTTGTTTTCTAAACCCAGACCTCTGAAGTGTTTGTGGTTTGCCCATCACTGAACCATAAGCTGGCAAGGGCTTGTTTGCCATAGCTTGGATCTCTGGCACAAAGCTCACCACAGCCCTGGAAGTAACCCTGTGCTGAAGCATGATCCTCGCAGCAGGAAACAAATAGAATGTAATAAGTGTTAACAGAGAGCGCAGAGTGGGTAGCAAAGCACTGCATTTTCTAGGAACCCAGATGTTTGTAATGGAAGCACTGCTCCAGTACACTGCATTCAGACTGATGTCAGGAATGTTAAGAGCCTGGAGGAATGTTATTACATTAGGAAACAGTGGTTTAAATGATGTTTACAGACTGCAGAGCTTAGCTAAAGACTAGCCCTATGGTATTCATTGGAATATCACCCTGACTTTAACATCTGGGTTGCGGAGGGAGGGGGGAAACCAGAGCAATAGTGACACATTATTAATCCAATAAGGATTATAAACCAAGGAGAAAATTCTCAGTATGAAGCAATACAATTTCGGGCAAGATGAGAGCTCATGATGTGTCTGAGGTGCCACGGGGATGTTCTGGCTGAGACTTCCCTAGGGCAAAACTCAGGCCTTGCGTAAACACTTCGTACTCCGTTGAAGTCAGTGGAACCGCAGCATCTTAAACCAGGGCTGAATTTGGCCCATAATGGTTTATGATTGTCATGTTATGTGTCAGACTGACAGTCTTGAGTGAAGTCTGCAGTGAATACAAGCCTTAACACAACGTCATTTTTCACATTGGACAATCTCTTAACTTTTTCAGGTGTTGTATGAAAGAAAGGGTGATCTGGTCATTAAAGCAGAGGACAGTGAGTCAGGGGCGCCTGGGTTCTCCTCCTAACTGTGTTACATACTTCTGTGACCTTGAACTAGTCACACACGGTCTGATTCTCAAGAAGTCAGATGTGCATTAGAATGGCTAGTTTTCATGCACTAATGCTAGGATTGAACATCCACCCAAACCAGACATTCGCACACAGAAAGGACAACTAAGATGTCTGACTGGCTGTTGTGAGAAACAGTTGATTTGTGCATGTAATTGTGATTTTTCAGTCCTGCTTAATGTATCTTCCCTTACAGCAGTCCGTACCCGTGCAGTACAGGGCACAGGAAGAGTTGCTTGCCCAGGGTTAATGGTATTTAGTAGTGCCGAGCCACACTGGAAAAAGCCAGGCTGGCAGGATCTTAGAAATGTGTTTCAATGACTGCACTAGTGTGTATCTCAGCTGGCTTTCTGAGGGTGTGGTGCTGACAGGCCTTCAGCCATGTGTGGAAATGAGCACTAGCAACCAGGAGAGGAGGCCCAAGCCCTGATACTGAGGCATGGCCTGTAACCTCCCAGCGGCCCACCACGGCTCACTACCTCGATCGACTGCCCTGTGGGAAGGCTGAGTGTGGTGGAATGTTCACAATGCATGTTTACTCTGTTCCAGGCGCCCTCTTTAAAACAAGAGTCAGTCACACGCATCAGAAACACTGGTTGACACAACATCTTTAAGTGATGTTGCGCAAAGCGGCCCAGGACAATCCAGATTGTCCTCACAGGCTACACGCTTCTCCACACGTGGAGGATGGAAGGAAATGCCTGAGAATTAGGGAGGCTGCACACTGTACACTGTCTGGAGCAGCTCTGCATTAACTGATAGGTTGATGAAAACATAGCCAGCCCCAGGCACTCTGGGTGTTATCCTGAGAGCTGCTGAGCATCTACCATTCCCATCAAAGTTAGTGACAGGAAGAGGTAGTTCGGCACCTCACAGGATCTTGGGCTTCGTTAATTGCACATTGTTATGGAAAACTTCTTGACTGCCCATGTGGAGTAAGTCAAACTAGTTTTGTGGCCTCGGTGGAATGCGCTAACCAGGAGTTGTTTTGAGGTCAGAAAGGAATAAGCCTTTTGCAGATGATTGATGCTATTAAAAGCATCCGCCAGGGGGGAAAAATCCTCCTTCCTGTTTGGGAAAGACTTTCCCACTGCATCCATCAAGCAAAAAAAGAATTCTGTATGAAAAATTAATTTAAAAAGTTTGCGAGGCAGATGCGCCAGAAAATGAACCGCGGAAGGACCCAGGTTTGGCTCAGAGAAGCACATCCAAGAATCAGCGTCAGAGCCCAGACTAAAGCACAGGAGTCTTCATTCCCAGTATCTTCTGGGTAGCTAGTGGAAATGCAATATTCTCTCTGCAAAACCTGAGCAAAGTTCTGCACTAGGCTGAATTCATGAACAAAGCCGAAGCAGAGAGGAGGAACATCTCCCAAAGAGATGTTTGCCTCGGTAAGTAACACAGTGGATTGAACTGCAGGGCAGTGGAGTATTTTAAAAAAGATAAAAGGAAACAAAAAGGACATGCTCTCCTTGTTTCATAGATTCTCAGGTCACTCACCGCCCCACTTGGGAGGTGTAGAATGATTCCAGATCAGAATTCTGGTGTTCCACTCCCTTACACCAGTAACAGCATTTTGCACCACTTTGTACAAGTATAAATGAGTAGAGAAGGGGCAAGGTAATGGAGCATTCAACTCTTCATTGGCACGCAGAGAAGGCCCCAAAAGCTCAATAAAAGCAAAGACCATTTTTACTGTATCTGAGTGTTTGTGGTTTATATAGAAATGTGACTGTCTGTGACTAGCTGTAGCTCCAGGTGTTGGCTGCTGGGCCTGCCTCAGTCATCCAAATGTCTGGCTACCTCATTCCTGTCCTACCTACCCAGAGATGAGCACTCGACAAGTGTGCTGTGGTTCAGTAGAAGAGCTGTGCTGTTTACTACCAGACACTCCTGGGGAATGGACAGGTGACCTTTACTGGGTGCTCTCTTTTTGGAAGGCCTTCAGAAAGGTGCTGAGTTTGGAAAGGCATCAGCATATGTCAGTGGCTGTCCCTTGTTTTGAATCTGTCTACACTAGAACAATGAGCCGTTGCTGAGAGTGGCTACTGGCCACGAGCCATCTTTGGCTGCCCTGGCCTAGTGCTGGAGACGGTTTCCACGAGGTTTAGAGTCTGATGCTCAGAAGAGCTGAGCGCAGGGTTAATGTCCCCACCCCTCACAGAATTGGGTCCAAAGAGGTCAGTTCTTTAGATGTGGCAAAGCTGTTACAGAAGTGAGGACAGATGGCTCATACCAACAAGTCGCACAGTCTGTAACAGAGCTGAAAAGATTGTCTCCACTGGCAGCTAAATGGCTTTCAATGTTAGTTCAGAGGGAGCTGTTGCTGGCATCCTCTGCCTGCCCTCCTGACCAGTATCTCCTCACTATTCCCTTGTGCTTCCTTTGATGGCCTGTATCCATCTCTTGTCTTACACTTGGATTGTAAGCTTTCAGGGGCAAGGGTGACCTTTTTATATATGATTTTGTACAGAGCCCAGCACAACAGAATCCTGGTCCATGACTGTGGCTCCTAGGAGAAAGGGTATTTCCATGGTTCGAGCACTAGCTTGGAACTTGAGAGACCCACATTCAGTTCCCTGTTCCATTCGCCTTCCTGTGGGACCTTGGCAAGTTGCTTAGTTTCTCTGTGCCTCCATTTCCCGGCTTGTGAAATGGTGATTATAGCACTGTCCTCGCTCAAAGAAGTGTTGTGAGGACAAATACATTATGAGGGGCACAGGGGCCTATGATAATGGAGGATACAGAAGTACCTAATATAGATAGGCACTACTGTAATATAAATAATAATATTTCATTCATCATTGGACAGCAGCCACTTCTGGGGTGAAACATAAGAGCTTTTAGACAGCGCCAAGTGTCATTGTTCAGAAGTTTGAGACAGGAAGTGAAAATAACATATTCAGTGGCAATTGCAGAGGAATTTCAGGAGACAAAATGCAATAGTCCACTGGGATTTATGCAGGACTGTTGGGTTAACCTTCCTTCTGCGGAAGATGTTATCTGATCTTTAATGTTCACAAGTATTCAGGACCTTGGTTTTCTGCATCACTGAACAATACAGGTTGCTCCCATGCATGCCAGTGAGACAACAGATCTTCCTTCTGTAAAGGAATTATCCATTGACTCCTCAACCTTGTAAGTTATCTTCCCTGAAATTCCCCATCTAGGCCTGATCAAGCTGAGAGAGCAGTCCAAGATTTTGCCCAGAGGAACATCTGTTGCAGAGAATAGTGGCTTTGCTCTCCTGATTACACTGGCTAAGCTTGTTTGCTCTTGATAAACCCAATCTCCAGCATATAATGAACAGGGGAGTTGCAGGAGAAACCCATCCCCCCAAGCTACAATTGCTTTTCTATTTTGTATAATGCCTGCTTGTTTTCGCCTCTGTTATGGGTGTATTGAATAGATGTGAAACATCAAAACAGCTGTGGGGACTAGGGAGAGAAAATAGCTTGTCCTGACACCTTCAAACACTTTCATGTCCAAGTCAGTGATAACACTGAGTGAGGTGTCAGTCATGTAAGCTGCAGTTTTCCTCCTTTCTTAGATCCTATTGATAAAATCCCTACACATACCTCTGCTGTGTTGATTGTGGGTTTTGCTAGCCTCTGGTCACAAAGGAGCACTATGTCAACAGTCTTAAAGGGGCAGGAATATAGCTGAACAAATACAACTCTGACAAGCTCTTCACACCTGTTCGATGTTTTGAAAGCACAGCCCAGGACTGACATGAGAGATCCAGGGTCAATGCCTTTGTGAGCAGAGCAAACAACAGAAAAGAAGAAAGGAAGAAAAGAAGGGTAGATCACAGGCCCTTTGCATGTAGCCCCCACTGTTCCAGACAGGGCAGCGGGATCTAGCTTTCTCTAGTCAGCCTTGTTGACATTACTGGCAGTAAAACTGGTTGCATGGTACATTGCCTGGGAAGTTCGCTCCTTCCTGTATGTGGCTAGCAGATTTCAGATGTAACTCTTCTGACTTGTGACTGTAACCACGGGGGATCACTTCTAGCTGCAGCACAACCCCTCACTGGGTACATACAGTGAAAGGGTAGCTTCATAGCGACAAAGCTGCTAGTGAAAGTGCTGCTATTTCGCCTGCACTTTCAATGGAGTCTTGATTTACTTTGGATGGTTTGCTATAACCAACACTCAAGGCTGTTTAACGAGTCCATAATGCTTTACCTGATAGATCGCTGGGCCTGCAGTTAATAAATATTTTCAAATAGGTGACAAAGCAACACATTTTTACAAAATTATCTTAGGTTTTGGAAAACTTTGATGCAGAACTACAAATCCATTCAAATCAAGGCTTCTCAATCCCAATTAGTTCCGAATGTTTAGACCAGCCCAGTTTGACTCCGGTGTAACCTTTTTCAGGGGGTTGTGAGAAAACAGAACATTTTCCATCCTTGCCTCTGTTTTTTTCTTGCAAAAAGAGACAGTTTTGACTGATAGGAAACCATCTGCTTGTCTCTAAATATAACCATGTGTGCCACTTTGAACTGAAGAGCTCAGCATTCTTTACAAATGTCAAAAATGCTTCATAATATCCCATGAGGTATGGTACAGAAATATCACACCCACCTCAGGGAAGGGAGAAACTGAGGCACAGAAGTGGGATGGCTTTGCTAGCAAGTAGCAGAGCCAGGACTAGAACCCAGGAGTCATGTCTCTCAGCTTTACAGGTGTATCTACTACACTACATGAAGCTTCACCAATTAGTCAGGGTGGGGGCACAGAATTCACTAGTCGCAACGGATGAGGCTGCCAGTCTGCTGGGTGTATGAGGGGGGATTGGGATGGGGGATAGCGTGGTGGGGGCTAGAGTGATGGGAATGGTCTTGTTTTACTGAGAAGCAAGAGTGGAGAAGGTAGCAGGGTTCCTGCAGTGAGGGCATACAATTAATTCTACTGCAGTGCCCTACGCAGAAAACAAAGAGCAAATGTGTTTCAGTTCAATGGTGTAAGGGTGGCATTTCAGAGTGAGGAGCTAGCTGCTTCTTGTTGAGGGGAGTGTGCGATCTGCATAGAGGTCACTTTCCTGGTGTGGTCCAGGGAACTAAGTCCAAAACTATTGCATCAAGAGGCGGAGATTAGTTAGAGAAGAGAATAATGACTCAAGGTGTCCTACCAGACAAGGAAAATGGACGGTAGCAAATAATCCAGGTGGTTGATAGAATGAAGAGTCTAACACACACAAGAGCAACAAATCCATAGCAAAGGCTTCATTTATATACATTTGTTGTGTCTTTTTAAGGGGTTTAATGTTAGTTTGTGGTGTTCCCTTTCTGGGGCACAGAATCCCCTTGGTGACTGGTGTAATGCTCCACGTTTGTTGATATACTTTAGCGGCGGCTCGGAGGTTTGGAGAAGCAGCCAAATGTTCCCATTAAGTTCCAAGCTTGCACATCAAGAGATGCAGTGTTGTCTAGTGGTTAGGCACAGACCCAGGAGTGAGGAGACTTGAATTCTATTCCTTGTCCTCTTAGTGTCCTTTGCTTTGAGTGAGCTATTTAATCTCTGAGCCTCTGTAAAATGGGAATAGCATAAAGGTACCATGCCAGGTCAGACCTAAAGTCCATCTAGCTCAGTATCCTGTCTTCTGACAGTGGCCAATGCCATGTGCTTCAGAGGGAATGACCAGAACAGGCAATCATCAAGTGATCCACTCCCTGTCGCCCATTCCCAGCTTCTGGTACACAGAGGCTAGGAACACTATCTCTGCCCATCCTGGCTAAGAGCCATAAATGGACTTATCCTCCAGGAATTTATCTATTATTTTTTGAACACTGTTATCAACTTGGCCTTCACAACATCCTCTGGCAAGGAGTTCCACAGGTTGACTGTATGTTGTGTGAAGAAATACTTCCTTTTATTTGTTTTAAACCTGCTGCCTATTAATTTCATTTGGTGGTCCCTAGTTCTTGTGTTATGAGAAGGAATAAATAACACTTTCTTATTTACTTTCTCTACACCAGTCATTATTTTATAGACTTCAATCATGTCCCCCTTAGTCATCTCTCTTCCAAGTTGAACAGTCCCAGTTTTATTAATCTCTCCTCATACGACAGTCGTTCCGTACCCCTAATAATTTTTGTTCCTCTTTTCTGTACTCTTTCCAATTCCATTACATCTTTTTAAAGATGGGGCAAGCAGATCTGCACACAGTATTCAAGATGTGGGCACACCATGGATTTATATAGAGGCATTCTAATATTTTCTGACTTATTTTCTATCCCTTTCTTAATGATCCGCAACATTCAGTTTGCTTTTTTGACCTCCACCGCACATTGAATGGATGTTTTCAGAGAACTATCCAGGATGACTCCAAGATCTCTTTCTTGAGTGGTAACAGCTAATTTAGACCCCATCATTTTATATGTACCTAAATACCTCAGCGTTTGGCTTGCCTTTGGTATTACAACACAACTACCCCCCCACCCCTTGTGCGTGTGTCTGTCTGCGTTAGATGTTTATGCAGTGCCAATCACCATGGTATCTAGGTACTGCCTAGTTGATTGAATGAGGTATTGTTTCTCACCAGCCTGGCACATTTCATCAAGGTAATGACAAGGAGACCTGTGTTAGTATTTATTCGTGGGCTTACTGGAATACCATTTTCTTAATACACATCTGGATCAATAGAGTGGTTTGCTAGTAAAATCCAAGATCAGGCTAGCATAATCTGAAACAGCTCCTTGCTATGCTGCTGTGTGCTGTACTATGGTGCCAAGCTGTTTTACTGCCTCTTACATTATACTAGAGATTCCTCAGTGACAAACAGTATTGGCAATACAGAGAGAAATGGAGTTTCTTCTGGGAATACTAACATTTTGAGATGCCTGGGAATTACTGTGGTGCCTGATTTGTTCCTGGTGTTTTGACAGGGGCAGAGTCTGAGGTGCTGGACATTTCTTATTCCTTCTTTGGCAAAGGAGAAGTCTGTGTCCCCATTAAAGACACTCTTCTCCCTGTCTTAAGACCGGATCTTGCAGTCATTGAATTCAGTGGCAAAACCCCCACTGACTTCAATGAGTGCAAGATCTGACCCTTAAAGTGGTGCATTCTCTGCTGCCAGGGAGCGATGCATTCAGCAGAGGTGAATGATCAGCTCATATCTGAGAACCTCATTGCTGATTAGAGAACCTCTGTATGAAGGCCAGAAGCCCATTTTTGATCACCTGACTCTGACATCAGCTCTTATTCGCATGACAAACCATCAGTCAATCTAGGAGACTTTATTCCCTTTGGAGGGTTCTCATATTTTGGAAAACATTTTATGATTTAAATTAAAATAAAAGGGGGTATTTGGTTCAGCCCAAGCAACTAAAGACCTCACAAGGATCTGAGTCCCTGTTCTGGTCTTTTGGCAGGGTTAGAAGTGCCTGAGCCATGTGGAGGTGGGGGTAGATGGCAGCACTTCTCCTTGCTCTTGTGCAGTCCCTTTTGGCTGGCGACTGGAGTGTTATATAGTCCTCCTTATCTGAACCGTAGGGCTGGTAAGGTAAGAGTATAGGAGGTATCATAGCAGATCAGGTGGCTGGCCCCCTTTTTCAAACTATAATCAGTCCTGGAAGCTATAGGGGAAACCTTCCCTTGGCTGGAAAAACAGTGACTGAGCACAGCTGCTGAATGTTGCTTATTCCATCATGAAACAAACTCCAAATTCACCCTTGTAACAGGAGACAGAGTCTCTTCAGCCTGGCTCCCTTGCGGCAGCACAAACACTCAGTTTGCTTTGTTGGATGAGCAGGCTGATCTGCTAGCCATTGCCCTGAGCCAGCCTGGCCTCTGAGGGAAACCAAAACACATCCTCCCAAGAGCTGTAATCTGTTAAACCTGTATTAGTGTGTCTGGCACATCAAGTGGCCGAGTCGAGGTCTGTAATTCATCGGGAAGAGGAGGAGGGCTCGATAAATGCTCCCCAAGGGCTTGCACTGTGTTCCGTTTCTCTTGCACATAGCAGGAGACCAAGAAGGGGAAAGATGTGAGTTTGCTGAGCTGGCTGTGGGAAAAATCAATCCTAGTGATTGAATGGCCATCTCGGCACAGACCGGCAGGACATCCACCCAACCAGATTGTGGGATTTATCTATTGAGGGACAATAGTATAAGTGAGGCAAAATGGCTCCTCCTTGATTTCCTCTCCAATGGGGCTATCATTGGCTTATTTAATGCAGTTGCTCAACCCAGCTGTATTTAGAGGGGTCTTTTCCACAGAGTTTAGCACGCTCCATGTCAGATATTTCAATCTAGGGGAGATAGGGCATAGGGCAAGGTGTTCCATTGGTATACATGGGTGCAGCTCCAATGAAGTCATTGAAAAAGCACCCATTTACTGCAGCTGAGTACCCGGCCCTGTTACCTAGGAAAAGAGAAGAATATTCAGAACTCTTAATGCTTGATTGTTGGTCCTGATTCTGCTCTCAGTTACACTGGTATAAACCAGGAGTAACTCCACTGGAGTCAGCCTGAAATTGGTGCAAATGAGACGACTGTGTCAAAGAGCAGGAAATAATTCAAAAGGGGTAAAGCCACATCAGTGTAGGCCTCAGATTTAAGTTTGTAAGAACAAGATGATGCAAAACCAGCCATGCTGAAAATGTTTCCATGCCAGGATGACAAGTCCAGGTTCACAGAGCAAGTCAATGGCTCAGCAGTTCTTAAAACTCAGGTACTTGTAGTTCCTCGGCCTTTCCTTAGCCTCCCAAAACCATGTTGCCTCTGATTTCAGACACACCTCAGACCTCCAGATGAAACTTAGAAGCTGTTGATTTTCACCTGATTTTAGTGTGAAACCACAAATGGACCAAGACTCTCTTGAAAGTCCCAGGATACTTAACAGATAATGAGTTCTGCATTTGTAACAAAACCTGATACCAGAGGAGTTTTGTTTGGCTTCAGGTTTCATACTGAAAGCTTCTCTGAAGCGTTTGGAGAGCATCAGTTACCATAGCTGCTCTCTTGACCTGCAATGTAAAATGAAATTAGCCTCCTAAGTGGTTCAATGTGGGACATTATTTGATGCACATTAATAGCTCCAGGTCACACAGTGAAGCACATATGCAGGAGAATAGATTGTTCAGATAGAGTGAGAATTTCTAGATTTTTGTGGTCACCATTAAGATGAAATTGTTTGTTATGGATGGCTGTTCAAGTTTCTGATTTTCTCAGGGAATCTACAGGAGCAGCATTCGGATAGTTTTTGAGTTCCTTACTTGTGAATCTCCATTCTTGGTTTCTCTGGGATGTTCACTTTAATGTATAATTTTCTGTCTTTTTGCTACTTTTTTGTCTTTGGCATTTCAGTTAAAACTCTAGTGTGCTTTCAAGTTTCTTGGAACCTTAATTCTGAATTTACTAGTTTTGCAGTGTTTGATAACTCACTGTTCTCTCAATGCCTCTAACACAGTACTTACTGAGCTGACCTTTCACCCGAGACTCCAGATGAATGATGGTTTCGCTCAGGTAAAATACCCCTACTGTGGGAGGATAGCAAAGTGCATAAGGGTGGCTTCTGTAACAACTCTGTGCCAGTGGCGCACTTTGCAACAGCTGTACTGGTTCCATCAATCCAGTTTCAGCGCTTAGCCTTTTCATCTTAGAGGTGGGTCTGAACCAGAACCATGGGTTAGAACACACCTCAGTTGTTCGGTTTTCAAACCCAGACCTTTGTTTCATGGCTTAGGCTCATTCCTTAAAATCTTACTGGAGCAGCTCAAAGACACTAGTGCAAAAAATGTTAGGGGTTGAATAACTGATTGCAAACTCTTTGGGGCTGGGAACTTGGCTTCCTCTGTTTCCTGTAACGCGTTATACAAATGCATAATATAAATTGCAACACTACATAAGTGCCTGGTAATAACATCAAATAGTGTCTGTAGGAAGCAGTTAGCTGAAGGAGGTTAGATCACTCCAAAACACTGTTTCTCTTCCTGTGGCTATGGGAAGGCTGCTGCTGAGATCTGCACCAGATAAGAGTGTAACTACAGGGGCAAGCAGTTTTTAAGTGGACAAATTGTTCCCAAGTGAATTCCAATTGGACTCTAAATAAACACTTAACAAACACCTCAGAGTTCAGCTTGAGCCGGAAGTTCAGGGGCCAACTGCTGTGTACTTTCTCTGATAACCCTTGCATTAACTCTTGCCTTAGGCTTGAAGTCTAACTACTGGATATAAACAATGCTTTTCAAAGCATTTCAAGAATCACATCTTGGTTTGTACAGAGTGCTAAAAATAAAAAAACAGTGTCGCTTTAGTATCATCACTTGGATTGAAATACTTGTTCATTCCTTTTACAAGAAATAACCCAGACTGATTCTAGGCCTGTGCTGCTCTGCAAACCTCTACAAAGACACATGAGCTGTGGAGACAATGCAGAAAGGATCCCAGCTAAAGAAAAAGGGAGAATCTTCATAGGAAACAAAGTGTTCCCTCTAGACTGACAGTTCAGTTCCAGCCCAGGTTGGTGAATTGAACGCTGTCTACATCTGATAGCCGTTTGAGAGTCAGTAGGGGATAGATGTTTGGGGCTTTCAATCCTGTTATTTGTGAACAAGTGTCCACATCACATAATCACCATCAGCAGCTTCCCCCTTTTGCTGTTAATCTGAGCACTGAGCCCAATGGCTGAACTCCTTTCTCATCCCACAGAGGTGGTCCCGCTAGCTCAGTGTTGAGGTTCATGAGTGTCTTTAACCTGCATTCTGCACAGACTTACGCACTATGTTCTGCACACTACTGCTGTGCATGCAGTATGATTTGCAAAACCATGCTCTGCTTTTAATGCGAGTTGATAGAAAACATCACTCTCCACGGCTGTCAATCAGGCAGCTTTCATCACAGCTAGGTTATAGACATTGGTAATAGCAATCAAATAGTGGACAAAATACTGATGTGATACAGATGGGCTGGCTACTTCCAAAGGGCAGGTAGCTGCTTTGCAGACTGTTTTTCTCTGTGCAGAAAATGACTGAGTTGTTGTCAGTGAATCCAATAATAATTCAGTACAGTGCATGGGGTCCAAAGGGTAAGGTCTTGAGGACTCTGATTCACTGTAATTGGAAACAGATATTGTTATTATTTGATATTTAATGTAATAAACTACTTGCAGTTCTTAAGGAGCCATTCTGTATGATTGGAAGTGTCTCATGGAATACAAGCTAGGAATATACGACACCTTAGAATCCCATTGGCTTGAAAGAGCTACTTGCCACTGTCAGCTGGTGACGGGCAGACCTGAAAAGTTCAATGTTTGGATTTTTATCTGAACATTTCGGGTCTGCAGAGTGGGGCTGTAAGTCTCACAGGAACAAGTTCTCTCATGAGATTCTTGGTGATTCCTGCCAGCCCGGAAATACCATGTGGACAGACTAGGAATATCTCTCGATATTTTAACACTCCAGTCCTGTCGGGAACTAAGCCGTGCAGAGGCAGTTATGAAAACGATGTATTTTTTTAAAGTTAACCCACATTTTTCAAACCACAGTAAAATCAGGTTCCCATTATGGGCATTGTTTCATGTCAGTTCTTTTGTTATCCAGCCTGGTTCGAATGTCACTCAGGGTGCTGGAATGACTGAAGCAGAATGGTTTTTGTATGTTTGCAGTGACTATTGGTCAGCTTCCAAAGGTGTGTTGTGGCATCAAAAACAACTCTGATCTTGCAGCTCTTTACAAAGGTGGTAAGTTCTAGAGCTGAGAAAATAACCTCAGAGTAATTGATTTGATGAGGTTTGGCCCTTTGTTTGCACATTTCTCACAAGCATGTTAGGCTTTTCCCAAACCTATTTGTTGTTCAGATGATCTGCCAGGTAATTGCAGCGAATAGTCCTTGGCCAGTAGATTTTTACAAATTGTCTGTTGGGAGTTCTTGCTATCCAAACGTTGAACTGAGGCAGTTGGTGGTGATTGGAACCCAGTAGTCACTTATTTCTTTGTATCCTCAGGTTGGATGTGGGGAATTCTTCCAATCAGATTTTGGAGGTGAATACTTCCCAGTCCAAAGCTCTATGAAAGTTCTCTAATATTTGCTTTAAAATTCTGGGTATGTCTGCACTACAGAGGCCATACTTACGTAGCTATGCTGGCATAAATCCCGTAGTGTAGATGCAGGCCTACACAGATCAAAGGGGTTATTCTGTTGGTTTGGGAACAACACCTCCCCAAAGGACAGTTAGTTATGTCAACAGAAGCCCTCTTCCATTGACATAGCTGCATCTACACTGGGGGTTTTGTTGCCATAGCTACATCAACTAATGGTGTGTCTTTTCACACTCCCGTCCAAGGTAATTATGCTGATGTGACTTTCAAGTGTAGACCAAGCCTCACTGTTTCTCTGAACTTCCTGCCAGTAAGCTAAGCTGTTTGGAAAACAGTTTCATAAGGGAAGCAAGCAGAGAGGAAGCACATTCCACTTTTCATTGCAGACTGCTTTGAGCTAGTCACCCAGCTCCAGTAAGTACTAGTGTCTCTGTGTTCCAGATGTGGCAACACTGAGCCGCAGAGAGGTGTCTGTTACTGTTATTACGATCTGTGGGCTTGGCTGGCTGCAGAGTTAACTCGAGTTATAATGCAAGTGTAGCCCCTGGCCAGACCTGAGTCTCTGTCCCCACACAGAACCCCCTTCGCTCAAGTGTGGTGGTGCTTTGGCTGGCTTTTTAGGGGGTTCAAGCTACAGCTTGAATGAGTGCGACTCGTCAGCTGCTAATCCAATCACTCTGTGTACTCATTTATTCTGTTCTCAATAGGTTCTTATGCTGTGTTGTCAGTATCCAAACGCCTGCCAGTCGTGCATTAAGTAACATCTAAGCTAGCTCGGGTATGTCTGCTCAGGCTGCAGCACACCTCCCAATTCCCTTGTAGACCTACCCTCAGTGTGGTGTGATGCAGACAGGCCAGGGCGATAAGCACGCCAAATTTCTCTGGCGCAGTCTCAGACAATGCAAAAATGGGAAATTCCATTGGGACTTGACATTAAAGAATCATTATTTGTCCATAATCAGTGCCCATCCTTCCTCTCTTCTGCAGCCCATGTTCATAGTGAAGATTTCGTGGACTCTGCCAAAGCATAGCTGTTTATTATGCAGTGTCTCCATTCTATCATGCAGACTTTACTGCACTCCTGCACTCTGACTGTCCACGCTGCCAGCAGGTCTCCCTTGCACTGCCACAATATGCTGATGTATTTTTTTCCCACAGTGGGTTAGCTCAGGCAAACCGAATCTATTTCAACCCCCTCCCTTACTCATATGTGCAGCACATGCAAATAAATTGTCCCAGGCAAGCATTTACATTCTGTTTCAACTGTGAGAGTCTGTGGTTGATGACACATATGCAGCAGTGGGGATAGCTTTGGCGTGTGTAACCCCTATGCTAGGCAGAGGCGCATCAGCCAGCATAGCAAGTAGGAATAGATTGCCGGTTGCTGTGGATTATTATTTCAGTGTGATGTCATGAGGGATCTTCCACAGAGGGATGACTTTCTGAACTCCCTTGTAATGTCTGCACAGGGAAGCAGGGTGTTGCCACACATCCCAGACCCATTCCCCAAAGCACTGGGTCACGGGGAGTTTACTTCGGTTATAAGGGCTGGGTGAGGCTGGTGTCTCTGGCAGGAGGGGCAGACCTATGGGGACATCAACTGAAGAGAGGTCATTGCTGGGTCCTTGCCTGCTTTGAGCAAGCCTCTCAAATCCTCCAGGGTGAGGTCCCTGCACAGGGTGGGCTAGCAGCACCAGAGACAGACAGGCGTACCTTTGTTTGTATCACAGGGTGAAGAGGCAAGGTTCAAAAAGCTTTAAAAGAGGAGTTTACTTCCACTGTGTCACAGGCAGTTCTGTGTCCCTGACTGAACTGGAGATTTCCACCTGAATTTTACAATCCCAGCTGGCTTTGATGAACAACCAGACTTTTGGAAGCTTAGCCAAAGTAGTGCTGATTGAAAGATGGAGAGGCTGTGGTGCACCATGAGAGATGCCATCCCTCTGGGAAGCTGGGCCCTTAGGAGCAAATGGGAGCATAAAGGACTGGAACTACAACTCCCATGAGGCATTGTGGCAGCTCATGTAAATACAGAGATTAATATTAACCTGACTCAAAATGAACTTTTCATTTTCCTGGTGGAAAATTCCACCAAAACTAGTTTTGTGCTGTGGAAACTTTTGACAAAAAGTCATTTTTCAGCAGGATTGTTTCATTTGAAATTTTTCAGTCAGCCCTAAATCAAACCTCTGACTCTTCTGGGGTTTGGCTTTCTCTGTTTTTGTATTATCTGCATGTAGTCATACTAACTAGTTTATGCTTAAGCCTGGTTGTCCAGATAAAGGCCCTTTCTAGAAGAGCATGATAGAAATATTTGCATGTTTGCAGAGTAAAATTAGCGAACACAGGGCAATTCTGTCCCCTGGTAATGTTGGAGATAAACAGTTGCTGCAAGTATCACTGCACAGTGAGACACCCAATGGCATTCTAGAGATCTCAGTAAATGACAGTGTTCTTTTGCTCTGTACTTAACCTGTAGGTTTGGGTGTCTGCTAGGGATTTGCTGACCATACTGACAATTATTATTATTTCTGTTGATAAAGGAAGAAGTTATGTAGGATGGGAGATGACGTGAGAAAGACTGTGTAGCCTTTTAGGGCACAGCTCATGAAAAGGAAGATTGAGTGGTGACTTGGTACGTTGTACAAATACCTTCACAGAGAGAAAATAGCAGGTAATGAAGAGCTCTCTAATCTAGCACAGTAAGGTATAATAAGAATCAATGGCTGGAGGTTAAAGCTAGGCAAAGACAAATGAAAAATAAGCTACAAAAAGGTCATTAACGATTGGAACAAACTCCTAAGGGAAGTGGTGGATTCTCCAGCTCCTGATGTCTTCACATGCCGACCGGATGCCTTTCAGGAAAAAAACTTCAGTCACACACAAGTTATTCGGCTCAACCCAGGGGAAACAGTGAAATTCTCTAGCCTGTGTTGTAGCCTGAATGGTCCCTTTTGAACATAACATTTATGAAAATATATGACGTATAAACTACAAAGTGTTGGGAGACCCAACTGCGATATGACAGACTCCCTGAAATAGCTCACGACCAGGGTATAGATGGGAGCTAACCAGCTTCAAATTCTTCCAGCTCTGCTCTGCTCAAGGCTGAAGCATGGATCCAGTCCCATCTACACTTCAAGATGAACCACGCTTTTAGTGATGTGGCAGAGGACTGCTGTGGTGTAGCCATGTCCCCCAACATGGCTCTTGCAAAAGGCCCATTGAGGCCTCAGTTCCTTCACATTCATCTTTATTCAATGTGCCACCATTATTCCACCCTCCCTGCATGCTATTGTAAGTGGAAAATGGCATGGCTAATTTTCGGTCAGATCAAACCTTTCCCAACAGGCATCATAAAGCACAGCAGGCTAACTACTGTAATTACCAGTTAGTCCTGGCCAATGGCCAGCTCAACACAGTGCCAGAGTATTCAGTGGCTGGGCATTCAGGGATAGGATGGAAGACAATAGTTTCTAATAAATCCGGTCTTCTCATGAAATTCGAGCCTGTATTAGCCTCACTTCCAATGGCCGGCCTGATTAACAGGCCATGGTTTCTGCAAACAGGTGCATCGGGAGAGGAAGGAATAAATGGGCACGAGTGTGTGTGTGGTTGTGTGTGTGTCTGCAGCAATATGCAATAGGACGACGATTGTGGAGCTGCAGGTCCAACAAAAAGCCCACAGAGCTGGCACTGCCCGACACTCCATAATGATCATTCCACAGCAAGGATAAGGAGGCAGGAAAATTAAATGTTGTGGTTCATGGTTCCCCCTCTTCTCTGGGCTCAGAAAGTAAGGAGAGGGGGAGGGGAGAGGCGGGAAAAAGGTTCTTTGCTCCCAAGTTTTATATCTGAGTTGGACATAGAAGGAGACGTGTACCCTGGTGCAAACCGCCCCCACCCCAAAGCAATGCAGAAGTTTGCTCTAAGTGCAGGGGTGTATTGTGTACAAGAAATGGAGCTGTGGGGAATGAAGATCCTTTGGCAATTTGGGCATACAGAGGAGGGAAGCAAGAAGAGAAGGGGAGGAAATAAAGGAGGTGGAGAAGGCGCGAAAACCAGAAACAAAGCTTGTGGAAGCTATTGGTGTGTGGGTGGAGTGAGGGGACCATTTGGCATGTTGCTGGAGCTAAGAATAGTGTGAGCAGTGTGTGGGCGGGGGGAGGGGAATCTTCTGGGAAGGGTAGGCTGGCTGGCACCAAGGTGCTTTCATCAAAGGTAAGACTGATGCCAGGCAGACGGAAGTGAGCAGGGTTTGCAGAATGGCGCACATGAGAGAGAGCCGAAGGCAAAGTGCAGAGCTGGCCCCCAACAGCAACAGTTCCTCCTCGGTGCTGTGTAGGGCTATGGAGTCCCCTCTACGGGTTCTCTGAAGTACGTCCAAATGTTCTCTGAGCAGTGACTGCCTACGGGCCATGTGGATCTTTAAGCCCCTTAATCTCCGGCTGCTGGCAGGGGAGCCTAAGCTGCTTGCTTCTTTCAGCCTCCGCTGCTGGTTTCTGCTTCCAAGGTCCTTTGCAGGGAAAAGGGCTTTGCAGGGAAAAGGGCTTTGCAGGGAAAAGTGTTTCTTTGCAGTGAGAGTGGAGATTTCACCTGCCCCCCTTTAGGAGAAGGGGGCATGATGGGCCTCAAAGGCCGGCTATGGCAGAGCACCGGGAAGTGGGCCTGGGGCTTGGAAACAAAACACTTCAGGGCTTTCCTCACACAAAAAGTGTAACACCTCCTCAACACCCCCAAATCCTCTGACTGTGGTTTCAGCTGTATAAAGAAAGGGGGAAAAAATCCAGAATGTGCTGAATGCATGGGACCTATTTTTGTTCTAGATGACAGCCTCGTTAGTTGCACTTGGACTATTTGTGAATGCATCTGTTGTACAGGCAAAACCCTACCAGCAGAAATTCCCCCACATCAGCAGGTCGCTGTGTTCCTAATAGGGTAGATATAGCACCCCTTTGAGCAGATGAGGAGGTAGTCTGAGTGTTTGAGTTGAAGTCTTGTAGCCCGTTGGTGTTAATGGATTCCAGTGGCTGGGAATATCCCGAAAGATAATCTCAGAGCTGCTTTTACTGTTGATAACATTCTTTATTTCACAGGGCAGAGCTTCTGCTTTGGGATTGGAGGGGGCTAGTTCAAGCCCCAGCAGGCCTCCCAGCATCAGAGAGAATGAAACAAAATACAGAACAAAGACACAGAAAGCCTTTTTTGCCCTGCTGTTGTAGGCAGATAGGGTATTTTGCTCCCCAGTAGGGATAGGTTGGTTGCAAGTCAGGAGTAGAACAGTGACTGCCCAGAAAAAATAAAATGGAGCCGCACTGTAATTTTTTAGGCTGAAATTTGATAATTAAGCAAATACCTCAAGTCTTTGTCCTGGGCAAGGAGCATGAGGTAAACAGGAAGGAATGAGATTAAGACATCTCTGTTCTAAAGGAAGGTGACGATGGGAGAGCTCTGACACCTTCCCTTTGCAGAGCTGAGAGGCCCAGATGTGAGTTTGCATTGCTTTGCTGCATTGTTCAACGCTGTAGGGCAAATAAAAGCGAAGGGAAAAGAAAACAAGCTATAAAATACTTTGCAAAGCACATAGTTCTTGCAACTGCCTCTTGACAGCTCTGGGGAATGGCAGGGGAGGGACTGAGCTTTTGATGTTTCTCTTCTTAGTTTTCTTTTGTACTGGCCCTTGTTAAAAATAGCCACCATGTTGACATTAGGTTGCATATGGCAGAGAAATCAGGCATCTCCTGGCAGGTTCAATCATGGCGTAACTGTCCACGGAGAGGACTGCTTGGTCGTTAACTAACCATGTCAGGTTGGCCCAGTCCCTGCAGCAGGCTGAGAATGGCTGGGGTGAAGGAGCGGGAGGCTGAATTATAATATTGTGATCTAGACACACAGTAAATAGTGAGGCTTCAGAGTCCAAACCTTTCTAGACATGTTAGAGGGGAAGGTTTGATAGAACTGTTTCAGACCTTTAGAATGCACAAACTGACTCTGAGCAGCATGTGTGTGCTGGGAAAGGAGAGTTTGCTTCTGACACTTAAAAAGTGGGGTAGAGACTAGGGAGTGGGGAGGCATTTCTTAGGAACGTGCTGAACAATTACGTTCTGGTGAACCAGACTCCACAGGCTCTGGAGAGGTCTGTCCAGCTGGAGGATGTTCTGTATTTAACACTAGTAAATGCAATGCTGCTTCAAGAGCAAATCAGAAGGTCGATGGTAATGGTTCACATGGCGCTGTAATGTTACTCCAGTGAAGCTGTCACAAACGATTCTGACTGCAAATGGCAGAAGCCTATAAAAGGCAGGCACCGCCATTTTAACGAGACATGGGCCTCCCCCCAAAGTTCACATCTGCATCCGTAATTCAAGCACATTGAGATCTAGGCTCTTACTTCCGGCCCATATAACTGACTATAAGAGGGGAGGCCCAAGGGCTTCCACTTCCTGCACTGTTACCCTGTAGTGAGGGTGTAACCTCAGGAGGTTGGAATAATCTCTCCAAAGCTGATGTGCTTCCCCAAACTCTCCATGCCTCGGGAGTTTCCAATACTCAGTTGGAAATCACTGAGGGTATGTCCACACTGCAGTTAAAAACCTGTCGTTGGTTCGTGCCAGCTGACTCAGGCTCATGTGGCTTGGGCTAAGGGGCTGTTTAACTGTGGTGCAGATGAGAGGATCACAGCTTGTCCCAAACATCTACACTGCAGTTACACAGCCCTGTAGCCTGAGCACCATAAGCCCGAGTCAGCTGACACCGACCAGCCGCTGGATTTTAATTGCACGGTAGACATACCCTCAGGAGTTGGTTTCTTCAGTGGCTCGCTACCCTTAAGGCTGGGAAAGCCTCCCTTCCCATGCTATTTTGGCACTTTCACTCCCAGTCTCAGGTACAAGTGCAAGATCATGAATGTAACAAATAACCGTCTCTTTACATTTAACATGAGGGCCAACCAGGCTGGGTCCCATTGTTCTAGCTGCTGTACAGGCACATGGTTAACATCACTCCCAGCCCCAAAGAGCTTACAATCATCGCACAGGTGTAAGTCTGGAGCAACACCACTGACTTGTTTTCACCAGTGTCTGAAGGAAAAATCCAGTCCCTTTGCAAATTTGTAGGGAGTTTCAGATTGATTCTTGTTCATAGAAGCCAGCTTGACCTACCAATGTCCAGCTTCCTCCTCCTCCTCAGCCTCTGTGGTAATGGCCAGTAAACTACATTTGGGCCATGTTATCTGAGATCCATTTTCCCCATGATCAGGGGTTGGGTCTGTCAGTAGGAATCAAGGGGCTGGGATACAGCTCTGCATTGGTTCATGACACTCATGTGCCACAAGTGGCAACTTTTCTGCTTTTTGTCTCCTTTCCCGCAGCTTGTAACTGCAACCTTCATGCCCGGAGGTGCCGCTTTAACATGGAGCTCTACAAGCTTTCAGGCCGCAAGAGTGGAGGGGTCTGCCTTAACTGCCGGCACAACACAGCAGGACGCCATTGCCACTACTGCAAAGAGGGCTACTATCGGGATATGACCAAGCCGATCACCCATAGGAAAGCATGCAAAGGTACACAGGGAAGGAGTGTCTAAGATGATGGCTGGGATACTGAATGGACTGTTCCCCCCGACCACCCTTCCCTTCCTGTCTATCTGCGTAGCTGTTTCTGTTGTTAGCCTATTCCCACTCCACACTCTCAAAGGCCAAACCACAAAAATACGTCTTCCTTCATCACCTCACTCCTTTTTCCCCATCTTACTTCATTCCCCACAGCCACACTCACCAGATCTGCCAAGTCTTGGCTATGTAGAGAGTTTGAAGGTAGATTTTAAAAGCATCTCTGCTCTGAGGATGAAAGATTTTGCAATGTCTGTTTCAAGAAAATGTTTTGGGTCATATTTTTAAAAAGATCTTAACCAAACACCAAACTGTGCCTGCCATTTAGATGGTACAAAGCCACAACTACCTGATTTCTATCAACAAAAATTTGACTTGTGCAGATTTAGAGGCTGTTTGTGACAAATGTGGCCCCCTCAAATCTCACTCACTGGGGAAAAAAAGGTCTTTTATTACACCTGTCATAGCTTAAGAGAGAGAGAGACATACACACACAATATTCAGTGGGTTTGAGCAGCTATTCACAACACGTGTGACCAGGCAAGCAAAAACAAACAATGAAATGGAAAAGAAAACGCAGCCAAAGGAGAAGAAAGACAAAGGTGTTCACGGATTGCTGTGGTTATTCAGATCAGCAAAGGGATCTCTGACATTAAAAACCAAAGCTCTGGTCCCCCGCCTCCCACACCTTCTCACAGGTGTGCATACCAGCAAACAGTGAGCTCCATTCAACAGGCTTAGCATCAGGGAGGACAAAGGTCATATCTCTTACGAATCCATATATCTGTCGTACACACAACATAGATCGCAAGCATTAGAGAGAGAAAGGAAAAGAGAACATTTAATCCATGTACCAACAGCTTTGTTCCTCTGGACAAAATAATAATAAAAAGGGAGACTGGGGGATCTATTACAGCTCAGTGGACCAGGCAATAGTCATTTAATTTTTCTGATATGATGTTTTAATTTTCCCCTTCGTTGGAAATGAAACAGCCATAAGTGATTTGAGCTCAAGCCAGAACTCCAGGGGTTGCTTGAGAGCATAGGAGGATCTGCTGGGTTAGCCCCTAAATTCTAGTACTCTGGAACTCCACAGACATTGTGTCGTCATTCGATCTGGGTCTGCTCAAATGCCCTTGAACTGATTTTTCAAACCATTTTTATTCGCAATATTGAGACGGGCACCTGCTGCAGAATGCAAAGGCAGCTGTCCTTTTGTGTACATAAGAGCAGAGGCAATGGGTGGGGGTGACTTAGGTTACAGTGATCAACGGTTAGTCTTGGAGACGTGCTCCCTTAAGAGTTCATGGTCAAAGGAGGCAAAGGAGTGGGTAGAGAATGGGCATGTCTGAAGACACATGGGATCCTGATCCTGCAGATGAGGTGCTTAGCAATGCTGTCTATTTTCTAGGCTGTGCGCCTTGTACTAGCCAGGTGCAGGTGGTGGCTGCACATTAGCACTCTCGCTGTCATTGGGTTGGGGTCCCCAGCACCCCGAGTCCTGCTCAGCCCTTTCTAAATGTTGTGTATACAGGGTAAGGAAGGATCAAACCATGAAAATCAGGCCTCATTCAACTGTCAGGTGGGAGGAAAATGAATTACATGCCTGAGATGCCCTGTTCAGAAAACAAAGATACCCACTGACTATAGCTAGTTAGTAGGGCTGGTTGGGAAATGGATTTCTTTTCCACAGGAAAATTTTGTCTTTTCATGGAAAGAATTGAAAAACGATGACTGAAAACTGAAAATTTTGGGCCAAAATGGCAAGTTTTTGGCTGAAAAGTCTTCGGTTTTCATTTTTTTCAATTAAAATTCCAAATTTTCTATGGAAAAACAGACCTTTTTGTTAGGTTGATGGCTTTGTTTACCTTTTATGTAAATTTACTTTTTTTTGTCTCTGCCTGATGACCAGGCTGGTTAGATTAACAGACACATCTCTTTGTCTAGGGCAGACTGGGCTTATGCATTGCTTGCCAAAGACATTTTAAGAACATAATTCTAGCTCACATCTATAATTCTTTGTATACACCCCATACATACATCATGAAGTAATATTAATCATCAGTGAGTTATTCGTTTTCCGCTGATGTATTACATGCCACTTTGAGTATATATCATGACAACAGTGTGTTAGGTGCTGTGTTGCTAACACACTGACTTGCTAACACCCTGAGTTGCTAACACAGAATGGTGAACCACCAATGGGCCTCTGTGTTACACTCTCTTCACCCCTCACTCTTCCACACATCCTAAATACCTGCTTCTAGTAGGATTCAGATATTGACCCATCAGCCTGGCCAGGTCACTTTCAGCTGCTCCGATTGTCCCTCTAATTTACCTGAAATAGACATAATTCTCTTTAACTCCTGGTATGCTGAAGCAGCTGGCAATGGGATTTTTACCAAAGAGTTGTGTTTGAGGCGACGCCTCCCTGCTTCTATGGAAAGCCTGACAGTCATTCAATACCCTTCAATAGGCAGCAGTCAAGTCTTATGAATTTGGTGTTTATGCTACGATTGCCTCGTACTAGCTGGTGATATGGCCTTACCTCTGAATTACCCAGTGATTTGTTCACATGCTACTGATTATGTCACAACAATGATTCTGCTCCCGTTTGTTCACTCTTGGGAGCATTCCATTGGTATCCGCTAATGCTAGCACTGCTGCAAACTCCATGTCTAACTTTTATTTTCATCACAGGCTTATCATTCTTTGTCAGTTACTGGATCTTAAAGGAATGCAAGTTTGTCCCTGGAAGCCGGGATTGTTGCCTTTTTAACTTGTTCTCTTTTTTTCAGGTGGAACTTAAAACTTTTTTTATTGCCTCTGGAAGAAACCGCCAATTTTTTTCCAAAGTGCCTAAATCCCAATGGAACGTAGATTCCTACATGTCTTAGCTGCTTTTCCCCATGGTAGATATTATGCCCAGTGCTGAGTCCAAAGCACTAAAACTTTAGCGAGTGGAAAGGAACTATTTTTGCTTGGCTTTACCAGTGCGAGGGGGCAAGTTTCCAGGCTGCATGAAACAGAAGCAGAATGCACCCTTCTAATCTTGAGGTTTTTCCCAGTGCGCCAAATCCAGCTGTCACAATGTTCAGGGTCTAAATCCAATGCTGCTTCCAGTGAAGTCAATGGACATTTTGCCATCAGCTTTGGTGATAGCAGGATTGGATTCCATTAAGCATTCTTGTGAGCCCAGCTGCGTGGAAGGAAAGACTTTTGATGTAGCATCTGCTCTGGGTCACTTCACTACAGTCAGCCAAATGGGAATTTACACCAATGCTCCTTCCACCCCCCATCCTCCAAGCCCTGGAATCTCTTAAATTTGGCCCAAATCAGTAGGGCGCCTCCATTATGCCTTTCAGCAATGGACAGAGTCCCTGTGCTGGGTTGTGCTGACTGCTGTTGATACTCTGATATCAGCGTTCTAGAGGAACAGGCGGGTGGTTCTTTACTACTGAGTATTCCTTCTCACAACAAATATTTGGTTGGACATAGGCTAGAGTGGCCATGAAAAAGGCCATATCATTTTATCCCCCAGAGGTGTCCCCATCCCTGATGGAGCAGTTGTCCGTTGCCATTGATGTACCTACTCTCTATGTCTGTCAAGCCAGCATCTTCCACAGGCACAAAAGTTGCAATTCATCCCTGCTGTAAAAAGAGATAGCACATGTCCCATACAGCACCCCTAGGGTGGTACAGACACCACGTGCTATCTCTTGGCACAAAAATGAAGCTCCACCTAAGGGAGGTAGTACAGTCATGTGGTTAAAGCCCATGGTTAAGCTTAAGGAGATTCTAGCTCTGCCAGTGACTCAGTGTCTTTTTGGACAGTGATTTAACCCCTCTATGCCTCAGTTACCTCATGAGACCCACCTTTGTAAAACACTTTGCAATCCAGATTAATTCTACTAAATTCACTTTGCAATGAATTTATCTCGATGTGACTGTTTTCTTGAATAGCTCCTGTTCTTGAAATTAGAGAGCAACAAATTTGAATACTTCTCCCTACTCTCCATTGTTTATAACAAAACCCCAGCTATTGGAGCTAATAGATACAAAGGTATGTAATAAATATGCTAACGATTGAGAAGCCCCTGACTCTCCAGCTATTCAGCACAATTTCACAGTAGCTGGAATGGTTTATTGTTAGTATAATTTATTGTCCTATACAAACGCAGATGAAATGAAGTTTCCTGCAGAAAGGGGAATTCCTTTGAACTATAGTTTTCTTGAACTCTTTACAATACAGAGGCTTTTCATTTTCCACTATTGTTCTTTATGAACTTTGGCTCTATTATAAAATAACTTTTAAATGGTAAAATAATTGTTAAAAAACAGCTATCATCTAACAATTTCAGCCATTTCTCCATTGATAACAATATTAATTTATCATCTCACCAAAGGCTTGGCTCCCCCAGAATCTCATGTGGACTGAATGCATTTAAAATTAAGAAATTAACCCTATTGCATCTGCCATCATCCTTACAAATGACTCACGTTTCATTTCATAGAGCAGATAATGTTTCTCTGTAAGACTTGATTCTTTCAACCATTGCAATGCTCCAGTCACGTTTTACGTTTAACATATTTAAATGAATGCATTTAATAAAATACCAGTGTCTTGTGAAAATAAAATTGATAGAGAACTGTCAAGCAAGCATGCAGCATACTTAATCATTCTTGCAAGCATATGTTGCCTGGTGTGAACTTATAACACGTGGTCGATAAAGGATCTGTTGGATATGTTTGTATGTAATCATTCAACTTCATTAATTCAACCTAATTCACAGACACATTTAGCTAAATTGCATTTCCTCATACATGTGTTTTTCATCTTTCACTCCATACTATAACAGGACTGCATTTCTCGATTTATTTGATATCTAATGGCAAGGTAAAAGAGAATGCTGGATGAACAAAATTGTGTTCTCTAAAAGGATACTTTCGTATACTTAGGTGGGTCCTCAAAAATGGGTTCTTACAAAATGGGTTTTACCAAAGGGTTTTTAGAAATGTCTGCATGGTGGATTATTTTTTTAAAATAATTCAATTAAAACTTTTTTTTAAAAAAAATCCATAAATAGGTTCCTTGTTGTGTTTTGGTTCCCAACACTGCAGCATCGGGCAAGTGTATGAGGATCAAATTGTGAATGAGCTATAAACAGAAAGTAAAAATGATCCAGGTAGTTCTCCTATCTGGACAAAGGCCAGGTCTACACTGGGGAGGGTGGGGGGCGGGGGAGGCGTCAACCTAAGATAAGCAACTTCAGCTACATGACTGAAGTTGCGTAGCTGAAGTTGCGTATCTTAGGTCGACCCACTCGTGTCAACTCAGCTTCTGCCTCTCGCGTCAGAGTTCCAGAGTTGACGGAGAGAACACTCGGGGATCGATTTATTGCGTCAACACAAGATGCAATAAATCGATCCCCGATAAATTGATCACTACCTGCCGATCTGGCGGGTAGTGTAGACTTGGCCTAAGTGAAGGGGAGGGAGAGGGAAGGCGAACAAAGAGCATAATGAAAATGCATTCTTTTAACAAAAATATTTCAGTTTTAATAATCCACTGTGGTCTTGGAAATGCAGGTAAGGAAATGTGTGTTTGTTTGGGGCTTGTAAGGACAACTTTTAACCTGACAGTGTCTTGTTAAAGAGTTCTGCTCTTATGTTCATGTTGATTTACTGTACATTTGCTTCCTTCCTGTAATCTTCTTACAAAGAAAGATTTCAATGGATGCAACAGCCAGCACATGGCATGAAGGCACATAGAAAACTTTTTTACTAGACTGACAGCCTGCTCAGCCGGACATTGCAATTTGGCTGCAAACCACATGCAAGGGAACTGGAGCCAGATTGAGAAGGGATATTGCATGAAGTGGCAGTGTTGGGATTATGCCAGACTCTCCAGGGCAGAGCCTGGAAGCGAAAGGAGCAGTCCTATTACTGCTGATGGTGGGTGGTCAGACAAAATGAGAGAAGCAACTGGGTCAGGAAGGGGCCTTCATGTCTTTCAGGTTTAGAGGTCAGATTGCATGAGTGAGCCTAGTATCTCTTGGCTGGCAGGCCTGACTTTAGGGCTGATCCAAAGCCCTGAAATCAATAGGAATCTTTCTGCTGACTCCAGTGAGTTTTGGATCAACCCTAAATAAATATGATGCTCTTATATTCTTGCAGCTGAACTAGGAACTGGGGTTCCTTTCTGCATCACTTCGGCTTATCCCCATATGATTGACACTGTGTATGAAAAACGGGCAAAAATCTATACAAATATCTTTTTAAAACATTTATGTCCCAGCCTCTCCCTTACTTCAGTGGAAGCAGAATCAGGCCCTAAATTCTGGAATCAAAACTGGTCTTTCCTCCAAAATAAAGCTTCATGCTTACTTTGATTTACTCCCCACTCCACACACACACACACACACACACACACACACACACACACCTCTCATTGATGTTGCAAGTGAAATTCCACATCTCCAGCCTATGTAAACCCATTCCGTCATAAGCTATTATAAGTAAAGTAGATTCCATTAGCTTTTTTGATTAAATTCAGTCCTGATATTTGCCAGACTATTGGTCCTAATGTAATTATATTGAAACAGAGAACCTGGAGGGTTTTATAGCATTTCCATAAAACAGTTCTGCACTTTGTGGGGAAAGGATTTACATGCTTTTGATGAAAAGATGACAAGTGATATGAACCATGAATGCACTTGTGCTAAAGTTGCCAATGTAAACCTATTGAAGAGGGGTGAGATTTGGCATAGGTAGGAGAAATGGCTCAATCGTCTAATGCAAGATTAAAAATTTCATTAAGAAAATGAATCTTCCCCCTCCAACTTGCAATTTCAGCTCAGTATCAACACAGAGTCTGAGCAGAATTGTAAGTCTTCACTGAAGGATTTCTACCCACCCTGTGTAAAAAGTTTGACCCTATCCTTCCTGAATTTACTGCCTTTCACCCATCCAGGACCAATATGGAAGTTTCCCTTTTGGAGACAGGTTGGGCCAATGGTCAGGTAGTTTCCATGATTGCTGTGCGTGCTCCCACCTGTGTGTGTGTGCAGAGCCTCCTGTTTGTGTCCGTACACACCACTTGGTAGCTGTGAATGTGATGATTTCTCCAGGTTGCACACACTCATGCTGCTAATCGTAATACATCCGCTAATGGATGCGCTGGCATTACAGGTGAAGTGAAAGAGGCCACCTGAAACTTGTTCTCCAGCAAGTTATTGATTGCTGTGGTAATCATCAGGCCTAGATCCCAATAATTTTGCTCAGAGCCAGCTTCATGAACATGGGGATTGTAGGTTCTTGAGATCAAGATGGAACTACCTAATGGCAACTAAACCTTAAAAAAAAGCCTTGTGCTGTCATTTGGTTAAATAACAGGGTGATTGCATCCTAACTCCTGCTCGGTATCAGGAAATAGCGTGCAGGCACTAACACCACCAAAGGGCCTTTCAGACATTAAAGGGACAGCATCTTTGACACTCTCAGGCTGGTCGGAAGAGGCAACGGGCCCCATAACCCCGCCAAATGCCCAGAACTAGCTCTGCTGTTTCACTTTGGCCCTTTCCTCAAAACATCAATGGGAGTTTTGCCCATTGGGACTATTCCTGGCTTTGTCATTGAGCTTCTGAGTAAGCTTGCACAAGTCTTTGTGCCTCAGTTTCCTCACCTGTAAAATGAGGGTAATGATACTGAGCTCCTCTGTTGTTGTTGTTGTTATAAAATGACTGGAAATATGAAAAGAGGGAGCAGGTGAGTATGAAACAGATAACAAGGCAAATGAACAAATTAAATGGAAGAGAAGAGAAAACAAGACACAGCTGAGGTCTTTGTTGAAGGTCGTGCCAAGTGTTAAGATTCTGTTCTGATCCTGCACCTCTCTTTTGCATGGGCTGTTTGTACAATGCTTTTGTTTCACAACTTAAAGGGAGCATCACCTTGTTCCTGTACTACGAGAAATGTTGAATGGAAGTGCTGGGCCTATCTTCTGGATGCCATTCAGTATTTTATATATCTTATGTCCCTTCTTATTCATCTCTTCTTTACAGTAAACAAGCCCAGTCTTTGCAATCAATATCTGAGTTTTTCTATGACTCATCATTCTAGCTGCCTCCTTTTCTTCTTCTGTTTCCTTTCTGAGATGGGGTGACCAGAACAGAGCAGAGTTCCCCATGTGAGAGCTAACCACTGATTTGTATAGTGGCATCATAAAATTTCTGTATTATGCTTCATCCCATTCCTTATTCATCTGAACATCTCATTTACTTTTTGGACTGCAGCTTCACACTGAGCAGAGGTTTCCTTGTAGATGTTCACACTGATGCCCAAGTCTTTTCCCAGAGTTGTTACATCAACTTAGAACTCAGTAAGGCGGTTCAAATTATTCATTCAAAGGTGCATCACATCAACCAACATTGAATTCCATCAGCTATCAAGCTGGCTACTCACCTAGCTTGGCTAGATCCTTCAGGAGTTCCTCACAAGCTACTCCATTCTTAACTAACCTCCATAATTCTGTGTCACCTGCAACCTTTTTGCATCTGCAAAACTGAGCAAGAAATCACCCATCGCTAGTCATCTGTCTTTTATGATTGCAAGTCGCTGACCTCAAAATGTTACATCATGAAACTCAGCCTAAAGTCAATACTTAGATATGCTGAAGAAATCGCTTCTGTCTTGCTGCCAGATTCCTGCACAACTCTGGTTCTGATGCCTTTCATTGTCAGAACTTTCACCACGCTTTGGCCTCAGCAGGCTGAGGAAGAGGGACAAATTCTGCTTTTAGATGCATCCCTGGAGCTCTCATTTCCTTTGGAGGGAGTCACTCCGTGTGTCTGAAGCAGAATTGTGCCCAAAAGAGTCACCTTTCCTTATGAAAGCTCCCCTTTTTTCCTTTCCCTTCCTCCTTGAAACTGGAGCTGAGTCTGATATTAAGACAAGTGATGAGCCCAGTCCTCAGTGTTTGGATGACTTTGGATCTGGTGTTTGTTCAGGAGATCTTCTGATGAGGACTCCCAAGAACTCCTGTTACTACATTCAACTGACCCAAAACTTCCCTAGCGTTAGTTTGCAGAGCATAGACTTTGTTTTCCTACAGTGCTCTACATCGAAGGTTGGAAGGATTAGATCGTTATAAGTAAATGTCAGTAAACATTGATTTTTACCATACATATACCAACTAACAAAAACTATTTCCATCAATAATGATCGACATTTACAGATAGGCAAAGTAAGAAAAATGCTACTTGAGAACTCATTAGAATTTGATTGAAGGATATTTACTTTGCGTATTTTGATATGTGATATTGACACTTTGTGTTGTAACTTTAACTTTTTGAATCTCAGCATCTACTGTTTTTGTATAATTATTATCTGTCCCCATAATTTCGCATACCTGTGAAAACTTAAACAGATTAAAAAATTTAAAATGCTTCAAAATAAACATTGCAATTATCCATTGAAATGATACAAAAATAAAAAATTGACTTTTGCCAAGTGCTTTCTAGCTATACCTTCCCTGAGATTCACCAGGGCATGCATTTACTTTATCTAATCTAGCTAAATATTTATACCACCCTCATCACTGCAGTGTCTGTGCCTGGATATTCTAATTCCACGTGGCCAAATAGGTTATTTAGTTTTTGATAGGGTTACAAATGTCTAGTATTAGGTCATGGTTTTATTTATAAATATTGTCATCAGAAAAACAAATTCGGCGAAGGAGCTGAATTACGGAAGTGCCAGACCATCACATTGAAGGTTTCCTTATACAACAATATAACTCCTATAAGTTTTCTGTAGTCATTGTCCAAAACATTGCTGCAGGTTCTGTTGTAAAATGAACTCTCTCTTTGGGAGAGTTGTGCCACTAGCTAACCATTTGGCCTTGGGCAGGTCACTTCACCTTAGGTTCTGTGTCTGTAAAATCGGGATGATCATTTTTATGCCCCTGTTGTAAAGCACACTGAGAGCCTCAGATGAAAGTACTAAGTATGATTCTGCTTTAAAGTTATTTTTAACCAATTGAGAGGATATCGGTCCCAATTCAGCAAAACACTTGCCCATATCTGTTCATCACAGCACTTAATATGCATAACTTTAAGTGTATTTACTTTAATGGGACTTAAGCACTTGCTTAAAGTTAAGCAGGTACTTATGTGCTTTGTTGAATAGTGATGATTTGCTGACTCAGGGCTACAGTGAAGTATTTCTATTGCTCTGCATAGTTACCTAGGTGCTTTCTAATGCTTTCAAGCCAGACGGGACCCCATGAGAAAACCTCAATCTTGTTCTCCCCTGGGTGCATGTGTTTTGGTTCTAATGAAATATAATCCACCTGTATCATTAGCAAGGAACAAAAGCAAGTACTGGAAGACCACACAAGACCCTTTTCTCTTCACGACCAACAGTGACCCAATGTCTCCACTTAAGTGTGTGGCTGTGTTGAAAGGTGTGTGTTTGAGATCTGCTCCCCAGGATTGCTAGGAACCATAGACAACATGACACCATTTCATATTTTAATCTGTCTTTAGTTAAAGTGTTCAGTATTTTCTTTCTTCACTGAACACTAATCCTCCCTATCTCTTACCCTGGAGGTGTCCCTGTGTCCGTGCTTGTTCTCAGTTCCTTTGCAAATTCGCTGAACTTAGGTCAGAATCCTCTGACTTCCTTCTCTCCCTGGCCTCAGTTCAGGCCAACATCTTTATGAAGGACAGCACTTAAGCACATGCTTAAAGTGAAGTGCTATTCTGAATTGGAGCCAGTATGTTCAGAGAACGCCATGCATATGGGGCAAGCAGAATGGCAGACCAGGGCTTTGCAAAAGCCATTTCCCCTTGAAGGAACATGACCTGGGTGAAGTTCTTTGCCATGCACACTGACAACTGAAAGCATCTGCCTCTTGCAGCGGTTCCCTGCTGCTGCATAACCTTACACGCCAGATCCTCACCAGCTGGCCCAGCAATTCATTACAAAACAAACAAACAAACAAAAACATGTCTATGCTTGGGTGATAATATCACAGTGAAGTCACATCAATACCAGAAATCACTTCAGCTGCAGATGGCTTGAGGCTCTAGGGAACCAGTGATTTCACATGTTGCTCCCACCCAGCCTCCATCCTGGTATAATTTTATTTCCTTTCAGCCCTTTTAACTCTTCCGATGAAGTAGCTCTTTCTGGAACTCGGGCTTTGGCAGATTTCACCTTGTGCAGGTGTGGAGCTCTGAGGTTTTATTTCTTTATGGGGGAGAGGGAGTACAAGGCAAAGAGTTAATTTCTAAACCAAGGTATTGCTCCAGAAGACCATGCCGTATTTAAAGCTACCTTTCCACAGTATTCTTCAGCAACACTTCCCTTTCTTCTGGGAGATCTTCTCTTGAACATTCAGAAATTTCTGAAACTGTCTTATATCCCTTGTGTCAAATTTAAAACAGATAGAGCTTAGGGGAGGGAGAGGACAGGGAACAAGACAGGGCCTTTGACATCCCTTCAAAAAGGCTGAGAAGACATCTGGACATAAACAAGACGGTATCTGACTGGAACAATGTCTGACCTCCGGTGCAGTTCTCAGAATGTTGCTCCGACATGTCCGGTTGACTTCCCTAGTGAAATCTCCGAGGTGGAGTGTGCCCAGTTACGTCAGAAGTATTCCCAGAACCCCTGCTTTTTGATCATATTTCAGCCTAGCAGCAAGGCACATGTGTTTTGAGTGTCCTGCCTGCTGGAGCGCAGAGAGGCTGCTCTTTCACAGATGCTCTCTCTGTAATAGCATCGGCATTTGGCTTTCAGGAATGAGCTTGTTTCATTCAACAAAATAAAAGCAGCAGGACAAACAACAACAGTCACATGAGCATAACCATGGTAGAGAAAAAATCCAAAGGAAGCTGCTTTGCACTGAATAGAAATACCCTTTACTTTGCAGCTAGCCCTGACATTTTTGGGAGGCATGAAGGACCAGGGATGGGTGGCCAGGGTTGAGAAACACGGACTTGAACAATTACAGGGCTAACATAATATTAATTGTATTAATTAATATTAATATAAATATTCTGCATCCAAAGCACCTCCAAAAGGAACAAGAACTGCACTGGAAACTTTGGGGGAAATTCTGGCCCCACTGAAGTCAATGAGAAATTTGCAATTGACTTCAGTAGGACCAGCCTTTCATCCTATATATGTAAGAAGAGATTTTCAATGTTGCCTAAGGGCATTAGGAGTACAAGTATCTGACTTTATATGGGCCTTGTGCTCCTCCTTTCCCTAAGCACCTTTGAAAATCTCCCCCCAGTCATGAAAATGAAGGGAAATCTATTTTAAATATATAATTAAAATATGTATTTAAATATATTTTAAGTTGGGCTCCCAAATCTGTATTTAGGCTTCTAAATAAGAGTGACCTGATTTTTTAAGCACATATAGATCCAACAGACTGAGATTGTGGGTTCTTGGCACTTCAGAAACTCAGGCCATTCTTAATTGTGCATTTGTTGAAACAAAATGTTTTGACAAGTCTGAAACTATTGCCAAAATGTTTGTGAGCTGAAAATTGGTCCAAACTGACCCTTGTCCATGAACTGTTTCGGTTACAACAAACCAGCATTTTCTGATGAAAAATACTTTGTAAGAAAATTCCCAGCGAGCTCTAAAAATGACTTAAGTAGTGGGTCCGATTGGACCATTTCTGCAGGCCTGCTTCCCTTTCCCTCCAACATTGCAGGAGCTCCCTGCTTTCCACAATCTGCCTGTGCTGTTGCCAGAGTTTTCTCATCCTCTGTGCTTAGCAAGTACACTTTGATCGATAAGCCAAAGAGAGTGAAGTTCTGTGTATGTAACAGCTGCATAATAGCAGCAACAGAATGCAAGCACTTAGGTCATGTCTACACTACAGTGGTTCAGGTAAGTTGCTGCAGCTGTACCACTGTAGCAAGGCAGGGCTTGTCTTCACTACTGCACTGCATTGGTGCTGCTGCATCAATATAGCTGTACCAATGTAGTGCATGTGGTGAAGGCCCATTACAATTATTCCACCTCAAGGAGAGGCAGAAGCTATGTTGCTGGGAGAGCGCCTTCCGCTGACATAGTGTGGTGTAGACACTGCTTTAAGTGGATGTAACTTATGTCACTCGGGCTGGGTATTTTCACATCCCTGAGCAATGTAAGTTACATCAATTTTAGCAGTAGTATAGACAAACCCTTAGTATAGATACTTTCTACATCGATGGAAGGTTTTTTTCAATCTGTGTAGGTAATCTGTGTCTCCAAGAGGTGGTAACTGGGTTGGTTGAAAAATTCTTCTGTTGACCTACCCACATCTACACCAGGGGTTCAGTCAACCTAACTATGTTGCACAGGGTGCAAAATTTTTCACCGTCCTCAGTGATATAGTTAGATCAATCTAATTTTTAAGTGTGGAGCAGGCCATAAAGATCAGCACAAAATGAAGATTTTTTTCAGCTCTTTGTTACTGAAAATGTCAGTAATACGGAGATCATTGCTGCCAGGTTGTTGGGGGTGGGGACTTTAATATGATGATCATCGCTCGTAGGGAGTTGGGCATGGGATTTGTTTGCAAGCTCCCTAATAATTGTCCATTGTTCATATCTCCAAAGCTAGCCCACACCATGAGTGACCAAAGACTGGATTTATTACAGTTGTTCAAAGCCTTATTCTGGATTAATCAAACTTCTTGCTCCATGGGGGCTTTGTGGAACCTGCCAGGTGGCATGTCACAGAGAAGATATCCAGTACAAAGACTGAGTTGTGAGGTGAGAAATAATTTGGTATAAGGCCACTAATGATGCTGCCCTGAGCTCTAGTTCCATAAACAGGAAATTAGGGCATTTATACACAGCACAGTAGTAGGTACGCTTTGAAGTGGAAAGGAGCTATTTGATTTTACCTGATAAGGAAGTGAGTTAATATTTCTATTGGCCAGCAACCTCGGGATCTCCTAAGGGATGCAGAGAGGAGCCCAGGTGATACTATACTAAACTCAAGGAAATAGATATTCCTTTGCAGGGATAATGTAGCTGAATGCTTTTGCTAAAATGATCAGCAGTAAATTAGTTAACAATGTTGGTAGTTAGTCATCATTAGTGTTCAGAGTCAACACACTGAAGCTGCTATGACTTCTGCTGTAGCCTCCCTTTCCAGTGAACAGATCTGGTTGGGGAGGGATGTGGCCAGAGTTGCCAAGGGATGTGATGGATTGGTGCATTCCCATGAGTAGCCAGCTTCCACGGAGTTCTCTCCACAATATAATCCGCTTTACTGGAAATCCTAAGGGACAGCTGTCTGCTTTCCCCAAAGGTGAATCACCCTGGAGGTGCAAGAGTCCAGATAGGGTTTTAAAAATTATATATCTTTGCACCATCTTGGGTATGTCTAGTGTTCAAAGTGAAACTGTGTGGATGTCTGATCTGAGTGGAATGTCCCTGAATCTCCAAACAATGTGACACTTTCTTGTTCTGGGATTTTACTGCAAACCTAAAAACCAAAATCAATTCACCAAATCATTTACCAAGGTTCAGAATCTTCTGGGAAATGGGTGGCTGAATTTTGAGGCTGGGGTCAATTTTCAGATGAACACCTCCTTCACTTATAATGGCTTTTGGTGGAAATCATGGAGATCTCAGTGGTTTCATGGACCTTCAGTCCCAAGCCAGGTGAATTTAGTAGAATCAGACTTTACTGGTATGTGAGTTACTAAATATGATGTACCAGATGGATTGAACTCAATATCTCAATAATTCTTTGTCGTTCCAGATAAAGCTTAAGGGAAACCAGACTTTCTGTTCCATGGGATAGTCTGACATTTCAAAATTTGTTTCCATTCTGAATCAGAACAAAAGTCAAAATTTCAAAATTTCCCACAAAACAAACATTTAGAAAAATTGACTTCAATGGCACTTAAGCACATATGTAAAGTTAAACATATGCTTGCTTAATTGGTTTCCTGAAAAAGGATACTTTCCTGAATTGGACCCTTACTCACTAACCACGGCAAAGGAATAGATCAGGGATCAGCAACCTTCAGAAGTGGTGTGAAAAGTCTTCATTTATTCACTCTATCTCAAGGTTTCATGTGACAGTAATACATTTTAACATTTTTAGGTCTCTATCAGTCTAGAATATATAACTAAACTAGTGTTGTCTGTAAAGTAAATACAGTTTTTTTAAATGTTTAAGAAGCTTCATTTAAAATTAAATTAAAATGCAGAGCCCTCTGAACCAGTGGTCAGAACCGGGGCAGTGTGAGTGCCACTGAAAATCAGCTCGCGTGCCATAGGTTGCATAGGCGTGCCTGGAATAGATATTTCTCAGGGCTTAGTTCAGTATTTATATTGACATTTTACTGCTCACCACAAAGCACAGAACACGTCATTTGAAACCCTGGGTTTTACATCTGAAATTGGAAGGTCTGAAAGCTATGATGTTATCATTGCAGATATGGTGCAACATGGAGAAATCCAAACACTTACGAGGAAATCAAGTCATCTTTTATCCAATGAACTGGGCTTTGTATTGTTCTCAGCATATTGCAAAAAAACAGCTTCCTTTAAAACAGGAAGATGCTAATTCTCAAAAAATGTGAAGTCCTTTCAGTCTCCCAACCCTGGGTGAACTGGATACCTTCTCAAAAATGTCACACTTGATAAGAGATAATCCTGGAAATTTGTCCTCCTGTTATCTTTCAACACACTTACATTTGGAGATTAGTGGCTGAGAATACCTGTGACAAAAATTCAGGGATGGAAAAATATTTGTGTTTTTGTAATGGCTGCTTGGTGACCTGCGACAAGCCAGACAGATCCTAACAAGTTCTAAAATTTTTCAAGGAATAGCTCTCTTTCTTTTTCACTCTCTCATTCACAGCCCTGAGTTTTGCTTTGAGTTTTTTATTAGAAAGCCTGAAAACTCCATTCGAATCTCAGCTGAAGCATAAAAACAAAACAGTGCCTATACTCAGTCAGACCAGTGGTCTGTCTATAGCGGTGGCCAATATTGGATCAGAGGAAGATATAAAACCTCACAACAGACAATTTTGCAATAACCCATGCCCATGGGGGAAATTTCTTCCAATCTCCTGGCAATTAGTAGTTGGCGTGTGTCCTGAAACAGGAGGTTTGTATATCCCAAGTATATATTTTAATCCTAGCTAGTGCAACTGCAGATGTTCTTAATTTAATCCTGCTGTTGAGCCTTTGCCATAATGTCTTGTAGCAGTGAGTTTCACAAGTTAATTATGTGCAGTGCAAAAGAAGCGTTTTGTTTTATAATTTAAAATATTTTGCCTTTTAATTTCATTGAATGCCCCCTTATTCTTGGATTTTAATTGATCTTCCATATTCTGTACATTATTTGGCATTCCTCAATGGTGTCTTATTCATCTTCTCACTAAACAATCCTAATCTTTTCAATCTCTCCTTATGTGGAAACCTTTCTATGCCTTTTATTGATTTGGTTGGCTGCCTCTATTTCTGCTTTTTTGAGAACACCACAGTATTCCAGGTAGGACATTCCACTGATTTACACGATAGCATGATATTATATTCATTGTTATTCACTGTCCCTTTTGTAATACTACCTAATATTTTTTTGCTTTTCTGACCTCCACTATACATCAGCCAGATGTTTTTCACTGAACAGTCCTCAGTGAATCCTAGATCTTTTTCCTATGTGGTTATGCTTAATTTAGAACCCTTCAGTATGTGTGAGTAGTTCACTGTGTTCTTTCCAATAATGCATTTGCTTTCACATGGAGTTTCATCTGCTATTATGTTGCCCATTCACCTAGTGTGGTGATTAGGCCCCTTAGAGGTTCTTCACAGTCATCTCTAGTCTTGACTGACCAAAATAAATTTGAATCATCTGCAAACTTTGCAATCTCCCTTCTCTCCCAGCTCACTAATAAATACAATACAAGCAACACAAGACACTGTAGACTGAAGCACCTCATTATTAATTTCTTTCCATGTTGAAAAGTGACTGTAACTGGGTCTCAGCAGGGCCCTCCTGGCACCTACCCGTGCTGGGCTGAGAAAGTCACACAGAGACCTTGGTGCAGCATTCACCTAGTGCTTTTATTTACAGGTTGTGTTCCTACCACCTTTTCACTACACACATAGTCCCCTTCTTACAGACTACCAGCCGTGGGTGGGGGAGGAGAGCTAATTCTCTCTGCTTCCCCTCACCACCATTTTTCTAGTACAACTACCCTCTTTCCAGCTCCCTCCTCCTGGCTTCCTTCCCCTAGGCTTTTATCCAGTCCCAGCCTGAAGAGGCAGCAGCTGTTCCAGCTTCCCCAATCAGGGCTAAGTGATCTACCTACCTCCCATTCACCTCCTTTAATTGGAGCTGGAGTGACAGGGGGTTTGCTAAGCCATTTTCTGCTTAGCACTCTGTCAAAGTGACTAATTAAATCATGTATTCCTACTGTTTTCTGTCTCTTGACCAGTTTCTAAACTATCACAGAATTTATTCCTCACTCAATGACTTTTTGGTGTCCTTAGCAGGTAGTTAATAATAATAACAACAGCAGCAGGCTTCTGTGAGGGACTTTGTCAAAGACTGTTTGAAATCCCAAATAAATAATATTGACTAGTTCTCCTTTTCTCACTATTTTGTTGTCTCCCTCAAGGAATTCAAATAGGTTGAAGATGTATGGTTCTCCTTTATCAAAGTCACTCTGGTTTGTTCCTGTCATGTGATGCTTATGTTTGTGTCACACAGTTCTATTTTTAACAGTTGTTTTAAGCAGTTTACCAATACAGAAGTAAGACCAACTGCTCTGTAGTTTCCAGCATCACCTCTGCTGAGTTTTTGAAAGGTACAGATAGCATCGGGTACTCTCATGTTCTGCACCATATCAGATTTTAATGACAGATTGCATCTTTTAGTTAGTAGCTCAGCCACTTCATTCTTAAATTCCTTCTGCCTCTTGGACATACACCATCCAGTCCTGATGACTTGGTGCTGTTTAAATTATCAGTTTGTTTCATCATCTTGTTTTTTTATATGAAATCCTCTGACAGTGCCCTGACTTTATTACTTTCAGAAAGCAGACCTGGGATAAGCATTTCCTCAACATCCTCTGCAGTGAAAACTAACCAAGCTTAGTCTGATCTAGGTCAGTATAAAATCCTCTGCGTTTTATATGGTTTCCACCTATCAGCATGGGTCCACTTAACTCTTCAACTTGGCTCAAGTTTGGTGAAAGATTCACATCCCTCCAGAAACCTAGTTTTCTGCTTAGTTATGAACATCTTTGCACAACTCTGCATATTCTCAGATCTTGGAGCGAGCAATCTCCTGTCCCCTCTGCCCTATGGATCTCTGTGGGATATTTTGCACTCCGTTGGTGTCTGGGTTGTCCATGGAAATTCTGTGCATGGAATGACTGCAGCATCATGTAACCAGTGAGGATCAAATGTAAGGATTTTTCCCTAATAATGTTCCCCATTCCTTTTCAATTTCATGATACAAAACAGAAAAGTTTTGGGAGCAACTTAAAGAAAGGGAGTTCTGAAGAGAATCAGTGGAGCCCACTTGATAGGGCCACAAAGGAATTCATTCCATTCCAGGTTCCATTCCAGGCTCACCAATCTTCTGTGAGACCTTGGGCAAATCTCTGCCCTTGTCTGTGCCTGTGGTGTGCTCATGTCCAAAATGAAGATAATCTACTGATCTTCCTTTGTAGGTTGCTTATAAGAGGAAGGTATAATTAATGCTGAAGGAGACCTAGGGGTGAGAGTAGACAGCCAATCAGACATGAGTTGATTATATTGAGTTATATGAGTTGTTGATGTTGTTGCAGCCATGTAGAGAGACAAGGTGGGTGAGGTAATATCTTTTGCTGGACCAACTTCTGTTAGAAAGAGAGACAACCTTACCTCACCCACCTTATCTCTCTAATGAGTTTACTGTGTGATATGGCTGTAAAAATGACAAAACAGATTTGGACAGGATTGACAAAAGTATCACATCATGGGAGCAGGAGGTGGCATTGCTATTTATTTATATGGTGCCCACAAAGTCCTGTGATGCTTTACAGACAGACCCCTCTCCTATAAAATCCTTAACCTTCGAGCCTGATGCTATGAGTCTTACTCATCATGAGCAATCTTTATTCACTGAAGCCATCCTATTGCAATCAATGGAGGCATTTCTATGGATATGGGTTACTCATGAGATGGAGGGCTTGCAGGCTCCTGCCCTATACGAACAATACAGGAGCCCAAAGGGGAGGAGAGGCAGCATGCAGCACAAAGCATCTTGTCTTCCACTCAGAACCCTTGCCTGATTTGCCTTATTGCATTTAAGCTTGCCCAGCTACTCTTTGTTCTGAACCCTGGCCTGTCTGCTAGTCTTTGATCTTTAACCTTTTCCTTACTCTGTATTTTTTTCAACCCTTTCCCAATTCCTTTGTTATTGTTTTCCTTTATAATCTTTACAGTTTTAAACTATTTCTGCCAAGCCTTCCCTGATTTCTGATTGTTCCTGATACCCCTCCTCACGCGGCCCCCTCCCCAAAAGAGACAGCCTATCTCTTTTGATCTTAAGTTTAGACTGTCAAAACTTTTCCACACAAACTGTCTTTTGATGGAAAATTAGTGTTTGATTAAACTAAATGTTTCACCAGAGGTACCTGCTTTCTGTGAAAATTTTTGACTTTTAGTTAAAAACCCACCTCACATCAGACAAAAACTTGCAGTTTTTGATTTTTTAATAATTTTTCAATTTTTGTCAAAATTTTCTGCTCCTCCCTCCTCCATTTCCCCAAACAGCTCTGCTAGAGCCCAATGGGAAGGTGGCAGGTTACCCATCCTCCCAGCTGCCTCTGTGAGAGATTTTCTCCTCTGTCGCCTGCTGCCACAAGTCCTTCAAGTGACCAGGACTTCACGTGACCAGAGGGAAGGTGGAGGGGGCATTTTCATCCATCCCAAACTTCAAGTAGAGGGGGACACCCCACAAACTCTCAGCCATGTAGACGTGGAAGTGGGGAGAAGGCATTGGGGGGAAGGGCGGACAATGGTGCATCCTGCTGCACTCCTCCCTCCAACCTGAACCACCCACTGACAGCTGAGGAGCAGCTCTGCAGGTCCTGGCTGTTGGCTCTGCCCGCAGCTGGGCAGCAGGGGAATGGCAGAGATGAGGCAGCTGCCCTTCTTCAGGCTCCCCACTTGCCCCTCCCAGAATTCCAAGGGGAAAGATGGGGGAGGGGAGAAAGAAGCTGCGGGGAGGGAAAGGAGGAAACTGGAGTGGGGGAGAGAGACTCCAGGGCAGAATATGCAAGCCAGAGAGAGCGGTAGAGGGGGAGTTTGATGGCAGGGAAGGGAGTGGAGGTGGAAGGAATGTGAGGGGGGAAGGGGAGAGTCAGATAGTGGGGGGCGGAGAAGGTGGAATTTGAGAGAGGGGAGAGGAAGTCCGAGGAGAGCTGGGGCATGGGGAATTTAAGGGAGAAAAAAGAAGCCAGAGTGGGGCAAGAGGAAATTTGAGGGGGGGGGATGCTGGGGGAGAGACAGGAGGAATCTTGTGAGGAGAGTGGAGGAATTAAGTTCTGTAGAGTCAGCTTTTTGTCCCACTCTTCTCCCCCACCCAAATGGCTCCCCAACCTGTTACTAAAGTTGAGAGGGTCAATTCAGAGATTTGCCTCGATGGTGTCAGGAGAGGCTGGAGCAGTTCTAGTGCCATGGTAGGGTGTGTGTGTGCAGGGGTGAAAGGTCTGTAGCCATACCTTCTTCTACTGCCACTGGGGGCATTTCCAGGCTGTCACTGTCGGAGATTGTGGGGGACAGTGCCCCTCTATGCACTGGGGTGTGACCCCTCCTCTGGGACCCCTTGCTCCATTCTGTACCCCATCCCAGGCGAGCCCGTCAAACAGAGCAGGGGTCAGAGAGGAACAACAGCATATAGCGGGATGGAGGGACTGACCCCAGTAAAGCTGAAGCATTGACTATGTAACGTGGTTAAGAGATGACGGGCGTGTATGTTTATGGGGAGGAGAGTCAGGATAACAATCTAGATGTCTCAGACGTGTTGTTACGGTCAGAGACACTCCAGAATAGGGACAAACGAAGCACAGAAAATGGGGTCTTGGCAATGAGTTCAGTGAGATGAGTGGCATGTGGGAAAACTGGCGGGAATCACAAGGTTCTGTGGAGCAAAGCTGCATGCGCAAGAAGGTCATTGGCTGTACAAGAGGAGGGCCACAGTGCAGATCGGAAAACAGAGTGTCCCAGAGAGACCTGGTCTCCCCTTGATGGGTTGAAGGAATCCAGACTGCCACAATGGGGAATGGGGATGCACAAGAAGACCTACTAGATGGGCCCTTTCAAGAGTCCATGATTAGCACTAGTGGGAGTTACATGCTCAAACTGATGCTAACAGGCTGGAGTCCTCGGATGGAATTCAGCTGTACCACACATTCCCCTTCCCATGCCCATTCAGCTCTGCTGGCCTTGGGCATAGGAAGCAGGGCCAGCCGTTGCCCTACCCTCACCCAAACCCTCTGGAGCTAGCACCAATGGGAACACTCAGAGGGAGCGGGGTCTGTACTTCTCAGGGAGATTGTGACTGGATCCTGCAAGCGAATGCTATAGGAGAGAAGAAGAGCTCCTTGCATCTTCCTCATCGCTGCCCATCTCTGTGGGGCAGGCCACAATCTGGCCCTAAGCATGTACCATATCAAAAACAGGGATGTTAATGAGCCTCTGTGCCTGTATTCATAAAGCAGTGAGATGGTTCCAGTCCCTGATGCTTTTGACAAACAGCTGCACAGTAAGTGACCTTGTGGGAAATTAACATAGTGTCATTTCAAGGGCAGATTATGCATCCCCTTTCACGCCCTTCACATCTGCACTCAAACCTCCATCCACCTGAAATGGAACAGTGGGACATGCTAGCAAGCAGATACCCCAGGCTGGGGGAAAAAACCAAGGGTATGTCCTTGTACCAGCTGCAGGGGATGCTACTCAGCAGGGAAAGGGCGAAGGGAAAGTAAGAAAAATAGATTCTTACATGAGAGGTGAAATGAATTCAGAGCCTTTCTGCAATCACATTGTTTCCAGCTAAAATCCCTTGCAGCCAGCAGGTGTGAAACTCCTCCCTGAATTAGTTCTCCTCTCTTAATGAACTGGGCAATAGCATGTGTTCTGTGACTTTGCAGTGACCATGGGACTGGGACAGCTGGCACTGTGGATTCTTGAATCACCATGTTTATCTGCCTCTCCCGACACTCCCAGCCATGGGACCAACACTCCCAACCCCAGAACTCCTGGAATTAATAAATTGCAACATCACAGGTTGGATGTCATCACAGCAATGCTCTAAAAGACCCCATGCTACCTCAGCTGCTCAGATCTGGAGGCAGATAAAGCCTTCACTAAACACTATCCACTTGGTTTGACGTAACTAGGTGCGTGTTTTGCCTTCAAAACATATTCTGCCTGAGCCACGTCCTCAGCAATTAGATTGTGGACTTGTTCACCCCCTTGCCGTGGTTTCTAACTTGCCTAATGACTGTTTAAATCCGCCTCTATAAATTGCCACCTTTGTTTCAGGTTGACGGGATTGCTGGCTACAGACATGCAGTAGTGTTAGACTAGCCGGATAGCTGCGGAAACCTTGTGGCAATCACTGCTACTTCTACCTAGTCCTGCAGCTCTACTGTCACACTGTCTCATACCATAGGTGGCGCTCTTTGATATTGTTGCTAGATGACATTGTACATTTTCCCCATCCCCCACCTCTGACCCTTTTGTTGTGTGTTCCCCCCACAGCATGCGATTGCCATCCCGTGGGTGCAGCTGGCAAAACCTGTAATCAAACCACAGGTCAATGTCCCTGTAAAGATGGTGTGACTGGCATCACGTGCAATCGATGTGCCAAAGGCTACCAGCAAAGCCGATCTCCCATTGCCCCTTGCATAAGTACGTGAATCACTCTTTTTGAAGTCTGTAGCATAGTGGAATTAACCTTTAAAAAAAACAACAGCAGCTCAGCCACTGAGACCCGAATGGGTTGAATGGTTACTAACACCAGATTTTATATGCTCAATTAAAAGTGTCTAATTGAAAACACATTTGTGAACTCCTAGTTGGACAGATTGCATGGAGTGTGTGCATATATGCTGTAGATATATGCACAGATTACATGCATATCATTTGCCACACTGGTTAGGTTATGTGAGTGCAATTTAAAACCCACTTAATCAAACAGCTGGGTGCTTTAAAAAAGGGCTTGATTTTTGCTTTGCAAACACTTCTGTAATGCAAAGGGTGTCCTGAGTGTTTATTTCCTTTGAGATGCCACCACAATCCTGGTTCCTATGGCAAATTGCTATGACGTGTTTCTTTCCCTGCCTTGTATTGTCAAGGTCCTTCAACTGAAACCAGAAGATTGCCTGGGTTCATTATTAACGGTTGCTGTCATCCTAAAAGCATATCGAAAGCAGCTGAGCGCTTTACAAGCACGCACACCCAGAGTGTTAAGTGGGACTGTACGATCACATGATCCAGCCAGAAATGTGGAACATTTGACTTTTTTATTTGTCTTTTAAAGTTTTTATTAATCTTCTGATTTAAAATACACTTCAAAAACAGCAACAGCAACAAGCACCAGGCTGCAGCTTCCAAAGTTTCCTCCCTTTGTAAAACCCCAGGCCCCCCTTTTTATACCCTCTTATGAACCAACTTTAGGGAGATCCACATCTGCAGAGCCAGACACAGTGTGTTCTATGTCTCAGTCGAATGCTAACCCCTAATCTCTTCAATGGAACCATTCGCTGGGGTGCCTGTTGTCTTTGCTGTTGTTGGATAACTCTGTGTGTCCGTCTTTCTCTATTTCTGTTAAAAAAGAAAACAAATGACAAAATTCTAACCATAAAAAGCAAAACAAAACAATAAACCCACAGTAGTCTTGGAAAGCAAGACGGGCAGTGGACAGCAGACTTCCTTGCCTGTGCTAACTTCCTGGTGTTAAGACAAAAAGGAAGATGAAGGTTGAAAGAATCAAGTCTTTATCAGAGACCATGGGTCTATTTCATCATTGTCCATTCCCAAGACCTAGCTGAGATGATGACTGTTTCTAAGTATGGAGAGAGATACCCCTTCTCCACTTTTATTACTGAAGCAAGCATGCATTCCATGGTGGGTTTTGGTCATTTGAGATTCATTCTTTCCCATGTTGCAATGGGACAGCAAGAGCCAAACGCAGATGATTGTTTCCCAAGATACCATAGTCTTGACACCCCAGTATGCTTTTCAATGGATATGTGCAAAGGTTTAACACTACAGTCCCCAACAGCCATGGTAAATCAGAGGGTAAGTTGCTCCTTGCATCACCTCCCCTGAGTTGCATTGCACTAAATAAAAAGACAGACACAGCATTTCAATGTGATCAAAGTGAGCACAATGAAGAACATGTTCATGCCATCTTATGGAATCAGCCAGCAAGACAGTCAGGTTGCTAGAGTATGAGCCTACTAGAATGCTAAGCTGCTCTCCAGTGGCTGGATGTCTGGCTTTGCATATTGCTGGCATTTTAAAGAACATGCAGGCTCTCTGCTCTGCCTTTGACAGGAAACATGACAGTGTCTGAAGACTTTTAAGCACTTCCCTGATTAGTTCCATAAGAGATTTTTTTCCTTATTACTGGGTTTTAATTCTTTCTCATTGTAAAATATTGTTTTAAGGAATCTACACATTTTGGGGTACATTCTGAATAATTTCAGAACTGAGGACTGATTACAAATCTTGTTCCTATATGTATATGTTGTCATGACAATTTACGGACCAGTGAACATTCTTTGCAATGATGATCAGGGAGAGGAAAGTATATTTTATTTGCCCATCAGTAAAAATTACTTGCCCCAAGTGGACAACCAGAATTTTGCAGGGCATATGTATAATGAAATATACATATGCCAAATATACAAAAGTGTTAAAATTTATATAACTTCTGCTCACAATGATCTCTGATTTTTTAAGTAATATCACAGTTTCATCCTTAGAAAATGGCAACCAGCATAACAGATATTTTTAATGCAGAGCAATGGTTTTTGCACTAAGCATCTTTTTCATGAAATAGACAGGGAGGAGCAGGTAAAGAATGACTAGAACAGGTTCCTCTCTCTGTCTTTAACTTTCTGATTTAACTCTCTGATTTACCATTGCCTATATTTTCCCCATTCAAAAGCCAGTAGACTTCCATGTTTCATAAAATTCACATAGCCCATGTAACGAACAGGAAAACATTTAATGGCCAAATATCCAACACATACATTTGTATGGTTTATACTGATTTGTGAGGGAGTCGCACAAGTCATGAAGAGAAAGATTTCAAGCCTTAGTATGTATGCTATTTTCCTCTGGCTAAATTCTGCTCTCAGATTCACATGGAGGATTTCGACTCATATTTTGTTCTTCTACCGGGATTTTCACATAAGCAAGGAATTCCCAGCACTTTGCTCTAAATATGCAAAAGTTTTCATTCCATGTGCACTGAGGGAAGAATCGATCATCTCACTGTACTTAGGATCATATCCTGCACTCCATCCTATTGACATCGCTGTGTTCGGTTACAGTTGGGCATGCAGACCCAGGGTATTATAGGGCCTCAAATGTGTATCAAAATACATAAAATCCTGTGACTGGGAAATTAAAGCAGGGAACATTTCATTAGCAATAGAGGTATTTGTATTTCCTTCGAGGTGTGAGATAAAATGTCTGTCTCACCAAGGGGATACAATAGGGCACATACATGACACATGGCATAGCCTACTGCACTGGAAAGAAATGATGTGTAAAGATCACTTTCTGAAACATGCAGCCACACAACAACTAAGTAGAAGAAGCAAACATTAGCATCATTCCCTCTTTCCATTTGTTTGACTTAGACTAGAATATGGTTAAAACTTGCTGCTTTAGCCCCAGGCCATATCTTGAATTAAGCAATTTTTATTATTTATTTTAAAAATAAACAGATGAACTCACAATTCCTATATTACACCCATCTGGGCAACACAAGTAATTGTCAGCCTTGGGGAGGTTCTGTATCCTGGAAGAGCACCAGTGGCTCTTGAGTGTGATCCTTTGCTTTCTCACTGTGACACATGTAAGACTATGCAAGCAACTCCCACGCAGATGGAGTTAGTAAAAGCAAGTGGGATGTGCCCAATCTTATCCAGAGCTTGAACTAATGCCCACCCCCCCTTTTTTTATCCTTTCTCTTCCCCTCCTCTCTCTCATTCTCCTGCACAGAGATTCCTGTTGCTCCACCCACTACTCCAGCCAGCAGCACAGAAGAACCTGCAGGTATGTTATTTTCCTTTCTTTTTTAATCCACTCCACTGATGGGTGCACTGATGGAAAATCCCTTTTCAGTGGGCAGAGGAGGGCAGAGGAGTTGCTGGATGGACAAGCAACAGTTTGGGGAGGAAGGCAGGAGAAATGGGAGGTTATCGCTCCATAACTACCCCCTGGCTTTTGTTAACTATATGGGATAAGCTAATACCAATTAAAGCCCAGGACGTGCTTGCAGAGAGAAGCTACAAAATGCCTGTGCAGGTGGGCACTTCAGGGACCCTGCAGCATGTGGATGCGCAGATAGAATGCAGGGAGACTTTTCGGAGGAGACACACTGTGACAGCATTGACTGGATTTGTATGTATTTGCCTATGTATATGACATTTTAGTCTGGGGTGGCCCAAAGAGGTGACTGTAACTGAAGCACCATGGCCAGGCTGAGATAAGGACTAGAAGCCAAGCTTTACCTGCATGGTTACAAATCTTCTCTTGTCTAGTGACACTGAGGCTAAAAATGGCTCCATGGCACCACAGAGCCCAGCTCAATTGTTCTTCATCAGCAGGGCAAAAGCGATTGTCTTTTGCTTGCCACAAATGCACGGGCAAGCCAGCGTGGCACATTCCCTCCTTTACAGCCAACTGAGCCAGGGCATACGGGAGAGCTTCCCTCCATAGTCAAAGAGCAGCTGGGCTAGGGTTGGGAGAGATTCAGCGCAGTGTGCTGGCTTGGGTGGGAGGGAAAGAGGAGGGAGGGGGGCGTGGATAGCTGTACATGCACTTGCACCGCTGCCCTCCACGGCCTTACGCCCAACACTATCCACTAGAGGATAATCGTGGTAAGAGTCTGAGCTTTAAAGCAGGATCATCTGGTTTCTAGCCCCTCTGTTGCAATGGCGTTCCAAGGGGCCGTGGGATAACCGTGGAATATTTAGGTGGCTGTGGATTTGTTATAATGTCCAGATTGACAGCCTCAGTACAATGTCCCAGAGCCAGGATAAACCCGAGTCTGTCTGAGAAAGCCCAGGCACCTCATGACATGCGAACCCTCTTATTTTCCCATGCATGCTCCTCCTCCTTGCACGAGAAACAAATACTTTTATCCTGTGCAGATGTCGGTGCTGAAGACTCCAGAGGTGATTCTGCTCTCACTCACACCAGCTTTACACCAGTGTAATCCCACTGACGACAATGGAGTCACTCCTGATTAATACCAGCGTATGTCGTAAAAGAATGGTCACCCCTCACCCCTGCTCTCGTGTCACAAAGTGATTTGCCAGAGATTTATATATAGTTTCCTTGAGGCCTAACGTGTCTCAACAGGCAATTACAATGCAAGCAGGAGGCTCCCAGGAAAGTACACATGGTAACTGATGATGTCCAAAGGCTTGTAGATTCCTGCAGTGTTTGAACAGTACTGTCTCCCTGGGGGACTTCAGGAGCAGAGGTTGTTTATTTTTGTCCCAACAGTGTAGGAGGATTCATACATTAGAGATTTTGTACTAAAAGTGATGGATGTCACCTTGACTTGAACTCAGAGTCCCTCACGCTGTTCGGTGGCAGGACTTTTAACCCAGTGATCTTTCAGGCCAATCACATCGCTCCTTACTAAACCCTTCCCAGAACAGGGACTCCTGGAAAGCAAAAGGGTGAAGGCTTTCATTTGCAGTGCCATGGAAAGTTGAAGCCTGCTCAGTGTTTTCTTTAGCACTGGCACTAAAGCCTTTGCTCTCTTCCTCCTGTGTCACTCAGTCACAGCAGCAGCAACACTGCATTTCAACTTGTCTTGTCGGGTTGATTGGTGGCCCGGATTAAAGAGGGGAAATCTGTCACTCAGGGCAAGAAATATCTGAGGGTCTGGAGTCTGTAACTCTCATCTGTGCCTCATGAAGACTCTTCACTGAAGGGCAGTCTGCCTGGCCCAGGCAAGAAGTATGAATCCATGCAGAAACAAACTCCACTCAAACTGCATGCCCCTTAACCTGGGTTTGGGGTTGAGAGCTTGCAAGGACATTAGGTCAGTTTGGTAGCTGTTGTCTTTTAAGGTCAGCAAATTCATACATGAGAGGAGAAGAGATTCATGAGTGTTTCAGCAGTAAATAAAGCAGTGGTAAGAAGGATGGCAGAGGCAGTTGTGCAGAATTGGAACCCTGGATGTTTGGGTCTTTGTTCCACATTTCACTACTACAAATCTAAAACTTCCTTGTTATAGCTCCAGCCTGTTTTCTTGTGTCTTTTCATCTTTCACTGGGAAGAGCTATTGCTCCCTTTCCTCTTTAGGCTGTCATGGCACATCTCTGAGCAATCATCTTCTCAGACACTCAGGGTTCCTCCAGAAGTTTATTTTCTAAGCTTTTCATTGTCTTTGCTGCTTTGTCATGAGTTTCTTGAAGTTTGAAAACACTCCATTGTTGTACAAAGTCCCCAGTACTAAACATGCTTCCCTGTCTAAAGCCTCTCACTGATACTGAAGAGAGGTAATAGTTCCTTCCTAGGGACATAGCTATTCTCAGTGGAAATTAAGGTGACCAGACAGCAAGTGTGAAAAATTGGGATGGGGGTGGGGGATAATGGGCTCCTATATAAGAAAAAGCTTCAAATACTGGCACTGTCCCTATAAAATCTGAACATCTGGTCTCACTAGGGGAAATGTGTGTGTAGCCTTTTATTTTATGTAAAGCAAATTTTGTACTGGGGTATTACACCACTGTGGGTTCAGCTCTGGTGAGTACAAGCTCATCAGAGTGAAAGTCACCTCTGCTGCTTTCTTCAGATGCAGAGACTCTAGGAACACACAAAGTCCAAGGGTAGTGACCACACATTATAGGATTATAGAAGTATAAGGTGGACCAATAGTTAGAAGAGATCAGTAGTTTTTTGGTATATAAGTAAGTAGGGCTGAAACACAAGGTCTATAGGCTGAGGCCTGTAAGATTTTAAGTAGGCCATAGAGTTAAGAAATGCTTGACATAAGTAAGTGACCAAAGAATGATCCTCTGCCACCAGTTTATGGGAAAACATGAACCGATGGGTGATATTGCAAAAAATTAACTCACGTGGCCTTACCAGGTTTCTGACAGTGACGAAGTGGACTGGATTCAGAATAAGGAGAAGAGAGCTGTATCTCTTTCTCTTTGTAATGTGTTTGTTTTCGAAGTTTAACCAATACCTGTGGCAGTGATTTCAGACAATCTATATTTAGAGAAAGAAAACAACTTGGGACTGATCACAAATAACCATCCTGCAGTTCAGCACTGGTGAGAAAGTGAACATCACAAATGGAGAGGAGATGAATAAGACGTACAATGTCGTTTATTTGTATAGCTGTCCAGATGAAAAGCATCTGTTATCCCTTCACTTCCAGTAGTGTGCTATGAAATACTGGAGGAAAATGACCCTTTCTAGGACCTTTGAAATGCTGCACAATTTTTAATCTGTTGCAGTGTAAAGATTAAAAGATGTCAGCTGTCTGATAGCTGCCAACCTGTCTAGATGCATCCAGGCAGAGTGCATCTGCTTGTGTTGTTGAGTGGTACAACTGGGAAGAGTGCACCTTCTGAGCTGCTAATCATTGCAAGTGCATAGAGGTGGAACACACTTGCTGGGCTGCTGCTAAATGAGTGATACATCCCAAGGCAAAACACACCAACCAACGTTGCCAAATGCATCAGGCACTTCCAGGGGCAGTACAACTGCTCTGCTGCTGAATGCATAATATCAGGTGTCTCCAAAAACCCCTATGATTTCCATGGGATGCTACTGAGTGACAGCAGTGCAACGGGTGTCAGGGGGAACTACAGGGCTAATCTGGTAATATACTTGTGACAATCTGGTTGGAATGCTAAGGGAAATTTTGTCCCATTGCTCTCCCTTGACAGAAAAGCAAATTGCCAAAGGAGCTAAACCCAAAGCCCTTGCTCATGCTGTATGGTCACCTGGTTTCTCTTTGTCCTCTGATTGGATGAGTGTAACTCTTGGGATTGGGTCTCTGCTGTGAATATTCATCTTTAAGAGCCCCAGATTTGCTTTCTGCAAATGCTTACAGCCATTCTTCCTGCCATTAAACTCAACCTCTCAAATCTTCACCGAGTGAATGCAAAGGGACACACATGCAGCCCCAATGAATCCAGGCCAGGTGGATATTGCTTGCAGTCTTTGCCGTTCTCTGTCAGCCAGCACTCCGATTTAAAGGGACACAAAAGACAGTCCACCCAGTTTTTCTCCACCCGTGTTTCAGGTGACGACACAGTGCTGAGTGTCTGCGTGTGACATGCCTCCCCAATTCAAGTGCTTATTTCAAAAGCAGGAGAAAATAGCTCTTTTTGTCAAGAGCCAGTTGCAATGATCTGGCCAAATTCCAACTAGGGTAATTGTATCTGACCACCCATAACTCCTCTCCCCACATTGATAGGATACAGTATTCTTCACACGCTACCCTGAGCTGTTCCACAGTGGCAAGGTCTGGGACATAATATCTTATATTGGTCCAATTTCTGTGGTGAAAGAGACAAACTTTCGACCAACAGAAGTTGGTCTCTTGGTGTAAGCTCTGCAGGAAGACACCAGTGGCAGAACTGCCTGCTCCCATGCCTCCTGGAAGGTGTGTGTAGGGGAGAATCATCCTGGAGTGAAGATTGGTGCGCCAACCAGGGTGAACTGAACCCAGAGCCTCAAAATACTGAACATTTAAAGCCCTCTATTAGTGCTCATCACCCCTGTTAGCATTTCTGTGCAGTTACACAGCTGCAGTGCTTAATTTGTGCCAGGGCTTGTCAGAGTTGAATGTGGCACCTCTGGGCTTGGAAGTTCATAGCCCCGGCACCTCTAGGCTTACTGCATCAATTAGGAAAGTAAAAAAATTGCTTGAGCCCCTGCACCTCTTTCATTACAAATTAAGCACCGCACAACTGCCCTGCTTAGCCTGCACTTCAGTGACAGGTGAAGTGATCCTTGTGTATAACGCTTGGAGGGATTTTGAAATGAAAGGCCCCTGGGGATATAGCTGAGCATTTGTTATTACTCATTCTTTCACTGATGTCTACAGTGTCATTATCCAGTGGCTGTAGCCTCTTGCAGACAGAGATGGATCTAACTACAGTTTATTTCGTGATCTACTTGTATATGGATTATTGTTACTTTTCTGAGCTTTAATACAATATATATTTTTTAAAAAAATCTATATTAGGGCAACACACTTACAGTTAAGCACACATTAAGTGCTTTGTTGATTGAGGGCTAAAGTAGGAAAGGAAATTCTTATTTTCGGACTGCTAGAAGAGTTACAAACAGACTGGAGAGCAAACGAAGAATCCCAACAATCTGGGAACTATGAAAAACAACAGCAATGTCTTTTGGATTCCTGTATTGTTTAAAACTAGGATTTCCTCATTCCCCTGCCTGGATCAGTTACAATGGAACAATCCGTCTTTTCAGACTCTGATCACAGCACAAGGCACCCTCTCTTTAAAAGCACAAGGAAGGTTCAGCCAAATTGAGCAATCTGATTGGCTGGGCATGTCGGAGCGCCTGATAATAATTCTTTTATAACAATTTTTATTGGACTTTTTAAGCACCACTTCAGCTGGGGAGTTTGAACCTCCCATATTTTATTCCTTCCGTTTCATTATCTGGCAAAAGAGTCAGACTCCTCTGGATCTCGGCGCCGTTTAGATTCCACCGCTGCACACATCCTCCGAGGCAGCCTGCTGGAATCCACAGCACTTCCTAGACAATCTGTAAGTCAGCGTCTTTGCAGGCTGTTGCTCCAAGAGAAGTAGCCAGGGCTGCTGTGGTACGGCCGCAAAGGGCCGTGCAGTTGGAAATCCAGAGTGAAATCTAGGGGGAGGTTTTGTGAAACAAGCTCCTGGAAAGATGCTCTCTTGAATCTGGTTTGTAGCTAGGACTGGCAGAAAGTGGCTTCCTAACCAATAACTGAATTAGTGTCTCCAAGGAGAGAAGACTTAAGGAGCTTGGCTTGTTTAGCCTAACAAACGAAAGCTGAGGGGAGATATGATTGCACTCTATAAATACATCAGAGGGATAAATACCAGGGAGTGGGAGAAGTTATTTACGTTAACAGCCAGTGCTGGCACAAGAACAAATGGATATAAACTGGCCATCAAGTTTTCAAGTTTAGGCTTGAAATTAGGCAAAGGTTTCTAACCATCAGAGGAGTGAAGTTCTGGAACAGCCTCCCAAGGGGAGCAGTGGGGGCAAAAAACCTAACTGGCTTCAAGACTGAGCTTGATAAATTTGTAGCGGGGCTGGTATGATGAGGTTGCCTACGGTGGCATGCAGCGTATCCCTGACTGGTATTTGCAAATATTTCCCACATTCAGCACGGGGACCCTAGGGGTGGAGGGATCTCAGTTTATTCTTTCCCAAGTGTCTTCCTGGCAGGTCTTGCCCACTCACCATTTTTGAGATCGTGAAGGAATTGCCGCTCCCCTCCCACCCCGGTCAGACTGGCAGAGAAGCACTGGGGGTTTGTATCTTCCTCTGCAGTATGGGGCACAGGTCACTGACTGGTTTGAACTAGAGCAAATGGTGGATTCTGTGTACTTTGAAGTCTCTAAATCAAGATTCGAGGACTTCAGTAACCCAGCCAGAGGTTAGGGGCAGGGCCGGCCCACAACATTTTGGCACCTGAGGCAGGGAGCTCAAATGACATCCCCATGTTCCCTCACTTGGGCCAAAATGGTGAAAGGTCTCTTGTGCTCTCCTTCCTCCCGCCCAGCACTCCACCATCTCTGTGCTTCTAGAGCAGGCAGAATACACAGGCACCAGCAGCAGACACAATTTTCTACACTCTGGGTCCTAGTGGCGCCCCCCCTCACTCCCCCACCAGTCTGGCACCTAAGGCAGCTGCCTCAGTTCACCTGATGGTAAGGCCAGCCCTGTTAGGGGTCTATAACAGGAGTGGGTGGGTGAGGTTCTGTGGCCTGCAATGTGCAGGAGGTCAGACTAGATCAGCGGTTCTCAGACTGGGTGTCGTGACCCCCCGGGGGGTCGTGGGGCGATTCCCAGGGGGTTGCAAGCTCCATGTGCTGCCAAAGTGCCGCCGAGCCGAGCGCTTCCGCTGTTGGCGGCATTTCGGCGGACACGCTGTGCGCTTCAGAGTGTTCTCCAAAAAGCCGCCGAAGTGGAAGTTTCCGGTTTCAGCAGCTTTTCGGCGGACACTGTGAAGCGCACAGAATGGCCGTCGAAACGCCGCCAAAAGCGGAAACTTTCAATTAGGCGGCTTGTAGACGAACATGGATGGGTCACTGCGGCTCGCAGGGAGTGGAAAAGGGACTGTAGACCCAAGAAGTTTGAGAACCACCGGACTAGATGATCACAATGGTCCCTTCTGGCCCTAAAGTCTCCAAGGATCTAAGTTACAGTTGGGCTAATCTCAAAAGAGAATGGGCCAAATTCAGCTCTGGTGTAAGTTGGCAAAACAAGATTGACTTCAATGGGGTCGCAGAATGTTCTGTTTGTCCCAAACAGGTCTGGATCAGTTTGGTAAAACAGCTCAAATTCCATTGCTCATATGAACCGGGTCCACACCCTGTCACGCTCTGGAGGGTCTGCTGCACACGCCAGGATATCTGGGGATTTTGGTTGCTGCCTGCTGCTAGCCAGAACAGAAATGAGCACAGCCTTTCCTGGCATCCCATCCTATCTGCAACATGGAAGGTCCAGACAGAGGCACAGTAAAGGACAAAAACAATGGGGGTTGAGGGAAGGTTTACAAAGCTGGAGCGAAGCTGCCAGTCAGTTCTTCTGTTATCTGAATCTGGCCCAGCTTGGCTTGCAAACAATTATCTTAGGTGGATGATTTCAACTAGCAAGTTTATCTAAATCAATAAATACAGGTGATTTGGGGACATATGCAAATTTGCATGACTTCCCACTGGAAATATGTCTAGCAAATTCCACGTCTAGGTCTGAACTTTCCCCAAAGGTGATTGGCTCCAGGGTTTTGGTTTGGCCCTCTGATTTCCTACCAGTACGAAAGAGGTGAGATTTATAGCAGTGAATATAAACGACACTCTTTACTGAGGCTGCTGACCCTGTGGATCTCTGACTGTCTTGCAAGCTGACCCACACACCATAGGCGTGCGCAGCACATTTCATTAGGGTGTGCACCCAGGGAATTTCATTTATTTATTTATTTATTTAAAGGTGCCACACTCTGCATTGAAAGCCACTTCTTTTTGGAGACATTAGGGTGTATCTAGGCACACCTAGCACACTTTGTGCGCACACCTGTGCCACATACACTGTGCTGCCTCCATAGGATCTTCCCAAATCCTGCCTAGACTCATCAGCCATGGAATACTAGTCTATGCAGCCGTTAAAGAAATGGAAGCCAGCTACAAAGTTAGGCTCCACATCCAAATGTTCCCTCTGTTTGGGGGTGGGGGGATCCAATATGGAGTCTGAATCAGGCCCAGCTGGAGTTCCTGTAGCGTGCAGGCAGGACTGATATCTTCCGGAATCAGCTCCTGAGATGTGAGGCAGGCAGCTGCTCTCGGTATTGGAACAATTTGAAATCCATTCAAGGGGAGGAAAAAAACCAAACCCCTGCAAGCTGTGAGAGCCTTTCAAGACTGTTCCTATTGCTAAGCCTTAGATGGAAAAAAACACAGGCACGGGCTATGGCTCCAGTCCGGGCAAACAGAAACTTTATAAGAAATATTAGAAAACATTCATTTAAAAACATCATTTCTCCAGGAGGGGAAACTCTCTTTCCGGATCGTGTGCCCAGCAGCCTTGTCGCGGGTTGTGTATTTGTCCTTAAAGTGACTCCAAAATAAAGATCAGTGCAGGACCCTGATACAGGAGTTGCCAATTGGCAAAGACAGGCAGCGTTTGGGAGCCAAAGGCTCGATACTGCATGATGCTGAGCACCGTCAGCTCCCACTGACTTCTGTGATATGGGGGTTAGCACTTCTCGAGAGGAGCTCTGCACACCACAGGATTGGGTCTCTCATATTCATCCCGAGGCTCAGATCACTTTCTGACGTACTTGGGAAAGCATAGGCAGCATTCCCTTAGCCAAGCAGAAACCCACTTTACACTGCAATTTCGGTCTCTGCCTGCAAAATATTCACTGCTTCTCCGAACCTCTCGGGTCTGTAAGTTTCAGCTGGAGCTGACTTTGCTGGCCAGGAGCGGGAAGCCCGAAAGAAATACTGCGCAAAGGAGAGACATCAGCAGCATTAAGTGACCAAACTATTTCTGAACCAAAACGAAATAAATCAGCAAATAACTAGCATGCCAGGTTCCAGTCCGGGTGAAGGGGCAGAGGGGTTTAATTTCACCTGCCCGTTCTCCGTTGCAGATCAGCGTTGCAGAGACCTACCAGCCACCATTGCTCCCAAACAATCCAGAATGGTAAGAGAGATTAGGGGGCTTCCGCAGGAAGCTGACAGTGTTCTCCACCTGTGCAAATGTACATGTCCTGTGGCCAGGAAGGCTCTATGGCAGAAAGTTATATGGAGGAAACCATAGTGTTGAGCACAGCTTAATGGGGAGTGTGTCTTATGGCAACCTCCACTAGCATTCGTGAGCATTCTTGGACACATGAACCTCCTATTCAAGGTCACATACCTCCCCTGGCAGTAACGGCAGCAATTGCCTGCATGGCAAAGTGCCATCGGGAAAGGATTTAATGTCTTGTTCGCATCTTCTAGTACGGTTTAGCATCTGAAAACAACTGGCCAGTGCTGTGGGACCTCCCTGTTTTGTAAGTAACATCAGCAACGGGTGCAAGGAACACAGAGTACAGTTTGGAAGCTGATGGTCTATGGAATTCCACTGAACCTCTCCAGGACTTAGGGCCCAAACCAAAACCCAGATATCCAAGCACCTCCAGACTTGGGAATAGTTTGGGACTGGATCTAAACTTTGAAATTTGGGCCCATTCTCAATCGATTACCTAAATCGTTGGACCCACCTTTACTCCTGGAGACATCAGTGGCAACCTCCCATTAACTTCAATGGAGTTCAGCCCCTAGAGGTAATATGGTGGCTAGACTTTGTTGGGTTGATAATAATGTCTGTAATCATGTGCTGAGGTAAGGACACTGAAATCGGACTGTTTGGGAGAGGCAATCAGCTGGTCACTACAGAGGTTAGGAGACAATCCCACACCGTCCTGTTCAACCTACACTATGGTGCAGGCTCATGAAGGGAAGGATGGGGGGGGTCCACCTTTCCCTGAAGTATAACATATTGGCTGCTGCTGAAGCCAATGGGTTTAAGGCAGGAGAGGCAGAAACAAGGTAAGACAGGAGCAGGGACAGTGGTGGGCATGAGCACCTGATATCAGTGGGGAAAACCCATGGACCAGATTCTGATCTCTTTTACACCAGTGTAAACCTGCAGTAACTCCAGAGACATCAGGTTATTAGTCCTCTTTACAGTACAACGCTTATCGGACTTTGTCACCAAGTAGTGACAGCATTGGCTTGGAGCGTGGCTTGTTTCTACACGCCGGGTTGTTAATACTCAGTAAGCATGGTAGTGTGCCACTCTGGCTGGAAGCATGTGCTTATCTTCCAGGAACCACTATGAGATGCTGTTTCCTAGCAGTGCACACAGTAATGTCCAAAGGATTCAGATTCTCCTTCAGACAGAAAACCCTAACTGAATGTAACTGGTTTGGCTGGCCCTTCTTCCTCCCTGCTCTGCGTGCGCTAGGACACCATCCGAGCTGCATTAGCATTTCTTGGGCATATCCGTTGGGTACTCTGCTCCAAATGTACGGCTGAAAAAGGACCTTCAGAGGTCATCAAGTCCAGCCCCCCAACACTGAGGTAGAAGCAAGTAAATCTAGATCATCCCTGACAGGTGTTTGTCCAACCTGTTCTTTTAAACCTCCAATGATGGGGATTCCACAGCCTCCCATGGGAGCCTGTTCCAGAGCTTAGCTACCCATAGAGTTAGAAAGATTTTCCTAATATGTAACCTAACTCTCCCTTGCTGCAGATTAAGCCCATTACTGCTTGTCTGTCAGGAGTCAGGGCCTGCATCAGAGCTTGTCTGCAGGCAACCCCATCAATGTAGCTGGCCAGCAGCAGGCAGCCAGATTGGCCACCCCACTGGAGGGCCAGCAGGCTGGCTCTGAAGCCAGCAGCAGCTCACTGGCTGTGCCATGCTCATGCCCACCACTGTCCCTGCTCCTGTCTTACCTTGTTTCTGCCGCTCCTGCCTTAAACCCATCCATGCTTTGGTCCTGCCCCTGCCTTGAATCCCTCCTTGCTTTCTCCCCTGCTCCCTCTAGTTCCTGACCCCTGGCTTAATCCCTTGGCTCCTGCTTCTGACTGTCGACACCAGCTTGACTCTGAGCTCTGATAGCCAGTTCCTGATCTCCAGCTTGCCCCGTGGCTCTGGATACCGGCTACTGACTCTAGCTTGAGCTTTGTGTCTGGTTCCAAAGCTTGGGTCTCAACGCTGCTCTGACCACTTGGCTAGACTGTTCTCATCCCCGTTGCCCAACATTGTACAGCCTTTGATGGGCACAGAGAACAGCTGATTCCCATTCTCTTTAGAACAGCCCTTCATATATTGAAGACTGTTATCAGGTCCCCACTCAGCCTTCTCTTCCTAAGACTAAACATGCCCAGGTCGGGTTTTCTAAACACTTCATCACTTCTGTTGTTCTCCTCTGGACTCTCTCCACTTTGTCCACATCTCTCCCAAAGTGTGGCACCCAGAACAGGCCTCAGCTGTGCTGAATAAAGCAGGAGTTATCTGTCGTGCCTTACATACAACACTCCCGTTAATACACCCCAGAATGATGTTAGCCTTTTTCACAACTGCATCACAAATCTAGACACATAATAAATGTGTGATCCATTATAACCCATCAATCCTTTTCAGCAGTATTATCACCTTGCCAGCTATCCCAATTTTGTAGTTGTACATTTGACTTTTCCTTCCTAAGTGAAGTACTTTGCCCTTATCTATTGAATTTCATTCTATTGATTTCAGACCAAGTCTCCAATTTGTCAAGACTGTTTTGAATTCTAATCCTGTCTTCTAAAGTGCTTGCAACCCCACCCAGCTTGTTGTCATCTGCAAATTTTATAAGGATATTCTCCACTCCAATATCCAAGTTATTAATGAAAATATTAAATAGTACCAGATACAGAACTGACCCCTGTAGGACTCCACTAGATACATCCTCCCAGTTTGACAGTGAACCATTGGTAACTATTAGTTGAGTCTGGTCTTTCAACCAGTTGTGCACCCACCTTATAGTAATTTCATCATGACCACATTTCCCTAGTTTTTTAAGAGAATGTCAAGTGGGACTTGCACTGATACCAACCTGGATGAGTCAATATGACAAACACAGCTAGACTGGCAGTAACACTGCTGGTTGGACACAGACTGAGCCAGGTGACCTGTAACTGGTTAAAATGATCACGCCTCTAACTGGTTACACAGCTGAGGATGAAAGTCGGAGCGTGGGCAGAGCATTACACATTGTCCATGGGCTGGGAATCCGGCCATGTCTCCCTGTGTCTCCTTCCTGCACTGAGAACCTCTGTGCAAGATACCATCCCGGGCCAATGACGCACTGGTAGGTCACCCTAGGGAAACTGGAAAGCACACCAGAGAAATTCCACGTTGGAGGGTGGGCAGATGTAGCATGTTTCCAAGGTTTACCACAGGACCCCAGGTGCAAAATGGAGCAACAGTTCCTAGAGGTTTCCAGTGACCTTACTCATCCCCTTCATTGTGTAAAACTGCGACATTTAATTTGCAAGAGCTGTTGCAAAACATGATTATGCAAGTGCCAGGATTATTGAACACTGGATGGGGAAAACCCCGGAGAACATACTGTAGGGAACATTCCTGCACTGGCTGGAGGCTGGACTATGCTTGACCTAAAAAGTCAATTCCACTTCTGTGAATCAATGCAAATGTGATCTCATGGAGCGGGAGTGGAGGGGTAGAGACACAAGAGAATGTTGGTTGTTATCTTGGGTGCACAGAAATTGAAATCAACCCCTGTGAGCCCATCTTTGTATTAATGCAGAGAACAGCATTGTCATTCTCTTCAAAACATGTCAGCTATCCTCCCATTTGTATGGAAATGTCACCATTTAAAATGCCCAGGTCCTTACAAAATAACACACAATTGTATTCACAGGAAAAATCTTATGACTCACATATTTGTGGGGAGGCTGGTCACTGTGAATCATAAGGTATGTAGTTAGCCAGGATGATCGGAACCTGGGTTTGAGCCCCTCTGCTAGCCTAGCCCAGGTGTAAGTAGCCACACGGCAAAGCCCTAACACATCCTCACTGGTGCTGCACACTCCAGGATTTCTGGGACCATATCCCATGGTTCTCTGTGCTGCATTAAGCAGAGCCTCTGTATGCATCTTTCTTCATGAATTGTGGGAAATCTTGTCTGCCCTTCTGGGCATACGTGGTGAATTGTGGGAAGGCAGTGGAGGACTATCAACACTCAAGGGATTTAAGCTGCATTTTCACTGCAAAGTGGGTGGGTTCCCAGCCGAAGTGAAAGCAGGTTCTATCCCACATCCCCAGCCAAACCAGCTACCCTGGGTTAGAGTGCCATGAACCATGGCTGAGAGGGTTTTATGTGTGGACGGCAGCAGGGTTACTAGATACACCCAAGTTCTTATGGCGACACACTCTGGTGGGGGGGATTTGGAGGAAGGGTTCATTAAAAGGTTCCAGGGGTTGATAATGTCATAAATCAACCCTGTGAACATAAACCAAATGTCCTGATCCTACTAGCCCATAGTCTTCCCTCCCAGTAACATGACTGGTTTAACCATATTAAATATCTTCTCTTCATCCCAAAATTGCTCTTGCTTGTGAATGGAACAGGCACATAGTGTGTTCATCTCTTTTTGTTTGTGTGAAGAGGGGGTGGCGGGTTCTAGTGGTCACAGATAATCTCATACTAAGTGGGGAAGCACTGGAATGGGTTACCTAGGGAGTTGGTGGAATCTCCATCCTTAGAGGTTTTTAAGGCCCGGCTTGACAAAGCCCTGGCTGGGATGATTTAGTTGGGGTTGGTCCTGCTTTGAGCATGGGATTGGACTAGATGACCTCCTGAGGTCTCTTCCAACCCTAATCTTCTATGATTCTATGATTCTGAGCTCAATACCCATGCCAAGCAATTCCTAGTGGCTATTTCCCATTTCCCAGTGGATACTTCCCAAGAGCAAACAATGCTTTCATAGACTGTAAATTCCTTGTTTAGAAAGCACTAGCAGCACATTGGAGGTGCTACTGTAATCTGAATAAAATCCATAATTATACTAGGGACGTGTCACTCCACCACTAGGTGACTTAGTGCCTAGAATTAAGAAACTAAGGGAAACATTTCCAAATGTGAGTGCCTGAAGTTAAGCACCTTTGTCCGTAGTCAGGCACCTAAGTGAAAATCAGGTCAGAGATGCTAATCCCCTATAACTCCAATGTTAATGGGAGCTGCAGGCTCTCAGCACATAATCATGTGCCTAAGTATAGATTTAAGGGCCTTCCTTTAGGTGTATTGGTATTAAAAAGTTGGTATAAGTGACTTGCCCAAATCCATAGAGGAAATCTGTCAGAGCTGACACTGGAACTAACTTCCAACCCCATGTTCAATCCAACAGTCACATTGCCCCTGACCTCCAAAAGAAAAGGACCAAGAGATTCAGAGACTCCAAAACATCATGTCATAATATTTTGATGGGGCGCTGTATTAAATAGTCTTATTAGAAGCCAGATTGGGCCTTTATGTCTCAGGGATCTCTCCCTGGGCATGGCTCCATTAGCCCTTTCATTCACTCCACGTATTGCTGTCTTCTTAACCCCAGGCTCCTTTGCTGTGTTCAGCATGTTTAACACCCAGCTCCTGCCCTAAACAATAACACCTCACAATGGGATCCCTTTATAATGCAGGAAGCCAAAGGTTGTGCCAAAGGTTAGAAGGCTGTGAGGGGTCACTGGGGATTCCCCAACCAACACAAAGGAAAGCTGTCTGCCTTTCCCCCTCCAGTTCTTCTTATTTTCGCTCTGCTTTGGTTTTGCAGGTGGATGCTGCTTCTTTGCAACAATGGGGCATCTTGGTAGGAGTTGGAGGGCAGGGGGAGTGAGCGTGGATGGCCTTTATAAGTGCACCTCGCTCCCCTTCCCCACACCCACCCTTATCTCTTGCAAAGCAAAAGTCCTTCTATGGAGGCTTTTATTTTGTCTTGGGAGTGCAGTCTTGTTGGAGTCTTTGTGTTGATCTCCTCAGAATGCAGGGCAGCCAAGATCAGCTTTTCTGTTGCTGGGGAGGAATTTATTATATTTGATGGCATTCTCATGGAGAAATTGAAGCATCTGGAAGGGAAATACTGCAGGCAGGAGGAGGTTTCTTCTCTGGGGTGTGCACTGAAGATGTCCTAAGCTAAGTTTGATATCGCATCGTATTTTTAAGTGGAATGAAAGCAACCGGGGATGTTTCCTTCACTCACAGAATGTTCTCTCAGTTCATGGGGCTCTTGGATTTCCAGTACCAAGAGCAAGGAAGAGTCAAAGTGATGCAGGGCTCAGAGTCAAAAACTAGCCAAGGTATTTTTTTCAGAGTTGGCCCAGAACCAGATCCTTGAATCTGAAGCTCTTTGAACTTTGGTTAAATTAAAATCGGAAACTCCAGATCCAGACTCTCCAATGTGGTTGTAATTCCAGGTCTGATCTAAGACTAAACAGGAGCTATTTGCTAGCTTCAGCTTATGGCATTTCAACCAAGATTTCAAAAGTGTTAAATCTGCCTCCAACCCCCAACGATGCATCCACCCAGAGTGCCCCTGTCAGACTGGCTGGTGAATTTCCCAGGGGAAGGGGATTCTGTGAGACAGACTGGGAGTGGGCAGGGAGTTCTTCCACACCTGTGATTCTGCACTGGGCACTGGCACATCTCAGGGCAGCCCGCAGGAGCTCTGACCTACACCTGCAGAGGGACGGATTTTGTAAGCAGCAGTTCCACGATGCCACCAGGTCTTTGTGCTGAGCTCTCTGAGTGGTCTTCCCAGGCCCTACAGTTGGGGCCAAGCAGCTAGCTCAGCAGGCCTATGGGATGAGTTTTCATATACCTCACTATAGAGGCTGGTCCTTGGGGCTCACTGCTTCATGGTCCCAAACTTAGAGGCCTGCTCTTTGCCTTGTGTTCCAAGAATCCCACCTTGTGTTCCAAGGAGCTTGCCTTAACCATCCTCCGCATGCACAGCGGCAGTGACAGCCACGTCCTGTGGATCTTGAACTTGCCCTGAGATACTGTGGAGTTTTCTGGTGCAAAGGATTGGCTTGACACACATTATACAGGAGAGGCCTGTGCTATTAACCCTTTATAAATGTAGTGTGAAGACATATAAACAAAGAGCCATGCTTTAAGCAGCAACTAGAGAACTCCTTAACCAGGAAGTTCCTACATTTATTAAGCTCCCCTCTACCACACATCTTGTGCCCTCTGGTACTGATGAAGGACCAGGAACTCAATAACCATTCCACATCTCCCTTTCTTTATAATAAAAGATTAAAACATAAAATATAAACCAATATATGCACAAACAATTCAAAATAAACTCCAGATTCCTTAAAAGTATTTACACTACTCTGTTCCCTTATCAGTTGCATTTAAATAGTCCTGAGCAGTATTCTAAAGATCAAATCTTTAGGATGGGGCGGGAGGCGGGAGAAGAGATCTGAACAGTTCTCCAGAGTGTGGTCTCACTTCTGTTAAATTTGCATATGAAGTTCCCTGTGGAACTTCCTGACAGAGTACCCACAGGTCCCAGATTGTCTCTTCATTGTGTTGGGAAATATTGAAGATTAACCCAATTCCCCGAAGAACTCCTTTTGGAGTCTCCGCTGGGTACAACCTGGGAGTTTCTGCCTGGTTCTGAACTGCTCCAAACATCTGGAAGCTTTAGAGCCAAACTTTTGTTCTCTGGTCTCAGTTCACATAGTGCTTTTGTTCTGGGCCAAACACTGAAGTTTTGTTGCTGCCAAATTTTTATTTCAACATCCCATTTTCAAAATTCCTACAGGTCAGGCCACTTAGATTTAAGCTGTATTGGTGCCACAGGTAAAGGTATCCTTAGTCTGCTGGTGATTGTCCAGACTCAAGCAGTGTTGACTGAGATGCCGAGAGTGCTTTATTATGGGTCCATTGATTTTTGTAGAAGTCCCTCTAAAGTCTGCACTGGTCTCTCCACTTTCGCATTGCCTGGGGAGGAAATGTGGACTACAAGTACAATGTTCACAATCAAAGTTCTGAGAAAATACTAGGAATATTTCAGCAGTAAATTCAGTCCCATTATCTGCTATTAGGATTTCAGGACTCCAGGTCTTGAAAATATTGACTTTTGTTTCTGGATGACCTGTGCCAATGATGTCTGCATAAGTATAGCCAAGTCAGTGTATCTGGAAAAGTAGTCGAATGCAGTAGTGTTTGTGTGTCCTTTCCAGAAAAACAAATCTGTGGCTACCCCCTACCACGGTCTGCCAGATAGCTCTGTAGAAAGTAATGGTTCTGGTGATTAGTTTTTTCCCCCTTGGTACATAACTTGCATCCTTCTGCTAACATCTGAATTTGCCTACTCATACAGGGCCACCACATGGATTTTTGTGCATTTGCACTGCACTTGTTTATACCTTGGTGTCCCTCATGGATTTTGGAGAGCATCACTTTCTGAACTGCTGCAGGGATAAGAATGTGCCACCCTTTCCGAAGTAAGCCATTGGCCATATGAAGATCATTTTGGTCCTGCCAGTATCGTAATAGATCTGTTGGAAGCTGACTCCCAGCAGAGTTGAGTCTGTTTCTGGCAAGTCTCATCCTTTAGTTGTTCATCTCGAATTTGCTGAAGTCAGCTGGCAGATGCTGGAATTTCTGGCAAAACAAGGTCAATATAGATTTTGACATTTCTCTAAAGCTTTTCCTCCTTCCATTGATGGGTGCTCAATTGAGGCTCTAGACAGAGTGCTTTCCCTGGTATGTGTTCAATGTTGAAAGAAAATCACATAATCAGCCATAGTCAAAATCTTTGAATCCTAGATGAAAGGTCAGCTAGTGGTTTTTAACCCAATAATACCACTAAGGACCTGTGATCTGTTTCTATGTTAAAATTCAAGCCAAACAGATATGCACTGAGCCGTTCACAGATCCAAGTGATTGCTAGAGCTTCCTTTTCCAGCTGAGCATACCACTGCTCGGTTTCTGTGAGCCTTCTTATTATGAATGAAACAGGTCTCTGGTCTCCTTCTGTCTGCGTTTGTGTGAGTTCTGTGAAGATGTGTCCTCTGATACCGTTGCTGGATAATTTACCAAATATTGTGCCAAAATAGGTGGAGATGTCACTAGTTCTTTTTTTTATTAAATGTGTTTAGTTGTAGGCTACCCTAAATACACATATTATAATCATTAAGGACATTGATTATGGGTTTTATTAGATGAGCTACATTTGGTAAGGTTTCCCCAAAATGAACTGATATGCCCAGGAATCTTCTTAAAGCAGAAATATCTTTGAGTTTGGGTAAGGAGAGTAATGCCTTCAGTTTGTCTGAATTCTGTTTGCTAATTATGTGTCTTACAAATTTTATCTGCTCCTTTCCAAATTCACATTTCTCATTCAGAGTGAGGATGGCTTGTTGGAAGCATCTTAAAACTGCATGTAGTCCTTCATCATGTTCATTTTTCTCTCTGTCATATACCACCTAGGCGCTGACTCCATGGGTGCTCCAGGACTGGAGCATCCATGGAAAAAAGCTAGCATGTGCTTAGCACCGACTGGAAGCCAGCTCCCACTCCCATTCCCCCTCTTCCTACCCCTAGCACCTCTCACCTGTAGGTGGCCCCAACAATCAACTCCTCCCTCTCCCTCCCAGCACCTCACAGCTGCCATGATCAGCTATTTCAGGAGCTCAAGGGCCGGGCAGGACGGTCTCACGGGCTGTAGTTTGCCCACCTCTGGTATAGATTCTTTAGCAAGGGGGATTTGCCAGAAGTCTGCTGTAACAGCTAACTTTGAGAAGACTTTGGCTTTTGGTAGTGGACCTAATATCTGGTCAGCTGGGCTAGGAAAGCTGTCAAGGCAGTACAAAATAAGCATGTTTCTTTCTCTGCACACACTTCCATTAAGTTGTGTCAGGTTGACACAAATTCAGATTGTGCCACTGAGCTTTGATACTACAACAATCCTCACACACCAGAGAGTGGGTTCTTCTATCTGGGAAATAACTCCTGTGTCTTCCATTCACTTTCATTCTTCTTTGACTTTCCCTAGCAAGAGTACAGGAACTCAGTATGGGACTGTGGACCAAATTTATTTCGTACTGCTCTGACAGCTTTCCTAGCCCTGTGAAGACATGCGGTTACATCTCCTGTTTAGTTTGCTTTTTGCCATTAATGCACTGCAGTTTCTCTATGACATGTAGTCTTGTATTGCTGGCAGCTCTAGTAGGGGAGTTGTCATTACATTTATTATTTGATGAAGAATTTTCCATCATTTCTCTAGTTTCCCAAGGAACTGGCCACAAACATCCAATGTATTGTTACTAGTCCCACATAACATTTTATTTGGTTTTTGCAGATATCCATCCTGGCATCAGTCACAATCTTTTTTTAGAATTGCAGTGATGGCTGCCCCAGTATCAATTTTAAATTTAAGGTTTTCACGGTTTAGCTTAATGCTTGTGTTCCAAGGTGTTGCCTGTTCTATTGAGAACTATGGACTCCTGGTCCTCTGACGATAACACTCCCTTTGGGATTGTTTCCACTCCTCTTTGGTGACGTGCATGCTATTGCAAAATGTCCCATTTTATAACATCTACTACATCTTTTTTGCTGGACATTTTTGCCATCTGTGGCTTGGTATCTTGCCACATCTTCCAGAGCTTTCCCAAGCTTTCCTCCTATTAAGCTTCTTTGGCCTCAGACTCTCTAGATCTGCACTCTACGTATGTTATAAATTAAGTCTCATTGCTCCTTTCACATTTGTGTCTTTTCTCTTTACTGTATCGGTATTGTCTCCTATGCTGCTAACATGTAGGTCTCATTGCTGTTCTTTATAGTTTCTTGCATTCTGACTTTTGCTATAACTTTTGCTAGTGTGAGATCTGGGTCTAACTGATAGTTATTGATGTAAGAAACACCAGTTTATCTGCACAGCTTCAGTGAATCCCAGATGTATATTGGCTTATAGCCAGCCCTATAATAAACTATATAAAGATGTATTAAATAGGAAAAAGAAATTAGAGAGTTATTTAAAAGGTTAAAACAAGCAAACATAGACACACAAATTAGTTACTGCCTTAGGTTTCAAAAAATAATATAGACTTCTATCATCAGCAAGCTCTATTTGATCTTTAGGGCTAACTCAAGGTAAATAGCAAGGGATATCTTGCTTATGCCTAGAAACATTTTTCCTCCCAGAGTCCAAACAGCATAGTGATCCTGAGGGCTTGACTACGCTTGAAATTTCAAAGAGCTGTCAGGGGAACACTCCTGCGGTAGTGCTTTGAAGTACAAGTGTGGTCGCGCGGGAGCGCTGGGAGAGAGTCTCCTGGTGCTCCTGGTAATCCACCTCCATGCGGGGATTAACTCTGAGTACTGGGAACGCGTCTCCCAGCGCTCGGAGCCTGTCCACACTAGCACTTTATAGTGCTCAGACTTGCTGCACTCAGGGGGGTGATTTTTCACCCCCCTAAGCCAGCAAGTTAGAGTGCTATAAAATTTCAGTGCAGCCAAGCCCTTAGTTCCTTTGGTTTGGGGTTTTTATCCTTGCCTTGCCATGTGCTCTGAGCCGCAAAATCAGCTGATGGAAGGAGTCCACTTGCATGACTCATCTTCTCAAGGAGGAGAGCAGTACAACAATAGGAGTCAATAGTCCTTTTGTTGACGATTCCTCAATCCAGATGTGGGGCATTTCCAGTTGTAAGATCCACCCATAGCCTGTCAGGTCTGTATGGGTCTCCTCTTTTGGGAGGGGCAGAACAATTTCTATAGAAGCGCAAATCTTCACACTAGTTAATGTCCTTCCCCTGTATGATGATTCACACAGTCACAGAGACTCACAAGACAACTGCTCAAATGTTACATTACAATATGGAGCACAGATATTACAAGTAAGATTAATATAGGCAGCAACTCACAGACATTCAATAAGAGTCCAGACATTACACACTTGCTTATAATTCTAATACAGGGGTCGGCAACCTTTCAGAAGTGGTGTGCCGAGTCTTCATTTATTCACTCTAATTTAAGGGTTCACATGCCAGTAATGCATTTTAACATTTTTAGAAGGTCCCTTTCTAGAAGTCTACAATGTTGTATGTAAAGTAAACAAGCTTTTAAAAATGTTTAAGAAGCTTTATTTAAACTTAAATTAAAATGCAGAGCCCCCCAGACTGGTGGCCAGGACCTGGGCAGTGTGAGTGCCACTGAAAATCAGCTCACGTGCCGTCTTCGGCACCCGTGCCATAGGTTGCCTATCCCTGTTCTAATACCTATTTTATCAATATTAACAGTCAAATGAGCCAGACAGATTCCAGCTGTGTATGTGAGCAGAGACATGGTGACCTTGGCACAAGCTGGCACCTGGCCTGCCAGCATCACAACTCCTTCTTTGGAGAGAGGGATTCACTCCTGACACCATGTAGACACAGATACCAAGAGCCATGTTTTAAACAGCAACTGGCGATCTCTCAAACCAGGAAGTGCCTACATTCTTAAGCTCCCTGCTGCAAGACACACCGGTCCTCTCTAGTAATTGTGAAGGACCAGGAATTCTATAACCACTTCACAATAACTAGTTTTAAACCATCATAAGTGTGTCCACACTGGGATTTCCTAAGCCATTTTTTAAACCAGTAAACCAGTGCACAGACAAGAACTCGGTTTAGGGGAATGAAAGGGGACTGAATATAAATGTTTTAAAATGTGCTTATGTTAAAATCTATGGGCTCAATTCTATTTTTAAGGTTCTCTGATATAAATCTGAGTCACTCTGTTGATGTCAGTAGAGTGACTCTGGATTTACACTGGTGTCTCTGTATCGGCGGTAGCCGTGTTAGTCTGTATCCACAAAAACAACAAGGAGTCCGGTGGCACCTTAAAGACTAACAGATTTATTTGGGCATAAGCTTTCGTGGGTAAAAAACCCACTTCTTCAGATACAACTGGTGTCTCTGCGTAACTAATTCTGCCCAGTGCGTGTATGCTGCTAATGATCCTGGATTGTAACTGCGTCAGCTGATGGATTAAAATGTTCAGCTCACCTCTAAAGAGAAACTTTCACTGTATTCCAATGAGCAATGGACTCCGCCTCTGGGTTACAACCTTTCCATCTGTACATGCTCCGTGCCTCACTGTGCTGGTACAGTGCATGGGCTGTTCTGACAGGGAGCTGCTGGCTGACTGGTAATTTGCAGAGTGGCCAGTGCTGCTGCAGACAGATGGTTTCCCATTAATGTATTTAATCACACAGACTAAAGCTTTCTGCGAGTTGGTATCCCGGAGCGCAGCTGTAGTAGGGAATTCTGAAGTATGTCAGCAGTTGGGGCACAAACTCGGGGGCTATTGCTCTTCAAGTTGGGAATAGGAATAAAGGCTTGTGGCTGGTGGATGACTCTCCAGAGGAAAAAGCTCCCTGCTGTGTTCCCTTGGTGACAAAATGCTTTGGGATGGAGTGAAGTGTTTTGTAAGTTTCATAGGATTAAACCGTGGCATGAAGCCTCACTGTGTGTGAGGGCACATGTATGTTTCTGTATGTGTGTGTGCATACATGTCTCTCTGGGTGCTTGTGTGTGTGCATGCGTATCTCAGTGTATGTGCACATACATACCTCTGTATTTTTGTGTATGTGCATCTGCATGTATGTCTCTGTGCTTGTGTATCTGCATGCATGTCTGCATGCATGCGTGTATTCACACATGTGCATATCTGTGCATAGGTTTGTTTAGTCTGGGGAAGAGAAGTCTGAGAGGCGACATGATAACAGTTTTCAAGTACATAAAAGGTTGTTACAAGAAGGAGGGAAAAAATTGTTCTTCTTAACCTCTGCATCTAGGACAAGAAGCTTAAATTGCAGCAAGAGCGGTTTAGGTTGGACAGTAGGAAAAACTTCCTAACAGCCAGAGTGGTTAAGCACTGGAACAAATTGCTTAGGGAGGTTGTTGACTCTCCATCATAGGGGATTTTTAAGAGCAGGTTGGACAAACACTTGTCGGGGATGGCCTAGATAATACTTAGTCCTGCCTTGAGTGCAGGGGACTCTTGAAGGGATCTCTTGAGGTCTCTTCCAGTTCTATGATTCTATGTGCATGAGTGTGTGTACATGTGTGCACACTCATCTATGTGTATGTGTCTCTTTGTGTACATGCATTTGTGCCTGTATGCGTGCATATGTGCAGACATGCATATGGGTGTGCATATGAGGCCTTGTCTACACACAAAATTGCATCAGTTCAGTGGCATTGATTTTGTTAAACTAGTTTACTTAAACTGGTGGAAACCCTTGGTTGGATAGTTTTTTTGTAGGGCTCTATAGCGGGGTGGCTACCCGCTTCCAGCCAGAAGAGCTTAAAACAGCCCAGGAAAGTCTTGTGGCTGGGAGCAAGCAAGTTCAGCTGGGTGGCCAGGCCGCAAACAGACTAGCAGGCCCTTATAAAAAGGCTGAGAGGCAGGGGCCTGCTACACCCAGTCTCTCTCCAGCCTTGGAGGGAGCAGGGCCTGGCTGCTAGTAGAGAGAAGGTACTGGGTGTGTGTGGAAGGGCTGGGGAAAGGCCAGAGGATCTGGAAGCTCCAGGCTGGTAATCCCCCAGGCTGCAGGGCCTGATCTTAGGTCCACAAAGGTGCTAGGTTGTGAGGGAAGGCACCAGGCCTACCCCCCCTTGCCTACGATGAGTGGCTATTAAACTGCTGTCTGCCCCAGGGAGTGGGGGCGTGATGATCACTAGCAGTAGCCTAGACTGAGGCAAGGTGGGCTCAGGGTTGGGGGTTCCCTAGGAAGGGCAGACCCTGAGACTGCGGGAGGTACTGCAGGGGCGCAGCACCCTAGGGAAGAGGGCACTGGGGTCCTGGGAGGGAAATGGGGCCAGCAGCACCTGAGCTGGTTAACCCAGAATGCTGCGGGAAGGGAGTCTCAGCCTCCAGGCCTGGCTCTGGCTCTGCTGTCTCTGAACCAGACAGCTGTGAATGCTGGGGAAGTGCTGCTCCAACGGGGGAAGGGGCAGCTCAGCCTCTCCCGTGCTCTCTTGTGAACTGTTTGGGCATCCCCAAGAACTGCCAAGCTTGCAGCCAAAGCAGCTCGCTTGAGAGTTTCATGCGGAGAGTGAGGAAGGGGACCACTGATGGTGAAGGTTTAACATCCCTTTGTTTTCCTAGGGAATATGGATGATGGCAGCACAGGCAGAGGCAATGAGGAACCAGCAGTGAACGAATTAATGGTCATTAATGTGTATTACATTTTGGTGCCGGTCCATGCTGGGGATGCTGCACGGTCATCTCTCCCCGGGTGTGAGACACGATCCCTTCCCCAGTGCCTGGCGGGGAGGGGGCACACCGCAAATCTGCTCTCCCTGTGCACAGTCTGGCCGGCGCTGCACAACGAGACGGGGTCGCGGGGGAGGGAGGGGGCTTGCTTCTCCCCCACCCCTTTGGGACTGGCACTGCGGCAGGCTCTAGGAGGGGGCAATCCCACTACTGCGCCAAGCCCAGGGACTGCTGGTCTGCCTGGGTGCCCAAGGACCGGGGTGGGGTGGGACAGTTCCATGTGTCGCTCCTCTGAGCCAGACGCAGATTAGCCCTAGACTGAAAGAGACGCACAGTCAGGCGGCTGATCCATCAAAACATTTGCTCTAAATGGGGCACCTTGGCTTCAGCTAGGGGTGTTGGAGCCATCAGGCCTTGCTCTTGCTCAGAGAAAGCTCCAGCTGCGATTGTTTCCCCATCAAATAGTGGGAGAGCAGTGGAGGGGAGAGAGGTTCCAGATGGGGACTTTCAGCCATGACCCCAACGTGCATCTTTTCAGTGGGGCACAGAAGGATCCTGCTTGCTGGGTTATAGCTACACAGTGGCCAACAGAACCTTCTGGACATGGCATTCTCGCCGGGCTGCAGGGAATGAAAGGGGCAGAGACGGGAATACTAATGGGGCCTTGGCTCCTGCAAAAAGCCTGGGCTTCGCTTTCCAACCCCGCAGCTCCAGGCAAGAGGCTTTAATCTAATTACATGCTTTATTTGCGCCAATTTGTTTTTCAATCAATCTTGTTCAGCCAGAAGCAAGGACGTTGCTGTGGGCTTATCTGCACCTTCTTGTTCCAAGAGTGAGGTTAATGGCCGTTATCCTTGCTGGAATTGCCTGTGGGGCCGCAGACCTCGCTCAGTTTGGCTCCCTGTTTGCATCGGACACAGCCTGCCCTGAGCGAGTGTCATTTTGAACCTTATCTTCCCACAGCACTCATCCGTGCAAAGTTGTTCGGCTATAGAACAGCCCAGCTGCAACGTAAGTGTCTCTTTGAAGCAGGCCTTGTCTACGCTAGTCAAGCGTCTTGGTTTTACTAGATCCATTTCAAAGTCAATCTAGTTAAACAGGTCCAAACCTCCGCTGCAGACGCACCTAAACCAGGTTAAGCTTCGTCCAGATCAGGTTAGATTGGGTCAGTAAATCCAGTTGATTTATGAAATCAGTACACTTTTCCTGCAGAGATAAGATCTTAGGTTTGGTCTGCACTTCTAAAAGTTTCCAGCATAACTATGTCAGTGAGGGCTGTGGCTTTTTGTCTTTTTTTTTTAATCGAAAGCAGTAAAGCCGATGCAGCTATGCTGATGTAAAGCATGGGTATAGCTTATTTTGCTTTGCCAACCCTGAAGAAGCTACACTGCTATGAGCACTTTTATACCTTTTTATACCAGTAGAACTGGATCTACACTGTGGCATGGTCTGCACTATGGAGGGGATTGATCTAAGATGCACAACTTCAGCTACGAGAATAACGTAGCTGAAGTCGACGAACTTAGATCCATTTACTGCAGCGTCTTCATGGTGGTGAGTCAACCGTTGTCACTCCCCTGTCGACTCCACCTGTGCCCCTCGCGGCGGTGGAGTAGAAGAGTTGATGGGAGAGCACTCGGGGATCGATTTATCGCATCTAGACTAGACACAATAAATCAACCTTCGATGGATGGATCGCTGCGGGTAGCGTAAACATATCCTAGGGGTTTCCACTTTAAGCATACAAACATAGTTCATGTGGCATAACTTTAAACTGTAGACTAGGTCTTTGGCCTGTAGCCTTAGGCCTGGTCTACACTTCAAAATTTTGCTGGCATAGCCATGTCAGGAGTATGGAAAAATAATCCCCTTAACAGGGCTGGACTAAGGTTAAGGGGCCTATGGCTAATGGGAGGAAAAGGTCTAAGTATGAATTACATACTGCAAAAAAAATTGCAACCACCATAAATTGAATTTGCAATCTTGATGGATTAGTATATACAAAGCACTATCTAGTGAGAAAAGATTTCCGATGGCCCCACTACCATCACTCAGCTGTTACTTCATTGTGGAAAGGTGGGCTTACAGTAGGGCCTAAAAATAGGAGGGCCTAAGGCTGTAGCCTTATTAGCCTAGGGTTTAATCCAACCCTGCTCCTTAACTGGCACAGCTGTGCTGGCAAAAGCCCTGTAGATGCACTTATGCAGGCAAAATAGTCCTTTTGCAGGTGTAGCTAATTTATCTCAAGAAACTGGTAACAGCTATACCTGCAAAATAAGTGTTAGGAGAGTTTGCTGTTGTAGCTGTTCTGGACAACCCTTGCTAGTGTAGACAAGGCTGAGTTTGATGAAGCTGCATGTCCGAGGACAGTGAACGAATCCTGCTATACCTGCGGGCTTGGCATGGCTGGTTGGGCTAGGGGTACTCAAACTTTTTTTGCTGGGCCCCCTTTTGAAAATATTTCAAGCTGTGATGACCCTTGCCTCACTCCATACCCTACCACCCTTATTTCTGTGCTGCCACTGGAAGTGTCGCTGCCTTCAGAGCTGGACACTCTGCAAGCAGCGGCCACTCTCTGGCTGCCCAGTTCTGAAGATAGCGCAGAAGTAAGGGTGGCAATACAGCAACCGTGCTACAATAAGCTAGCAACACCTTTTTGGGTCAGGAATCCCAGTTTGAGAAATGCTGGGCTAGTGACACGGTATCAGTGCTACATTGTAACTTTTGAGTCAGTGTGCATTGGTGCAATGACCAGTGACAAAGTCAGGAGGTAGCAGATGTGAGCAAGCAAGCCCTGGAGGAATGAGACCAGTGCTGGGCCATGGAAAGTCCTGAGTTCCGAATCCTGGTTCTGTGTGGCTTTGTCTTCACTGGAAAACTGTATCATATTAGAACACATGTAACTAACGATGTTAAACATGGCTCAGCACTCAGTATAGACCAGCACTGTCATGTCCGTGGGCATGTGACCGTCACCCCTTCTAAACACCATTCTCCTTGCCTATTCTAAGTGACGTTAAAAAGTATGTTAGCTGATATGTTTGCTAAACACTTCCTTTTCCTAGTCTGAACCAAGCCTCAGTGTTTAATATCATGCTAGGGTGCTTCATTCTAATGATGTAATTGCTCAGTGTAGACCGAAGTATCGAGTGGCCTTGGGTAAGTCTTTTCACCTTTGTGTCTGTTTCCCCATCTGTAAAATAGGGATAATATTTACCCACCTCCTTTAATCCACTTTCATGACTACCTGTGCAAAGTGTGACACAAAGAACACCCTATAAAGTACTAAGTATTATTATGGCACCTTAATCCCAGGCTCAGCCCAATACCATAGCTTGCAAATGTTGCCCAAACCGGGAGTTTTGAGATGCATTAGGGTTCCTATCAGTGGGATTCAATTCCACATGGATTGAACATGTTCAGTCTAATGCAATTATCATAATAATTAAGAATTATAACTTTCAGTTGTATAACTTCATATTTTCAAAGCATGTTACACATATTAACTACTGTAATTCATCAGAGCTACAGGGGTCCACCCTAATTTAAACTGACTCGGCAAATGGCCATATTTCATGGTAACGCTCAGCATTTCCCTGTCAATGATGTTATAAAGTGTGTGGGGGTGATGCAGAAGAAATTAACAGTGTGGTAACCATGGCTCTTAAAGTGACTACAGTAAGGGATTCTCTTTCATTAGGTTGCTTTTATGTTTATTTCAGAGGGTCCTTCTGAAATATAATAATCGGTTCAGTTCCAAGCCGAAATAATGAGAATAATACATATCCTTTCCTTGTCTCCACAATTCTGTCTGAATCCCGTAAGGAGATGTCCCTTATATTCCTGTGCCTCATACTGCAATTCACACAAAGCAAATTCTGAAAGCAATCAGCAAGTTGCTTGCCCCTCTAATAAACCCACCCATGCTTTGTATTGAATTAAATTGCTGTGCCAAGTGATCAGCCATTTGTACTTTATACACAGTAACTTTTTAACACCCCCACATCTGTGTCCAATATCTGAGTATTGTGACAAAGCTCCAAGTTTGTACTTGTGTGTCCTGCGCTTCCTGGCAGATTTAGGGGCCTCAGAAACTCATCTAGGCCCCAGAGTGACCTCCCTTTCTCAGTATAATTGGCAAGAGTCACCACCTAGTGAGTTACTTTCATCACAGGCCAGTATGAAAGGTGAAAAAACAGGGGGAGCCCGGGCCTGCCCTCTACTCCGGGCTCCAGCCCAGGGACCCTAATAGTGTCAGCTAAGATGGCTGACCTTTTATCTACAAAACACAATACAATTCCCTGGGCTACTTCCCCACAGCAGTCCCCGCTTCTTCAAACTCCACTTCACCCTTACCTCAGGGCCTCCTTCCTTCTGGATGATCTGTTGTCCACCACTTAGTCTCACCAACAGCACAACCTCCTTCCACAGCTCCTGACACCCACAGCCCACCTGACTAACTGGGAGTTTTTTTCTGGATTCAGCCAGTCCCTGATTGGCTTCAGGTGTCCCAATTAGGCTAGCTGTTTCTACTCCTTTCTAGAAGGTTCTTAATTGGCCCCAGGTGTCTTGATTGGCCTGGAGTAGCCTTTGTTTGGCTATCCAGGGAACAGGGACCTGCACATCCTGAGACTAATATACCTGCCCTCCAGCACTCTCCTATATCCTTCTGGTCTGACTCCATTACAGTATGCAAATAAAAAGGCAATTCCTGCAGCATCCCCTGCCCTTCCCTGGGACATAAGGACATAAAGTAGCAGGTAGTTTGGAGGGAAGATGATTGGGCAACACAACAGGCACTCTATAGAATTAGTCTAATGGTTGCTACGGAAACATCAGCTGTGGTAAAATTACATAAGTATTAAAACCATCCTCCTTGGATGGGAGCATGCACTGGTTCTAGTTCTGGGCAAAGCACAAAAGGTTTGGATGGTCAGCTTGAAGAAGTGTCCAAAAGTTCAGGGCCAAATTCCTCGCTGCTCTAATTTCTTTGATTTGAGTAGCTGGTCAAGTATGAATTTTGCCCCAGGTACAACAGAATAGGATATTCTTCACCTTCTGTCCTGTTGTTAAATAACTGCACCGCAGAGATGGTTACACAGTGATGTGCTGTTTGATTCCTGCTCTATAGTTGGTACAGTGCTGGGATGCTTCAGCAGGGCGTATGTAAATGTCATTTTCATGTTCAACCCACCCACTGACTCCAAATATAACTTCTTTGTGGTTCATGCTTTGGGCAAAGATTCCCACCGATTCATCTTTCTGTGTTGACCCCCCATCTCTGTGTAATACACACGTGTGTCTCAGCTTTTGTGAGCAGACATGGAGAGGGGTTCACTCGCTTACTCCTGCCCCAATCCTGAACTTAACTGTGCAAAACATTGTAGTTTTGGCTCACAGAGGAATATAGTAAACTGTTTTCCTGCTTCCAGATATGGGGTTTACACCTGGATTTTGTACAGTTTCCACCCCAAATAATAAAATACTAGGGAGAATCTCAGCTCATATTTATCAGAAAGTCCCTGTGAATTTTTTTTTGTGGGGGGGAATCTTTCAGCAAATGCTGTTTGTAATGAAACCTGAAAGCAGGTGAGTTTCATAGAACTAAAAACTGTGATGTGCCTGAGAATCAAAAAGGAAATGGGAAAGGATCTTAAAAAGGGGTGGCAGAGAGAGGTCTTTTGGCTGACTTAGTGGTTCAGGGCACAGTCACTGGGATTCAGTGTCTTTCACCGTGACATCTGTGGCTCAAACAAAGCCCACGTTACTAGTGACTTAAAGTCAGTGTCATCTGATGACTTTCTGGTGGTCTATCTCTGCAAACTGAGTTGGTGAGTCTCAATCCAGTTCCAATGGGCGGCATGTGTCCATGTCACTAGAAAAGCCTCTCTGTTGGTAGCCTCACCAGACAGGCCAAGGATTAAAGGTGAAATTCATCACTGCAAAAAGGGAGAACATTGTTCTTTAAACTAAAGTGACTTTTTTGAGGAGAAAAAAAATTAATAAAACAAACAAGGTGTTTAGCCGTGAAAGCTCTTCACAAGGCCAGAGAGTTAGCTAGATCAAGGGGACAGGCAGAGCCGTATAGCCTGTGAATGCATTGCTGACATGTTTTACTAAGCTGAGATGGATACAAAACAGCCGCTTGCCACCTGCTCAAACAAGTAGTACCAACTGCATCTTTCCAAACTCCCTCTCGCTCAGTTTACCACCGAAACTCAGCAATTGCCTTCCCAGTTGGTGTTTTCTCATGGAAAATGCCCATTAGATATGGTAGGATTTTTTTCATGATGTTCCCCTCTCTTTGATATTGGCAGGTCTACAGGTCTTTGAAAAGGGAAGCCTGGGCTGGTGGGAGGAACATATACCAGGGAATCTGGAGGTTTGGGTTTTAGTCCTGCCTCAGATTTCCTGTATTTTCAGTTTTCTAATTTGGATGCCTAAAGTAGGCACTTAATGTCCCTTGTTTGCTTCCCAAGTGCTAACCTACTCCCTTAAATCAGAATTTAGGGTCAAGGGTATGGATTTAGGTGCCACGTTTGAAAACTGGCTCTTTAAACTTCTCTGTGCCCTCATCTCCCCATCTGTCGGGAAGAGGGATGATACAATAAAGGGAGTTTGTATGGCTCGGTTAGTTCAGGTTTGTAATCATTTGAGCCCTCAGATGGAAGGCGCTGGACTAGTGACAAGTGTTGCATTGTACTATGGTTTCTCCTTGTTAAATAGATTTGAATCCATGAGGGTGCCAGGGTAACCTTGTAAGTCAGCGGCTCCCAGATGCAATTTCTGCTGGCTGGGTTTAGGGGGAGAGCAAACTATGTTCTCAAGCAAGCGATCGTGTCTGTCAGGCAGGAAGAGATGGGAGAATCCAGCTTTCTCACCAGAGAAGCAAGGTTCAAAACAAAGGAGGAGTTTAGGGTGGAAAGTCTCCACCCACTCAAGGAAGTCACCTGACCCATTAGTGCTATGGCTGCAAAAACGTTACTGAACAGTGACGTGGCAGCAGCTGTAATGATTATGAAATAACTAGGATTGATTCCATCCTCCGGCCCATCCCTGGACAGAGGGCAAAACCTCCAGCCGTGGGCTGCTCCCGATGGGACCAGGACAAATGGCAACTCAACTTTCCCGTTGCCCTTACAGCTCATTTCCTACACTACACTACAGGTTCCCCTCCCTCCCGCAGCAGGCCCGGTGTCGTCCTGGTCTCTCTCACGCCCTCTGGAGACAGCAGGTGATTAGAATGTCTAAGGTGAAAATCATCCACCTATTTGCAAGGCAGCTCCCACTCTCTCGATATTTCAGCCACGTCCTTTGGTCTCTCTGGGATCCTTCGTCTAGAGGGGGATTATTACCCCATGGTCGACCCTCGTTAACCCAAGAGGTATGCAAGGGAGCACCTTCCTCTCTCATGGAAGCCAGTGGGAGCTGTGGATACCTAGCACCTTTCACAATCAGAGCTGTCCCACGCAGCCTGGTAGGCAATAGGCATATGGAAGAACACAGGGAGAAATAATTGAGGCAGTGAGAATCCTACATCCCTTTAGTCGCCTGTATGTGTTGCAGCAGTGCTCAGCGTATTCCAGTTGTCAGCAAGTCGCGTCTCCTCCCCATTTCCGACCCCCGCACCCAGCAACCCTTGGAGCTTGGCTCGGCAATCAGCTTTCAGCAAGGGAGCAGCAGCACAGTAAATCTTTCCACCGGAGTCTGAGCTGTTGAAATTATGTTTGATGGACTCGAGCGGAATCTTTTTTTAATCATTAGGCAACATTAGTGTAACAGACTACAGTGCTCTCTGTGTGCATTTGGCTTGGCTAAGAGGTGACCTTTTTAATATTAAGTATGCAGCACAGCTCATTCGCAAACACAAAATCTGAGTTTGGTTTCAGAGATTTAATTTGTCATCCGAAACAGTTTCCAGTGGGTTTTCTAGCAGTTTGAGAAAGAAGAGAGAGCTCAGAAAGTGAATGACAGAGAGAGAGCCAGGGGACCCAATCCACTGGTGATGTAAATCAGCCCTGATTTCCAGTGGAGCTCTGCGGATTCACACCCGCTGGGATCTGACCCATTGACTTCACTGGAGCTGTGTTGATTTACATGAGCTGGGATCCAGCCCTCCCGATTTCCTTAGAGCTATGCTGATTTACACCAGCTGGGGAATTGGCCCATTCACTTCAATTTAAACCAGCTGAGGCCCTGCCTTAGGAAGAGGGAAGAGAGGGCCGAGTAGGAAGGTCTGATCTAGCTCTCCCTTACTTCAGTGAAAGCCAGGGAGTGCCAGGCCCAGAACATAGAAATAGATAGTTAATGAAGAACTAAACTGCTTCCATCTGGTGCATGAACCTCACAGTATCTCCATATCCACAGCTGCTGAAGCAGGGAGGATGTGTTCACACCACAGTTACCAGCAATCCTTGCTGGGCACCGTTATGCTGTTTTCTGTCATGCTAAGAATCACCCGCCCTGATGCTACTCTCTGCCTTAAAAGCAGGACTGAGCCCATCCTCGCCTGTGCTGATTGCTGACTCAATCTGATATCCGTTTAGGAAGTACATACTGGCTGGCCAAGCTCATCAGGTCTGGAGAGTCAGTTGAGTTTGGATACTTCTCTGAATCTTATCCCAGGCTCCTGGGTTTGATGATTGGTGCTTGGGAAGTGCAGAGAATTTAAGCCACAAGAAAAGGTTGCTGAACTTCTCTGAAGCTCCTGAAGAGGTGTGGGCTCACTTCCACGCACGGTTCCGGACAAACTCCAGGGTGATTCTTGGTTTGGGAATAATCCCACTTTCTCTAGCAGCAGTACTTCTGGACCTGACGCTAAAACAGGGCAAGCTATAGGAGACAGACAGAACGCCTTCCCATATTGGCGTGCTCGGGATGGCTTCCACTGGCTCGGCCAGTGACTGATCTCCTGTTTGGTTCTAGTACAGGTGGTGCTTGTGGACCACCATGGTCCTGGTGGGGGTTTTGGCACTCCCAAGGTGAGCTTTGACCCAGCTCAGGGACTCTGTCTACTGGTCATGTCCCCTCACCAGCTAGCAGACACAAGGCAGCCTCTGCCATCTAGTAGATTGGGCTGGGCGACCATTAGCCATTCATCCAAGAGGATATTTTTGCTCTAGCTTATAATTAATGTTACACCCCTGCTGCTCATTTCATTCACTTCATTTGGTACAAGTATCAGGATGTGGTAACTTCTTTCCCGTGTTGTCCTGCAGTTAGGGCAGCAGATTGATAGAAAAAACTCCTGGGTTTTAGTTTCTTCTGCTATTAACTTGCTGTATGGCCTCGGATAAATAATCTCTCTGTGCATCATTTTCTCTTCTGTGAAATGGGTATTACAAAGCCTAATTAGTGAGTATTTATAAAGCTTAGAGATCTTTGAATGACAAGTGCTATAGGAGGGCAGAGCGTTGGTAATTGCAGTGCATTAGTATCCAGAAAACGTTCTGCATGTTATTCCTGACTAGAATCCCATTAGCTGCATATTCAATGAATCCGATTACTAGTTTCAGATCTTCATGTTGCTTAGCCAGATGTGTTCAGTCAGAGCCCTGTCTGTTCTGGTTAGGACAGGCCTTTAGGACTTGCTCTCTTTGCAGACTCTTCCACACAAGTTTGCTTTCAGTGTTCATCATCTGGAATCTTTCACGGGTCCTCAGCATTATTGACATTAAAATAACCCATTCTGGACATGGCCTGTGCCCTCAAAGGATGGTCTGGTGTTGTCTGGCCCATTGCAAACATTGGCCTGCCATTTAGTGTCATGGAAAAAGATGAGAGTGCATCTCCTGCAGTCTGAACAAAGGGAATTCAGGGTAATCCGCAGTTCCCCCTGTGGCTGCAAAGTTCAGGCCAGGACTTAGTGTAGCCCTGCATGGTGACTTTAGTCAGCATGGTCCGAGAGCCAGAGAGAACCATGGGATCTGACTGTGACTTGCAGCCTCCATAAAGAATCTACTTTATATGAATTGCAACCTAGTTCTGACCCTTCTCTACCTCTACAGAGGGCATGACACACAGACAGGTTTCAGGATTACACAAGAAACCTCTGAGGACGAGGCAGTTGTATGATTGTCAGAATGCAAGCCCTGTAGGGTTAGTTAAAAAACGGGCTAGATATTGTTAAAGTTTCCAGCTAAAGCTTTCTGCCAATGCTTTTATGGTATATCCATTCTCTGTTCCAGTGTGTTTCAAGTCTTGCTTAGAGAGACAAGGTGGGTGAGGTAATATCTTTTATTGGATCTACTTCAAGTCTTGCTTGACATTCAGGGTCACATTAGAAGAAGAAAACAAAGAGCCGTAATGATTTCTATAATCCATTGGCCCTCGGCTATTCTTTCCCATTTAAAAGGTTCTTGGCAGGTTGGGAGCATGGTAGGGAATCTCAGCAGGGCTTCTGGCATGGAAAACCGTGTTGTTTCAAATGATAGGTTTTGCTTCTGGCCCCGACTTTGATTAGATCATATTTAGAGAGCACAAAGCAATTTATCATTTGCACTCTTCTGAGTGATGGGAATAAAGTTGATAGCAGTCAAGAGACTTGTGTCTGGAAGACAATAGGACCGAATGGAGATAGGCTGATGAGGCCGTGTGTGTATTTGGTTAGCATTAGCCTGGGGGCTAGGGTTTGGGTTGGAGGTGGAATCAGGGTTAGATTTTGAGATCTTGCAAGATTTTTAGCCCTTACTGGTGGAAGCCTGGAAGATTAGCCATCATGGAATTTCTGTCATCTTGGTCTCTTAGCAAGACTGTGGCCACATCCCAACTAGAACCAGAAAATAATCTGCTTCTGGGTTTAAACATGAGCTGGCACCAAAAATATTGTCCAGGTCTGGGATCAGGGGATTTGAATTCTCCCAGATTTGTAAAGCACCGAGGTACCTAACTCCCATCAAGTTAGGCATCTAAACATTTTGAAAATCCCACTAAGTGCCTATCTGCATCTTTAGGGGCCTGAATACCTTTGAAAACCTGACTCCTAGTCCCTTGGGATAGGGACTGCGTTGATACCATTCCACTGACATTCCTTTGAAACAAATGGAACATTAAGGTGTTGGGCAACATCTCCTCTCCTGGCTGTACCTTGTCTATTTAGCAATACAGGAGGTGCATTCCAACTGGTTCCACCTAACGTAGGACTGGATTTTGATACTCTGCTCCTGTTGAGTAGTAACTTGCTCCATTGAAATCTGTGGCACTACTCATGGAGTAGGATCCATATGTTGAGGAGTAAGGGCGGCACGACTGATGCTTTCTACTTAGGCATGCCTGGTATGTCCCAGCAGAAGTCAGTGGGCTAATACAGAGGCCTGTGTTTTCGTCATGCATTGGAGTGCTGACTTCCCACCAGAGTCAGCACAGGTTCAATAGCACAAACTTCCCCAGCAATTCTGGAGAGTAACTCCAGCTATTGCACTACAAAGGCCCTAGTGGGCTTAGAATCCCCTTGTTCTTTCTGCACCTCTCCAAGGTTAGGATAGTGGTGGGTAAGGTGTTCCAAGTTCTTGGTCGCTTCCCCAAGCTGTGCCTCTGTGACCCCTCTACCCTTGGTCTATTTAGAGTGTGAGGTTTTCCAGGAAAGGGCCATTTCTCCTTATGGGTTTGGACAAGACCTACCAAAATGGGGCCCTTATCTCAGCTGGAGCCTCCAGGCACTACTGTAATGCAAATAATAAGAGCAGTGCAGCAGGGTGGCTTGTGCGTGGGCTGGAGAGCCTGGGGCCAAGAAAGCCCTGATTGCAAGATGAGCCCCACCTGAGAGGAATCTAGTGATTCTGATATAAAAGGCAGCAGGATACTGCAGAGAGGGTCATGGCTGGGAAAGTAGCTGAGCTTGCTAGAGGCAGGATGAGGGGATGCTCAGGAAACAGGACGTTGTGTGGAGCTGAGGCTGGTGGACGGAGGAGCCATGAGGAGCAAGTTATGCTGGGTCAGAGTCCTAGCCAGACCACACTGGAGTTACAGGAGGGAAGGTGAGCTGAGAGGCTGTGTGTTTGTTCTGGACATTTGACAAAATCTGTTGCCAGCCTGAGGAGTGCGGGTGAGGAGTGAATTAGGGGATTTGACCTTACAAGGTCACTGGAGACTGAGTGAGTTCTTAAAGGGGCCTGCATGAAGGGGAAATAGAGGTGGAATGGCCACAAGGTTGTAAGCGGCAATGGTGCTACAAGCAGCCTCAGAAGATCAGGTCCAGCGCTGGAGGAGATGCAGGCAGACACTGCATGGTTCTGTTTAGAACATTCCAGCCAAAGGCTTATCTCCAGCAGCAAATTGCATCAGGTCAGAACAGGAGCTTGGCGAGGTGTGTCAGAAAGTCACCTGCAAATTCCCATCAGCAGCTTATGCCCGGGCTGCCTTGCCCTTCACTGACACAGCTTCCCTTTCCTGCTTGCCTCCTCCCCGGCCCTCAGTCACAGAGCTCTGGTGCCTCTCAGTGGCATTTCAATGATATTTGCATTTTTTTAAGGATTACAAAAACTGCTTAAAAATGGGAGAGGGTTATTTTTGTGTTGATATCTGCCCCGATTCAGTCTGGCCTCCTGCCTGAGTCAAACTCTCACCTCCTTTACATTCCCTCCTCCCATTGGGGGCACCAGACCCTCCAAGGCCAATGGTGGAAGCACCAGCATCCAAGTCATTTAAAATTGTTACAGTGCCAAAGTGCAGTGTGGCCGGCACAACATGGCCATCGCATAATTGCATGTGACGCTACTTTGTCGCCATCTTGTGCCAATATATTTGGACATCACAGTGGAGTATCATGGCGACAGTGGATGGATCATTTGATTATTACCTGTTCCATTCACGCCCTCTGGAGCACCTGGCATTAGCCACTGTCGGAAGACAGGATACTAGGCTAGAGGGACCTTTGGTCTGACCCAGTGTGGCCGTTTTTATGGCAGTGCAGTGTACTGCTGTTATGTCATCACGTTGCAGCACGGCTGCCTCATGACATGTTGTCTGCCCCAGCCACATGGCCAGACCCTGCCCTGTCCAAACTGGATGGCTCTGACAAAATCCGAGCAGGGAGGAGCCTTCGATGTATTAGGAATAACTCAGTATACAGTGGGCTGAAATGCATGAAATTGCTCCAGCACAGCAAACACCGTCACTATGTTGCCAGCACTGCCGGAGCAACAGTCCCGGCTCCATCACATTAGTGGCAGTGGAACACAGGCTGATGTTCGGAGGAGTAAAATCATCATGTCACAGCAGTAGGGCCCATTAGAAATGAAATGTTCCTACTGAGGTATTTTATTTGCACACTCCAGTAGAGTGGACACCAAAAGGCTTTGCTAATGCTTCATGGGCTGCTAATTTCCTCTCTGACCTCTTTTGTTGGAGCGTGACCCCAGCCAGAATCTCTCTGCAATGAATGCCAAAGCCTGCCACAGGCCTGGGTTAGGGGTGACAATGAGGCCTCTGTGGGCTTTAATCAGGCTCCAGTTTGCAGTTTAAGAACAGGGAGAATTTGTGTGGCTCTCAAAAGAGCTGGGTGGCACAATAAGGGAGGCCCCGGGCTCTCCCATGAAGGCAGAGGCAGCCCAGCGAAGACAGCTAAAGGGATTCGTCAGGCGGGGAGGAGGGAGGATGGCTTCCTTTGTCAAAGGCTTTCTTTAGAAAGGAAGGTTTTGCTGAATGCCCCTACTAGACGACCCAATCGGGGCCTGGCAGATGGATATCACAGGCATGCTGCTTATTCATGGCAGCCTGCAGCTTTTCTCGCTTCCCCCTCCCCCAGCCTTTTATGCATTTTTAAGGCTAATTTGTTTTGTTAATCTTTTCTTGTCCTCCCGCTTTCTCTCCCCCCTACAGATTGTGACTCATACTGCAAGGCGTCCAAGGGGAAGCTGAAGATTAACATGAAGAAATACTGCAAGAAAGACTATGGTGAGTTGTGCATTCTCGGCCTTCACGGTGTTTTTAAAATGAGGGAGTTTTTTTTTCAAAAAAAACCATCTTTCCTGAAACGCAATCAGCCTCTTTCGTATTAGATGAGACTGCAAGGGATGAGTTCTAGCACGTCTGAACCCAGGACATGTTCTGCTCAGTGTAGTCACAGATTTGTGCAGGCAAGGGGGGGCGTGTGCGTGTGGAAGGGACCACATGCCTTTCCAGGTACACCTCGGAAGAACTCTGACATATGGAAGGAGCAGACAGGTCAGGATTCCCGAACACCTTCATCTCTGTTCTAGTGCAATTTCTGTTCATTCCTGCCCCATGCTCTGAGTGTGTTGTAACCTGTATTTTAGGCATTATTTTTCTCTGTTTTAGAATGAAATCAGCCTCCCTAAGCAAGGCTCTAAATCGCAGTGATGCATGTGTGTGCAATGACACTTTTAAAACACACAGTGGTGCTTTAAAAGTATGTGCAATAAACGGTGAACACAATTCCCCAGGGTCCTTGCCCAGCCCAGCACTGCATTCTCCATTACCTAGAGTCCCCTGGGGCCATGCCCATGCCTCAGCCAAAGTGTTGCATACTCTGTTACGACAGTGACTTTTAAAAATTGTTTTAGGCTTCAGAGAACTAGTGGCCAATGCTGCTTTGTCATTTGAGTGCATATACTGTTCCCCAGCTACACTGGACAGCTCTCCCCATAGCACGGAAGTCTCATGGTCTCCATGCTACAAGTTATCATTAGCAATTTTCAGAGTGACTGAAACAAGGGGTAGAGGAAGAGAAATGTCAGCAGACACAGTGACTGATCCGCTGTGTCTTAGCATGTGTGCTTCATGCAGTAGGATTTTAATGACTGTTCAAGCTAGGATGGCATCTAGTTCATTGGGAAACCCCGCAAAAGTCAGACCAAGCACAATCAAAAGCTCTCCCATCTCATTAGTCTGGAAAGTTAGTTTTCCAAATGAGATGGGAACATCTAATCAAAGGGTCCATTTCAAAGGTTCATATTGTCCATGCTTTTCCACTTTCAGAACCCTAACTTCTATGCTCTGGCACTTACTGGGGGGGAGTAGCTGGATAATTTGGCAATAGGGGAAGTGGTGTGTCACATCACTTGATTTAGCAGTACAGAGATCCCTGAAGTCAATGTTGCAGTGCCAGTTAATACCAGCAGAGATCCAGGGATAGCTATTGGTTCCACATTTTTGTTTTTTATTTCAATTTAATGTGGATAAAATAAGCCAATGAACTCCTAAGCTAAACTAGGCTAAAATGTAGGGGAACGAGCTTTATTGGACCAACTTCTGTTGGTGAGAAAGACAAACTTTCAAGCTACACAGAGTTCTTCTTGGTGTCTGGGAAAGGTACTAAGAGAGTCACAGCTAAATACCAGATGGAACCAATATACTTATGCAAAACGGTCTGATTCATTTGTAACAGCAGTTTTGCCAGTGACGTCTATAGAGTTACTCCTCATTCACATCAGTGTATGTGAGAGAGGTATGGAGCTGTGACTTAATTACAGCATTAGTATCTTTGACAAGTTCTCAGGCCAGTGTCAGCTGCAATCTAAAGTGTTGAGTGTCACCTATAGAGCCCAATGGGCCTCATTCTGATACTAGATACTCTGGTAGCATTTCACTGAAGGGTCTCCAAAGAAGTCAACAGACTTTCTGTGAGCTTAGCTGAAGTTAAATGAGGTTCATAGAATATCAGAATTGGAAGGTACCTTAGGAGGTCATCTAGTGCAACCTCCTGTTCAAAGCAGGGCCAATCCCCAACTAGGTTAGAATCTGTCTTGAGACTTGGCTTTTGGGAAAATCAACCCTACTTCCCAAGTGTTGCCATTGCAGTTGAGATTAGCTGGGGCTATTCTAGGTGTTAGGAACCAGATTTCTGGAAAATTCCTGTGCAATCTGTCAGAGATGGAATGTAGAAACGTAGCTGAAGTTTGTAGCAATGACTTCAAACATGCCTATAGGAACTGAGACCATTTCCATAGGGGTTGTTTTTTTTTAACGTCACCTATAGAATTACACATTTGGAATCTAATTTTCTATTACATTTTTATAGGATAGTGGAAAAATCCCTCAGGAAAGTGAACATTTTTCTCTTTAATGCCATGAGGCTTTCCCATTAGGGTGGGAGGCTGGGGACAGAAGACTGTGTGCAGTTGAGGACTCTGGACTCCTGAATTCACTTCCTTCACGAGGATGAGGCCCTGAGCCAACTTCTATTGAAGTCAATGGGAATCTTCCCATAAACAGTAATGGAAACTGGAAGAACCTGGGCCACCTTCTCCCTTATTCAGAAGCCCCTTTACCTCACCCTGGCAGTGTAAAAAAGCCTTAAAGTGGGTGTGAATTACAGTTGTATCCACGTTAAAACCCCCTGATGCTGCCAGAGTGGGGTAAAGAGGACTTTGTATAAATGGGAATCAGTCTCCTGTGTTAACTGAGCCTCAGAATCCATCTCTACACACTGGCTGTTGCCTATATGCAGCAGGCAGGGCCGGCTCTACCAATTTTGCCGCCCCAAGCGAAAAAAACCCCAAACCAAACCAAACAGCTTGGACTGCTGCTGCCCCAGCAATGGATGGAATGCCGTCCCTTACCAAGGTCCACCCCAGGCACGTCCTTGCTCCGCTGGTGCCTGGAGCTGGCCCTGGCAGCAGGGGGGGCGGGGGTGGGGGTGGATTGGTGTACAATACTCTATGTAACGGGGTTCACATCCACAGCTGGTGAAACTCAACACATTGCAGGGGCAGGGCCCGACATTTTTAATCAGGCATGCAGTTCTACACTGGCATGCAAAATGGCATCCTCCGTGCAGTATGACCTTGCCCATATGGTGTCTACGAGCCCACGCTGTGCAGAGCCCGCCATGTAGGTCTAGAATGTGTGCGAGGGCCCGATGGAATTGCCCCATGGGCACAGCTAGTTCAAGGGCACATAACATGCATTGCATACACTGCTCCAGTGATCTCAACAGTGCTATGAGCTGGTCTAGGGTATTTATTAGGGCCTTTTGTTTGTAATAGTTGCCTGTTAGGTTCAGTATCGTACATGCTCTTAGGGATGTACTGGGCATTTTAATGAAGTAATTACAAGATATTGTTTGGCCATGTTTTATTTCTGTGCGTGTCTTGATTTCATCCCCACTCCTCCGATTCACCAGAAGTGGCACATTATATCCCCATCCCATTGTCTCCTGTGCTGGGGGCTAAAATACTATCATCCAAGCCCCGTACCCTCCCCGTGTCATGTTTGGGGTTGATCAGCCTACTTGTGCATGTCAATTTCAAACTGTTGCTGTGTCAATCTGGGGCCAGTTTTTAATGTGATGCCTGGAGCAAGCCCAGATGAGCTCAGCTGAATGCTGGAGGCCTCTGGAAAAAAAATAAAAAGGCATCCTCTCTGTATCAAAGTTTCCAGCAGCAGTGGTAATGGCACCTCCTCCTCCTCGTTCCGAACGTGTAGTCACACCAGCCGCACGGCACATCCTGGAAGTGTTTGCAAACGCAGAACTAATTTCCATTTAACACTCCTTCACAACATCTTTTTCATGCAAGGGAATTCCTGGCAGCGGCAGAAATTGCCGTGTTCCGAGATGCTCTGCTTTGGCTTTGTATTCTCACAGCTTCGCGTGAACTCACGCGATCAAGCGCGCACAGAGGGGCAGTAAGAAGAGTGCCCTGTTCTTGTACATAGACCTGCCTCCTCTTCCACCCCCCCAGCACACTCCACCCTCCCTGTGAAATAAAATTCCATCATGCATTTACAGAATTAAACCCTGAATAATTTATAATCTTTGTTTTCTAACAGAGGGAAGCGGGGCGGGGAGGGCGCAAACTTTGAAACAGCAGCAATCAGGACTTTCCCATCCAGTCCCACCGTGCAGGGTTTGAATGCAAAATCTGCCTGTTTATTCTTGTTTTATACCACATGGCAAATGTGTTCTGAAGTTTAAATGCGAGACCATCCCCATTCTGCAACAAAGAGCAGGCAGGGCTGGAATGCATTCATTACACAATATTAAAAAGAACCCTGCCAAATTCTGCTCCCACTGATACACGAGCCACCAGGGGTTTCAAATCCTATTTTAAAATCAGCCACAAATGTCTTTCCTTAGTGTTACTTATGAGTAGCGCCTTCAATGATTAGAGGGAAATCGTTTTAAAAATCACAGGCGTTTTTCATCTTTGAAGCTGGGTGTTGACTCTTTGCATTTCACAAGTTAGTTTCAACATCATTTCCAGTCCAGTTACAGATCCTGGTTCTCACGCACTAGCAGAGTCTTGCAGAGTAGGAATTTTACAGGATGGCAATGGCTAGGGAGGCTGCACCCCAAAAAATTCTTGTTTTTATTGATTTAAATCTCTGTTAGGTTCTGTGAAACATTTTTTAAAAGAACAACAAAATTTTGGGGCTTCAACAATCTCATGCTCGGGGGAAGGCTCCTGTCAGATACTGTGGTTGTGAAGAAAGTATAACAACCTACATTTGCAATGAAGTACCCTAGAAGGATGCATAAGAGAAAAGAGGGAGCTATGGAAGTTGCAATATTTTGTTTATTTTTGTTCCATCTGTTTAAAAAAACCCAACAACGTCCCAAGGAAGTTCATGCAGGGGGTTGGGTTCCGATCCTGTGACCCTGCTGGGAAGTGGAGAGTCCCTCCACTCGGAGAGGGGATCTGAAATGGAGGCACTCGGCATCCCCCAGGATCACACCCGTAATACAGTTCATACCAGTCTCCCATGCCCAACCAGGCCAATGGTCAGTAGCTTGTCTTAGCTGGGGCTAAAGAACATTTGGGACTCTACTTTTTCAAGCAGTGGTGTCTGAGTAAACGTACCAAACGGTAGCAAGTCAAATGAAGGAACATCATTGGATCTGAAACAGGGAGAAGTGGGTGGGGGAGAGCGATCCCAGCCACATAGGCTGGCCGGCACTCACGCTGGCAGGGCCTTGGAAGCATGCATTAGGTGAGGGCAGCCTGGCTTCCGAAACATTCCAGGAGGGAATAAAGGATTGAAAAGGCGCCCGGAGTGATAATAAAGACTTTTTGACTGACACCCCAGCGGGAAGCCAATTAGGAAGCAGTTTGCCTCTACTTTACGGAATGATAGCAGCTCTGAATGTCCTAAAAGGCCCTAATTAGGTTGAACATGGTTACTTCTCCTGTGAGCTAAAGCGGGGAGCTATCATCTGGATAGCTCTGCTCAATAGGGCTTTTTATCTTCCTTTGTAATTCAGTGACTCAAAGCGGATCTTTTTATTTATTTATTTATAGCTATTTGGGCTTTTTTTTTAAAAAAAAAAAAATAGGCTGTTTCCCGCGAAGTATAGTCTGTACAAATATTTTGAGCTAAGCCCTGTAAGAGGGACACAACTGCAATTTAAACCTCAATGAGACTTGGGGTAGAACAAAATTCTTTTTACTACTAAGTGGAATTAGTTAATGACTTTGCTAAATCCCTGTTACACAGAAAACAAGACCGAGCTGGTAAACAGGGAGATTGTTAAACTTTCTGAGCTCAGGGCTTTGCAAGCGATGTACTGGGAAGCCTTGGGTTTGTGAGGGTATCTAGGTTTGGGGTGAAGTTGGGTGAAGAACCCCCCCCCCCATCTTCCTGGCTTAGTGAAGAAGTGCATTGCCGAGGTTACTTCTCAGCTGCTTTGTACCTTCTGTGGTTGTTCACAGTTGTGCAAAGAGAGTGTGGAACGCTTACACTATGGTGTGAGTGAGCGGAGGATTCTGACCAGATAGCATTGTACTCCCACTTTCCACAGGGGTGATTGACATGCAACGTGCAAGGCAAAGGAGAATTAGACCCCTGGTTTCTATTCTAATGGAGGTGCAGCCTTCTCTGCAGGCCAGCCCCTGGAGTCAAATGTACTTGGTCTGCTGCAGCTCCATTTGTCGCCTGTTTATTCACAGTGGCTTAGGCCAGGTCTACGCTAGCAAAGGCTTGCCAGTTTAGTTCCACCTTTATAGCTACACCAGCAAACATTCCTAGCACAGGTGTGGGTGTACTGGCAGAAAAGTTATGTTGCCAGTAATGCTGATACCAGGGCAGCAAGCAGATAAGGTTTTACCAGCAAAAGCCCTTTTAGGCTTGTATAACTGCATTTACACTAGAGTGTTTGCCAGGATCGTAATGTAGGAAAAAAATCATCCCCCGTAACCCACATTGTTATACTAGTAAAAGCTTAGGCCTTGGCTTAGACCAGATACTCTGGACCAACTGAGTTGTGCTTAGCACTATCCTGTGAGGCAATCCCCATCATACTCAAGTACTGAGCCATTCTTTAAGCCACCCTTTGTGCCTACCTCATGCAGAGCTGTCCGACCACCAGGCTGCTGGCCAGGCAAATTAGATCAGCCTCAGGGCTGCTCTACTTTACTCCAGCTGTTTGTGATCTCAGAGGGCCAATCCCAAATCCAGGGATCAGAGAAGTGTTGAGATCCTCTCGTCTGGCCCCAAGCGCTGGGTAGTGGGGGGAGCATTGGAACTGCTTTGCAAGCCTTACACCATGGAGGGTTCCTCAATGCAAGAGGAATCCTACTTTGGCCAGTTAAGCTGACTTTATAGCTGTTTTGCCCTACGGGAGACACACAAAGCAACCATAACTGGCCAGGGAATTTGGCCCAGGGAAGTTTCTGCCCCTGTGACTCCAGGATGAGCATTGGTGCCAATGGAACCAAGCCCATGGAGATCTCAGCAGCAGTTCTGTGGCCACCGGTGAGACTTTCGAGCTACATTTGTCCAAGATGCTGCTGGATGCATCAGCATCACTAAAGAGTCTGCCAGCACAATGGATACCTGGATCAGGTACCGAGCATCAATATTTGACCTGAGGGAGTGATGGGTGCTCAGCACCTCTGAAAATCCAGTCACTTATTTAGATCCCTACATTTCAAGCTTTGGTTTTCCTGTCGGTAGGTGTCTTTTACCTGTGGTGCCTAACCAGTTATGAACAGGAACTCTGTTAAACAGTGCCCCAGCTCCAAGGGGCTGAGCCCAAGCTGCTAGAGCTGCTGGTTATGTTGAAGCATTCACTGACAGCACTAAGCAGACGAGAGGACTCGATTAAGAGAGAATTAAAGGACGATAATATAACTAATGCCACTCAGAAAAATATATCCTGTCAACTTGAGATCTATTTCTGAAGTTTGGCTGCTAACGGTATGGTGTTGATGTAATATACATAGACTTTGGTAAGATGTTTGACTTGGTAGCACATGATATTCTGATTAAAAAAACTAGAAAGATATGAAATTACCATGGTGCACATTAAAAGCTCTCTAACCAATATGTTTCAAAATGTAAACTATGTGTTTTTAAGGGGGTCCCACAGGAATCGGTTCTTGGCCCTACGCTATTTATCATTTTTATCAATGCTGTAGAAGAAAACATAAAATCATCACTGATAAAATCTATCAATGACACAAATTGGGAGAGTAGTAAATAGTTAAGAGGACACATCCATGATACAGAACAATCTGGATTGTTTAGTAAACTAGCTGCAAGGAAACAGGAGGCATTTTACTATAGCTAAATGTAACTATATAGATCTAGGAACAAAGAATGTAAGCCTTAGGCCAGGTCTACACTTGGGGGAGGTCGACCTATGATACACAACTTCAGCTACATGAATAGCGTAGCTGAAGTCGGCACATCTTAGGTCGATTTACCTGGTGTCCTCACGGCGGCAGTGGGCTCCCCCATCGACTCCGCTTGTGCCTCTCGGTGAGCTGGAGTACCAGAATCAATGGGGAGCGCCTTTGGGGATCAATTTATTGCATCTAGAGGAGACGCAATAGATCGATCTCTGATAGATTGATCAGTACCCGCCGATCCAGTGGCTAGTGAAGACCAGCCCTTAGAGGATGGGAAGCAGTGACTCTGAAAAAGATTTGGGGGTTGTGACGGATAAGAAGCTGAACGCGAGCTCCTACAGTAATGCTGTGCCCAAAAGAGCAGCTCATGTGATCCTGGAACGCATAAACAGGGAAACCTTGCGTGGGATTACAGAGACTATTTTTTTACTTCTGTTTGGCATGGGTGTGAATGTGGCTGGAATACTGTGTCCAGTTCTGGTGTCAATAATTCAAGAGGGATGTTGATAAATTGGAGAGGGTTAAGCGCAGATCCACAAGAATGACTGATTAATGGATTAGAAAACCTGCCTTATAGTGATAGAACTCCATCTATTTATTTTAACAAAAAGAAGTTAAGGTGATTTGATTACAGCCTATAAGTACCTTCCCGGGGAACAAATATTTAACAGTGGGCTCTTCTATCCAACAGTGGTCAGAGAAAGATCTAACATGAGCCAATGGCTGGAAATTGAAGCTAGACAAATTTTAGGCTGGAAATAAAGAGTACATTTTTAACAGGGAGAGTAATTCACCAGTGGAACAATTTACCAAGGGCTGTGGTGGTTTCTCCTTCACGGACAATTTTTAAATCTAGACTGGATGTTTGTCTAAAAGCTCTGCTCTGGGAATTGTTTGGGGGCAGGATCTCTGGCCTGTGTTGTACAGGAGGTCAGACTAAACGATCACATGGTCCTTTCTGTCCTCGGGATCTATGACTCTGAAGGAGCAGTGAGGGGAGCAAAATAACGCAAAGGGAGGTAGGGCCTATGAAAGTCACCGGGAGTCTCGTTACTGGTGTTAGTGGGCAGTGGATAAGGATCCCGATCCTCAGAGGTATTTAGGTGCCTCACTACTATTGAAAAATGGGAATTCGGTACCTAATACTGTTGAGGATCTGGCTAAAGCTGTTAGCGATTTAAGCAAGAAATATCACCACGAGATTCAGTTTGGAATCCAGTGGCTAATACATGTGGGGAGAAATAGCGTGACACAGACCTAGCGTGTGAGAAAGAGCAACTTACAGGGAAGCAAGCATGAGAGCGCCTTGTGTGGAAACCGGAAGACACATTAGGCATGAATATGCAATGTGATGATGGTGCCAAAAGTAAAAGGGCGTGTCTCATTTTGGGGATGCAGATGGAGAGGCACACATCATCACAAAGCAGAGATGCCCCAGGCCCTTTTACCCTGCAGCTCTGGAATATTAGCCTGATTCTTTCCTTACCATGGGCTTTCGTAGAGTTATTCCAGTTTTACACTGATGGGAGGGAGAAGAGAATTGGGCCAACTGTGATCATTTCTGGGCAACTATTTACTAAAAGAGAGAGGCAAGTTGGAGGGAGTTCAAAGAAGAGAAACCCAAAGTGGTGATGGCTTCATGGGACCACGCTGAAGCGTTAAATCCACATAGCCTGGAGCACAGTAACAGTCTGCAGGTATTAACAGTCTGAAGTCCAAAGAGGCAGAGGAATAATTTAGTGAAGTACGGAGACTTTTAGACAGAACATAAACTTCCCGTGGAATAAGTTTCCTAAGGGATCCCCCTATGGCCTGGCCCACATAGCACAGAACTGGACAGGCCAGTCTGGCGCTGGCAGGGAGAGGGACGGGATTAAATAGCCCTTTTCCATCCCTCGAGGCTTTGGCTGTTCCCCTCTCTGAGGAGGGAAGGATCCTGTCATTTCCAGCTCAGCTTCGGAATCTCCATTACAATCTCTTTGGCAGTCCCAGATGCTCTGTCCTCACCTGAAGGCTCTGGCACCAGGCCCAGTGAAGCCAAACCCTGAGCAGCCATGGAGAAAGCAAAGCCACAGGCTGCGTTTGTAGGGATTCCCGGCTTCGTTCCCTAGCACAATAGGCTTCGGGCTAATTGGTGGCTTTGGAGGGGCTGAGGACAGGTCTGGGTCAGCATAGAAAGTGAACGGGTATTGATCTCTTGAGAAGGTAGCACCTCCAGGTCAAAGCTGAGGTCATGAGGAGGCCAAGGAAGAAAAGATTAACTGCCCCGTGGTATGTTTGTGCTGCGCCACACCTGGCCTGTGAATAAACAGAGGGTTTCAATTTCCAGAGCTGCTAATCTCTTAATTCTTACGGACATGTGCATTATACATTCTCTCTCTCGCTCCCCTCCCTTCCTCTCCAAATGCAAAAATAAATCTACTCGTAGGACCCCTGGGCATTGAGACTTCTTGTTCACAGTCCTTCTGACCTCGTTTGGGAAGGATCCCTTTGCCCCAGCATAGGCCCGATCCTGCACAACTGAAGTCAGAGGGAGCAGGTTTGTAGCCTCTTATGGGGATCCAAGTGTGAACAGTGTCAACAAACTAGGAGTGAACTCTTCCTCTAGCCTCTCCAGAGGGGCCTGATCCTGTCCACTCCTATTGACATCTCAGGGGCTGCTCTGCACCTGACGCTATCCAGCCTTACATGCGAGTTCCCATCGGCTTTGAACAGCTTCGCCTGCCCAGGAAGGGGAGGCAACCACAAGCCCCTTCTTAAAGCAAGAGCCAAAGCTGTCCTCCCTATGCCCCGTGCAGCAAACTCCATGAGAGCAGCGAGCTCAGCCCCTTTCCGCGTGTAGCGGGAAGTGACCCCCCCCAACACCCACATCCCTTTAGCACACCCAGGGGAGCGAGGGGAATTAGTGGGATGGGGGAAGCCTTCCAAATGCAAATCACTTGACTGCCATTGTACATCATGCTGCCCGGCAGCTGGCCCACCCCCGCTCCCTTGCCTCACCAATCCCTTCCCAGTCAACATTTGGAAGAGGGGCTGGGGGGAGACGGTGGGATCCTATTTGAAAAGGTGAGATCATCTCCTCACTCTGCCCTTTCTTGGAAAAATCCTTCCTTCGCTGAGACTTCAGTTAGTCACCCCTTTGTTGAAAGGCATCTTGGCAGCACCACATGGAAAAATCAAAATATGTTTTGAAAAGGCAACTTTTTTAAAGTATTCCACACAGAAACCTAAACGATCCATTCTGAGGTGGCCCCTAGGGACAGAATGTGAAAATGAGGCAGAGGATAACCCCTGCCTCTGCTCTTTATGAGACCTCCCCTCCCTATTATTGTGGAGAATCCATATTTCTGAATGCAGGGGGAAGGACCAAGGAGCAGGAGCGAATTGCTGTGAAATCCCCAGTATAACTGCGTCCATATGCTCTGGAACGCTGTGTGGCAAAGGAAAATTCTGGGGGAGAGGAACACTGAGGTAACCTGCTCCTCCAGGGCTGTAATAAAACTGGCGCAAGAATGAATTAGACTGTGTGAAAAGGAAAGGGCCTGGCTGGGTCACACCCTCTCAAACAGCAAGAGATTAAACCTCGTAAATCTCTGATATTAAACTGGTATGACACGGGTGAACCTAACCAATAAAACAATGCCGCAGCATGAACGCCATCTTCCAATACTGGTATGAACGCTGCTGGAGAGGCAGGATGGAACCAGAACCATTGGACCGGACTGCCCTTAAATGTGGAGAGTATAGATGAGCTAGGAACAGGATCAGAGCCACAATTTCTGCTGCTAGTGCCACCTGTGGCAGAAAAACCATTGACTTCAATGGCAGCAGAATTTCCACTCCGCAACCCTGGTTAGTGAAAACTGAACAGACGCACATAAGGATCTGGACTAAAGTTGGATAGATTTAGGTTCTGCAACTGACTTCCTGTGTGACCTTGGGCAAGTCCCATGATCTCTCTGCAGCTCAGTACCTGAGCTTTCAAACAAGGATGATGTTACATCCCTACAGCACAGGGGTGCAATGAGGGTAAATACATTAGTGTTGTGGGGTGCCTAGCTTCCACAGGGATAGTGGGGTGGTACCCATAGAGCGAATAAACTGGTACCTGTGTCACTTATAAAAACAGGTCAAACCCTCATGAATTTAGGGTGCTTGGGTGACATGGAACCTGGCCCTGAGCCACCACTGGGTTTGGGTTAGGGCTTCCAAAAACAGTACCCAGCTGAGATTCTCCAGGATGCAATCCAGCCATACTTTAGTCTTCATGAGCACCTTCCATCTGAGGCGCTCAGAGCAGTTTACAAATGTTGGCTGATTAAGCATTGCAGTAGTCCCATGCAATCAGTGTATTTCCTTTAATATATTATCGCTCACAATAAAATGAGCTAGTAGGCGCCCCAGTTTGCATGGTGGCATTTTCCATCGAGTACCTGCAATCTGAGGTTCTTTGGAGATTCTTTCCACAAGATACCAAGACCTTCTCTGCAATAAATTCACACACACACACACACACTATCCAACAGAAAGTTCAGCCTGCCTGATTACCTATGATTTTTAAAATTATCATTAAAGCTGAACATTGAAGCTAGAACATTTTAGGAAATGTTCGCCTTTTACAGTATTGCCAACTCTCACACTATTTGATGCCTTTCTTAAAGCCCCAGTTTCTGGAGTCCTGTGATTATGGCAGACACTCCATTTGGGAGGGAAGGGTTGTTTTTGTTTTTTAAAAAGTAAATTTCTAAATCTCACAGCTGAGGCGAAAAGCTTAAAAACAGGGACCCTAAAGACTCAGGAACCAGCAGGCAAATAAAAAGAACCACAAATTGGTTATACTTGGAAATTTCCTGATTTTTTTAAGGCAATCTCATGATTTTCAAAACCTAACTCAAGCTTTTTGACAGTGCTGCTTTCATTTGATCTTTTATGATGATGGCCTCCAACATTTTTCTAACATCTATTTTTTGTAATCGACCTATCAGGTCCTCACATCATCCTCGTTGCTCAAAGACCTCAGTCAGAGCTTTGGAGGACCCCAGGAGCTATGTCACATGAGACTGTAACCTGCGCTAAGTGGGGAGGGGCTGCCAGTTCTGACCCTGTTTAAAGATCACAGCAGCGTATTGCCATCTGGTGGCTATTTCGAGGTGTGTCCAAAGTCAATTTGGTGGGTTTCGATTCAGCTCCCAGTGACGAGGTGTCCATGCCACTAGAACTTCAGAGGACCCTAGACCAGAATGGCCCAAAACAACTGAACATCCTTCCCACCTCTGGGGAAGCCCCTCACCGTCCTGGCTGAGGTAGGTCAGTGCTGTAGTGCAGGGGTGTGTGGCTGGTCCTGTAGCCGCCCGGGCTGTACCTGGCCTGTGTTTAAGCAGAGCATTTCGTTCTCCAGGGCTGTGTCTCTGAGCTGTAACCACAACAAAAGGCCTGGCAAGAAGTGAAAGTTGCATTGCTTTCACTTCAATCAGGAGTTAAGTGAAACCAGTGCAAACCAGTGTGTGGACATGCTTGTATCAGTTCAAAACTGGTTAATTTGCAGGTTAAAACAGCTATAAACCAGGATTCCATTGAGTTAAGAGCATCCACGCACAAAGCTGCACCGGTTAAATTGAATTAGTTTCACACCACATCTTTAGTTAAACCCAGGCAACTGTGTGTGTGGACCAGGCCTTGAAGGCAAAGTCTTTACTCTGGTTTGACTCATTCCTGAGTCACAGACATCTATCTCATCAAGGCCAATGTGCCTTTTGCCTGAGGGAGGAGTGTATAAATGATCTAAGGAAAGAATCCCCGTTGCTGACCCTAGTGAGGCACTGGCCTGTGGAATTAACCCTGAGCGATCACTCCTGCACGTTTCACTGGCTTGAGTTAGCAGTGGGCCTGCCTCGGTATCCGCGCCACCGGCTGGGAGGCTGGAAAGCAACAGTCCGTTGTGCACATGCAGGGCTGGGGGAGAGGTTAAGAAGAAGGTGGCGAGCTGATTTTTCAAAGCCCAAAACAAACAAGCAGGCAAAGGCAGAGGGCTGCCTGCTGTGTTCTCGGTTGCTGGAGCTGTGCGCTCCCAAGGTAGTCTATTCAGGAACTGGACAGGAGCCATTCCGTGTTGAAAACCGGTGTCATCAGCCCAGGCTGCAGCCAGCGCTCTGTGAAAGCTGTGACTCATTTGATTTTGTTCTCCCCTCAGGGGGTACATTGCTGGAACTTAGCAGCATCACATGGCTGCTTACGGGGCACCCGCTGGTTGCTTCAACAGCTCGCCTCAGTTACGAATTACAGCAATTTCGCCCATCATGTATTTCTTATGCCAGGGCTCAGACTAATCCACTTTGCCTCTGATCATCGGGTGGGCTTTGTGGCTTGCGGAGTGAGCACCACTGTGAATGCAATGGGGGTGATGCCCCGCTGGGAGAGGTTACCAGCCCTGTTAACCAGCTGGCTTGTCAAAGCTTCCTTTGGCTAAATGCTGATTTGATCTTCTTGCCGGCTGGCTGGGCCTCTGGCTGCAAGTGTGCATGTCTCTCTCCTGAGCATTGCTAAACTGCCCTGGCTGTGTGCTTTGCCAAGCCAGTTCCTAGTGGGGCCAGGCAGGGGGAAAGAGGGAGGCAGGTAAGTTGTTAATCAACTCCAAAGGGCACTGATGAGATCATACTCCACAAGGGCACCCAGCAGTGGCTTGCACTGAGATTGGAAGTGTGAGAGAGACATGCCCTCGTCCTTGGTTGTCCAGCTGTGTCAGGAGAATGGTTCAGGAAAAGCACCTTTTCTCCCAACCAACACAGGGCCTTTGCCTCTCTATAGACTTTGGCTGAGGTCCTCAAATGTATTTAGGCACCTAACTCCCATGGGATTGATTTTAGTGGGAATTAGGCACCTTTGAGGATCTGAGCCTGAAGATTTGTGTCTGATTCTCCATTGCCCTGTACCTTGTCTATGGCAATTTATAACAATAGCAACATTATTATTATTGCTTATGACTATTCGTGCCATGCTACCCTTCAACTTATGTCATAATTTACATCTACACAAATGAGTGGGAAGTGGGTATAAAACCCCAGCCTGCTAACATTCCACACTGACCCCCCACTTTGCAAGAGGGTAAATGAGGCCACAAGTTGCAGGGCAAGAGGGAACTGGTCCCTAAGTCTTAGGCCCTGTGTTTTTAATGCACTGGCATAACTAAAGCAATGCCATTTCCTTGGTGCAACCCCAATGCAGATGTGCTGCCCTGATGTACAAGACGGCTTCCCCCAGTGTGATTTACTCCAGACATTTAAAAAGAGTAATTTGCATCAAAGCAGCTCATTTACCCTAGGAATGTGCATTGGTGAGCTGGGGTGACATTTCTAAGTGACGTAGGCTCCAAAAGCAGGTTAGGGCCTGATCTCCTAATGAAATCCATGAGCATTAGGCATTTCACCTGCTTAGGTGCTTTTGAAAATCCTGGTAGATGCCTATCCACATCTTTAGGCTGCTAAAGACCTTGGAACATCCGGCCCTCAGAAACCTAAGGTTCACTGAAAGTCAATGGGCTCAAGTCAGTTTTGAAACTCAGATTCATGCTCCCAAGTCACGTAGATGCTTTTGAAAACTGACCCCCTGACCTTTGTGGCTGGGTCCCAGCTAACAAGCTAACCACCTGCTCCAAAGGCAGACAGTGAAAGTCTCTTCCCACACCCTAGCACTGAAGTCCATCTAAATGTGCCATTGGGGGATTGTCCTGCCCAAACTCAGCCCTCCCTGATGACACGGAAGATGGCTCCATGCTACCACTGTAAATCCAAAGGCAAAGGGTTGAGTTTTCATTCCCCTTCTGACTGCAGGAATGTCCTTCAGGAACCCCAGAGGTGGGTGACAGACATCTGGCCTCAGTGACCCACCAGTTAGAGGAAACACTATTTGAAAAGCCAGTTCTTTTCCTTCAGCCTCAGGGGAACCACATGTTTTAGATGCAAGATCGAAGCCTAAAACTTTCTGTCAGTGAAAACAGTAGTGGCTGTGCCAGCCAAGCTTTCACCTAAGCCTTCAGTCCTTCCAGTTCATTAATTAAAAATAAAAAAAGGGGACTTTGACATTAAAATATACAGGCTGTATTTTTAGACAAACCACATTTCCTGTAACCACCTCTGTTCAGTTCCTTCACATTAATTTTCTCCATTCTGTCAGTGCGGATCAGGGCCGGCCAAAGGTTTAAGTTTTTCTGGAAAGACTTGTTTCCAAAAAAATAAAAAAACTGGCTCATCTTCACATTTTCTTACCTTCACATTAGTCTGGGAAATATGTGGTCAGAGCTCAGATTTCATGAAAGCACCTGGCACTCACGACACGCTTTTTTTAAAAAAATGTATTTTGCAATTGTGGACTTACCACCTTCCCCCCCATTTTACCATTAAATTGGGTTGCATATGAGGTGGTCTGTGCAGATGTGTTGCTCCGACAAGTGTTAATTCAGTAGGCTGAATGGTCATTTGTCATCTAAACAGGTCAGAGATATTTTTTGGGTGGTTGATTAGGGCTTTTTTCAACCTACATAACGAAGGTTGCATCCCTTTAGCATTGACATGGCTCACGGTAAATCTTGCAGACAGGCAGACAGAAAGAGAGGCTGCATTGTAATTTAAGAGGTTGGAAGGCAAAAAATAAAATCCAATCAAAAGTGTTTTGTTGTTGAACTACAAAGGCAGGTTGGAAAATGGAAAAAGTGGCATGACTACATCCTTTGGGCCAAGCCAGCTTGGATCTCCCATAAAGTGATTTCTCTTTATTTTGTCTCCCGTCCAGTGCTGTAACTTCCAGTGGATTTTTTCTCCCTCTCTCTGGTTTTATTGATTCCTCTCAGCTCACAATTAGCAAATAAATACATGAAGTCTTATAATCATTTCCCCACGAGGCACTTTCCTGGAAGCTAACTTAGTAAGAAGTTCCCTCATCGGAGGAAAGACAAAAATAAGAGACATGTTGTGTCAACTCTTTGCAACATACAGCAGGGTTGCCCATTCCTCCCGTTCTGCTTACAGCTGCCTTAAGCTTCATTTGACTGACAGCTCTTCAAAAGAAACAAACATGTTAACAAGCCAAAGGAAGGTGCCTCCAGATTTCGTCTGTTTCATCAACACGCAGTCACTCGGAATGCTCCATTACTCGGCTAATGAAAGCAGTTTTCCTTCCCTCCTTGTGGTTTGAAACTGAATCCACAACACTGACATTTTTATGAATGGAAATTCCGACTGCACCACGCATTACCAGTCTGGCAACCCTACGGTAGTTCATGGCAGCAACGGAGGCTCTAACTTTCTTGCAGACCTCAGGGCCCAGGGCCGCTGTTTCTCTCCTGTTGACGTGCATTCATTTCTGCTGAAAGTGGCACAGGATGGGCTAGGTGAATGGATGGGTTTCTCCACCCGGAAACGTCAGTGTAGCTATATCACGAACTGGTGCTTTAAATAAGTATAACAAAGCAAGTATCATGTGCAGTGAATTGTTTGGGTAAACAATAGCTGCCAAAAACTCTTATCAAGGAGTTGGTAACCAAAGGAGTCGGATAGGGCTTTATACTGCACCTCTGGTTTCATTGCCCTGAGTAGGGACAACGACATAGGGTTTCCAGAAGTGATTTTAGAGATTTGGGGTACCTACAATTTCAGTATCCAACTGGAGACATATTAAATCAGCTGCCTGAGTGGGTACAAAGAGGATGGCTTGTAGCGGAGCATCGGGGCGAAGATGGCAGTCGAGTGGATCCCTGGGCACAGGGCAGTGTGGGCAATTACAGTGTTCTGTTTGGGCCATGTGTCAAAAATAAGCGGATATGGGCTGGGACAAAGATGGCATCCACGGAAGCTGGCACACGGACGATAAAAGGGGCTGGTGGTAACACGAAGGAGGTGGTTGAGTGACAAACGTCGAGCAGCCCAGTGCATCAAGTTCTGGAGAGCAGCTACCTCCTCCTCCATAAGGAGATTCCAGTCTAGCCTAGAACTACTGGAGGGCAGATTAGAACCAACACCAGTACCCGGCCCTCTACTGGCTAGGTCCAGATACTGTCTCACAACGGGGTTGAAGCACGTGCATGAAAGGATACTGCAATATACACATAGTAGTTTGCTCTGTGCTTTTGGGTCCTTCGGTGTGAAAGATGTCACAGGGATGGGAGATAGCAGTGCAGCACACTGCTGAATGTTTTACCAGAGCTTACCATCACTTCCATTTTCCCCTTCCTATGTCCCATAGATGACAGTGTTCAAAATGGAGCGAGGGATTTTCCAGGAACAGTCAGCTGATATTCCCATTTTCTTGCTGAGAGTGCCTGGATGGCACCAGTTGGTGTCTCCACTTGGGCTATGAAATGTCAGCTGTGGTGCTGAAAGGATAGCACCATTTCTGCATTGAACTCTCTGCGACTAGGGACTGAACCTTTGGAGCACAGATTCTGCACATAATGTAGGTCAAAAAGAACCATCTCCTCTTACACAGGCATGCACCAGCACTGCATTGTACCTGTATGCTCAGGGAGTGGGAGCTAAGTAGGAACGGAATAGCTGTGTTTGGCCAATCAAAATTATCCACTGGGCTTTGTTAATATGAGACAAACTACCCATCATCTGCCAGATCCAGACCTGGGTGTATGGAGCTGGGGATTTGGTTTGGCCCATCTCTAAATTTCTGCCTCTCTACACTCCAGCCAGAGATTGGTGAACTGGCTCAGCTAAACTAAGAACCACTTCCTCATCCCAGCATTTCCAAAGGAACAGATCAGCATCCAAAATGCTGCTTCTTGCATAGGAACACCTGAACTTCATGGCTTTGGCGTTTCACGAGTCCTGATTGCAGTCCTTGAGTCCTGTATCACTCCTCATTCCTCTGCTTGTGCAGATCTCAACAGCATAGACCATTAGTGATGGGCTGTATTTAGCAATAGGGTCATTGCTGAACAGTGCTAGCAGAGATGAGCCTGCACCAAACCCCAGGTCCAAGCCCTCACGGACTTTGTGTAGATTCAAATCTGGGGCCAAACATTGGCTCAAGCCAGTCTCTTTACAGTGGACCAAGCCAGAACCTTTCCCTCAGCTTTGGGGAAGTTGAGATCTAGCTGCAAGCCCTGCCCCTCAGCACCATCCCTATGAAGGGGTCTCTGCCCCATCCCTGCCCAGAGCTAAGCAGCCTGCTTGGTTGATTTTTCCTACAAATTTCATAGATGGGAACTGACCAACAGCATGTGCTTTCCCCTGACAGGAGAGAGCCTTGTGCAATAAAACCAGGGACTTTGGGCTCCAGCTCCAGTCCACTTCTCTGAGCTGACTCCCGGCTGATTTTCCTTCCGCCTTCAGCATTTCCAGCTGGCTGGTGATGTCGGTACCAGCAGCCAGTCAGTGTTCCAGCCTCAGCTGGCCTCTGCAGACAAGATGGACAAAACCAGAGCCCGGCCAGTGAGGTGCTAATAAGCCAGCAATCCCAGATTGCTCAGGGACATCAGGACTGCCTTTCAATGCTCCTGGAAATCCAGGTCCCTGGGCAATGGGCAGATCCCCTGCTCCTTTTCCCAGGAAGACTTCCATCCCATGTTGAGACCTTGCTGATTTTAGCCCTCTTGGCAAGCACATGAGCACATCCGAGGGGAGGAGCAGTTTGTTCTGGGAGTCAGCACGATAGCTGCTACTCAACTCCCTTTACAGACCCAGCCCCATAGTAAGAGACCTTTTCCGCTCCTGTCCCCTAAAAAGGAAGGTGGTTACAACTCCCCTGGCCCAGTTCCTCTTGGAGTCGCAGCAGCCAGGCTGAGCTCAGATACACTTTCCCTTCCTGTAGTCCCCAGGTTATAAGTGGAGGGAGCTTAAACCTCTGCAGTGTGGTGGAGGCTTACATGGCTCCATTTCCCTCCCTTCCCATGCTGTGCGTACCTCGGACAGCCAGTTTTCTCCATAGCAGGGTTGTGAGGATGGAGGGCTAGACTGGACAGGTGCGGTATGATGAGACGTGCGTGGAGTTAGCTGGTAACATTCATGCACGTTCTGCTGTTCTGGGTAGCAGGGTTAGTGTTCTGCTTGGAAGGGCCAGAGCCACTTACTCAGTTTCTAATTCAATTGAATGGCACCTGAGACGCCGCCTCAGATCGAATACAAGAGGCCGCGGCACAGAGAAGGGATGCGGAAACCCTGGGGTCGGCCTGGGATTTAGGGCTTGTTCACCTCCATTCTAAGTACTTCTCTCCCATGCAGAAAGTGATGTGAACAAAAGGACAGTGTCTTGTTTGCTCAGTGGTGCCAGGATGCAGCTAGAGAGGGGAACCACTTACTAGCTTGTGCTGCCCAGCTGCCTGGGCTCAGTGCGGGATGGGCCCATGCAAGAATGGGTCAAACCAATTCCCCTGCATGCTGCCAAATCTGAGCAGTCGCGAGGGCTGGGATCCAGCTCTGAACACGCAGCTATTTCCAAAAGCTCATTGTCCAAACAGCTGGAACACACTGGCCGGGAGGGAGGGGGGACGAGGATGTTGTACTGTTAATTCTGGCTCAAGTCCTGCGTTAATAATGGGGAGGCTGTCCTAGTCTAAACTGTCTTCCAGCCACCTGGTCTCTGTGCAGCTGGTCAATATAACCCCAGGTGTGTCCTCTCTCCTGCAATGGGAGATCTCTGTGGGAGATATCCTAGATCCTGTTTCCTTCAGAAAGGGAATGGGCTGAGTTCACAGGAGATGCCGGACATTTAACTCAGCTGCTAAATGCATCCTGTAATAGCCTCCCAATGGGGAAATCAAGTCTTGGGAAGAAAGGGCTGCTTGCAAGTGCTGTGTTACCAGAACCTGCCCCAGCCTGGGCAGTGACTCTCTCCCAGAAAATGGGCCGGTTGTGCAAGGAGATTGGGAAGCTGTCCCAGCTGTTACCCAAGCTGCCCTTTGCTAGCCCACTCGGATTTCCTTGGGCCAGCCCAAGTTCTATTGCAGCTAATCCCCTAAAAGGTATGGCCACATCACTCCCTTGCATCCCCCCACATCTGCGCCATGGCCACATCTCTGTCCTGGGTGGCAGCACCCTCCACGCCCTCCTCCAGCTCTGTCATTTACATTCCTGACCAGCTGCACTCCTCTGCTAACCAGAGACTAGCCATGGTGTCCCTGTGCCTCTTGGCTGGGTGACATGGTTAGATGTACACATGTGGTGGTCATCATACTCGCATGACTTATGATGCAGTTCAGGTTTAGGTCTGGAAAGACATTGATGTCTTAGGCCACCGAGCCCCTAGTCCGAATAATGCAGAGCTGCAGACCGCTATCAAACTAGCCAGTCATTTTACATTCTCCTGAGCTAATCTCACACATCTGCAAGACAGGCAAAATACTCCTCAAAACCCTAAACAAATGATGAATGACAGTCAAGATCACTCCCAAGTCCAACGTCTCCAGCCACAGAAATCCCACTGCTCGCTCACTCATGGCCATGTAACAGGCCTTTCATTTTCAAGGGCCATTCTCACGCCCAACCCGGCAGCCCTGGCTGAAAAGTCATGGTGTTGAGGTGCATTCTGGTATCAGAGCTTGTCCTGGGAGTATCAGGCCCTAAGATCCATAAATGCTAGTGATTTGTGCACAATAGGTTCACATACCACTTCAGAGCAGCTCTGGTATCAGACTCAATAGCAGATTTGATGTAGATTCGTATAGTGCATCATCCAACATGATGAAGTCCCCATGCCCCAGGAGTGGCCTGTACAGGGGATAGCATCTTAAAAGCAGTGACTGCAATGTGTCAATCTCGGGGGTGGGATATTTAGGCACCTCACTGCCATGGATTTCAGTGGGAGTCAGGTGCCTAGGTACCTTTGCCACTCCCATTTTAGGAGTATGGCAATCCTTCATGCACTGCCAAGTATTGATTTTGGGTGTGAGAGATCACATCCTTGCCTTGTGGCAGGGGTACAAGGAGGATAGGGGTATTCATGCCACCTTGAGCTGCTCTAGCTGCTCAAATAGTAGAGAGGATTCTAGACTCAGCTGTGGTGGGGGTATGTGTGAAGTTGTGTTTGTTCTCCGCTGCATGTTACCACCCCAGCCCTCCAGCCCCCGGGCAGAAGGCAATGGGCCTAGGAACAGGCTAACAAGCAGCAGTTTTGTTGAGTAAATGTTGAGAGGATCTTGCAATGAAATTCATTGCAGAGTTCTGGCCAGCTCTGTCCAAGGAAAATAAGGGTTCTGGATGGTTTATTCCCCCCCACCCTTCTCTCCTTGTTGCTTTAAGCGGAAGGGGTGCATTTTATCACCATGGTTACCTTCATGACTTCAGTCAAACATGAACCCAATTTACTTTTTATTTTATTTATTGTTTTAAAGTCCATAATGAGCATCAAATCCCTTGGTGAGCTAAACATGGCAACAGTTACCATCATAGCCACGTTTGGAACATGGAGCCCAGAGTGCAAAGTTCAGGATGCCTAGAAACATCTGAGAGAAAAGTTGGATGGGTCCCTCTTGCCACAAGAACCATGAATAACTCTGAAGTTCTTCTGTGGGCATCTTCGGCACCCCTGGCCCTTGCCCCCGCCCCTCACCCCAGCCCCCATGTGGAACAACAGTGCTTTGAATAATGGAGAAGGGCAGGTATAGAGGGAATCACAGCACAGAATCCCCACCTTGAACTATCTGAAGAAGGATGGTCCAAAAGAGAGCACATCCCAGGCCCATACAAGCTTCTATCCTGGAGGCCAGGGCTTCACCAAATTCCACCGGGGTCTTGCAAATAAGTCTACCAGAAATAATAATGGCCAGATGCCGAGTAGCTTAAATCAACCGTAGCTCCACAGAAGCTGTTTGAACTGTGTGGATTTACATCAGCTAAGGAGCCATCTCTCCATGGTCCAAAACTGTTACACTTGTTCCTACTTGTGCTCCCCTTGGTAAACAAACAAATGGCTTATTGAGAGAGATCAGCACCCCTGGAAACCAAGCAGCGAAGTGGTCACAGAGCCATCAGGCACAGAGGGCTCTGGCTTGTTCCATTGTTAGTCTCCATGGGTCACACCTATTAAGGTACCTCCATAGCTAAGACAGCAGACTGAAGGCTCTGAGGGGCTGAAAGGAAGTTCAGTGCCCTGGGTGCAGCTGTGGTGTGTCTGAGTGTTTTACGCAGTGCCCAGCACTTGGGCACTAGCTGGAACCAGGGCTCCCGGGGCAGCATTTAGAAGCTGCTGTATTTCTAGCTTTCTTCCTCCCTCTTAGAGAGGAGGGATGAAGGCCTGTCAGATCAGCGAGTCCATGACCCTATGGGGAAGGAGCATTCCCCGCAGCCCCATTTCTAGTCACAGGCACTAGGGCTTCCATCCCTTCTCTTGGGAGACTCTTCCAAGGCTGACACCCCATCCCAGGAACCATTTCCTGATAACCAGGCCAAACACTCCCTGATCCTGCAGGACAACGCCTGCTAGGTTGCTGGAGGCTCTGCACCTGGGTTGCTGATGTCTGCCTCCACCTTGGCCTGCCCGTGGGGATCTCCCTGTGGCCCCTTGCCCTGGCATGAGTTAAATGACCACCTTGAACCAGGTCCCTTTAAATGCCACACTCAGCTAGAAGTGAGCTTATCCCATCTGGCTGAAACCTCCACTGACCCACAGAGCTTAGACCTTTCTGCCAGCTCCCAGCACCCTCTGTACCATTACCCCAGACAGTCACAGGTACCAGTAAGGGATTCTGGGGGAGGAGCCAGGGGGCAATGTTAAGGCACTAGTGCACACTCTCTGGTGATGGCAAGGTGGGTGCCTGAGCAGATAAGAGGGGATGCACTTTGCCTTTCCTTGCTTTTACGGTTCAGCCTCAGACATGCTCTGTGGGCAGCAATCCTCACTGCTCCAAAACAAGTGCTTTGTGGGAGGGGATTCATTCTAGCGGCTCAGATGTTTGTGCTCAGAAAGTCTCCTGAACTGCTGGCCCTGAAGTCTGATGCCCTGTATTTAGCCCCAGAATAGGTACCTCATGAGTAGCAGGGCAAAGCTTCTCTCCAAGCATCTCAATAAACAAGCCTCACCCCTGACTTGCTGGGAGTACGCCTAGGGGCTATGACTGGAGCTGCATTCTTTATGACCCAGGCAATGGTTGGCATCATTGCTTTGATGGCCTGCACAGCAGTTAATTAGCAGTGACTATTATGGTGGCTTTTGGAACACGGACTTTGGCTCAGGGGATTTGGCTTCGGACAATATAGCTCATTTCATGTGTGGTCACCACAAAGCTATTTAACCTTTGGCTGTTCCCTCCAGAGGCTGGTCACCAGAGGTGAAGCGTTCTTCCCTCAGGTGCAGTATTAGCTGGAGTTAAAATCAAGCCTCAACTTGCTTTCTTTTCTTGTCTTTTTCCAGCTGTGCAAATCCACATCCTGAAGGCCGACAAAGCTGGCGACTGGTGGAAATTCACCGTCAACATCATCTCCGTGTACAAACAAGGGACCAACCGGATACGGCGTGGAGACCAGATCCTGTGGATCCGCTCCAAGGACATAGCGTGCAAGTGCCCGAAAATCAAGCCCATGAAGAAGTACTTGCTGCTGGGCAACGACGAAGACTCACCAGACCAGAATGGGATCGTAGCAGACAAGAGCAGCTTGGTGATACAGTGGAGGGACACATGGGCTCGGAGGCTCAGGAAGTTCCAGCAACGGGAGAAGAAGGGGAAGTGTAAGAAAGCTTAAAGGAAGAGGTGGCAGCGGAACGCGCGAGAGAGACTGTGCGTGCTGCTTTGTGTAGACCCTGGAGCAGATAGGGTTCGGGATTAGGGATCTTGTGAAGGAATTCACTTTGCAGTTTGTGTGTGTCGAGTGGGCGGGGTGGGGGGGAGGGATGTAGGGGAATCACTTCCGGGGGACTGCCAAGTTCGCACCTCATAGCACAGAAACAAAATCACATACAAAAGGAAACCATTGCGCCATGAGGCGCGATGCGCTGCCTCCATCGCCACAGCACCCAGGCTGTTCAGTTACCAGTTCCCACGGTCCCCTCGCTTATTTCACCCCTTTCTGTCGAAGAGATCACAGCTGCCAAACTGCCTTAAAATTGCTAACGCCTGCTAGTTCCAAAGCCAAGAAACTAATCGACGGCAGTGCTGGAAATTAATGGCCCTACCCCGGAATCACATTTTCTCATCTTAGGTTGAACGAGACAATTATTGTAGGGGAACTAATTAGAAATTGATCCCTGAGGACATATTTGAGAATCAGTTAACACCGGTTACTTGAATGGTCTTCAGTAAAATATAGTTCTAATAATCAATTGCCTGCTGTACAGTATCTAAGAGACGGGGCTAGATTTTCAAAGTTGGGCGTGTGTGAAGGTGTTTGTTTATTAGTACCTGCTTGCACCCACACAACAGTGTGCCTCCGACACTGTACGTGGAGCAGTCACTAGAAGACACACTAGTCGGTGTGTTACACGTGCACCTAACTTTGAAAGCATGGCCCAGCTGTTCCTGTTGGATTCAAATCCAGATTTTCAAAGGAGAGCTGCGTGCTGTTAGATGCCAGCTGGTTAGCACAAGATATGCACTGATCCATGGCGCGGTACACATGGATCCTCCTCCCAGCTGACAATCCTCAGTCTAGTGGTCAATAATCCAGGTCCCATTTGCCAATGGCCAGTCATTGCTGTGTTCAATCCAGAGCGTGGAGGAGACAGGAGGGTAAGATTTGCAGAAGCACCTAAGGGAGGTTGGTGCCCAGTCTTTGCTTGAAGGCTTCTTTCCAAAGTCTTTGCTGGCAGTACCTTCACTTTCATACCCAACTAGCCCCTCACAATCCACTGTGCCTTCCCCAAGCCTCCCACCCCCATCCTGGCCTTTAAATGGTCCTCAGAAGATGAAGGCCCCACTGGGCAAACTGCTGGGAAACCCACCCAGTCACCTTACTTCCTGTCCCTGCGAGTCCTCGTGTCCCTGAGACAGCTGGCCACCTATCTTCTCATTTCTCATGCCAGTGATGCCAAGAGGTGGAGATTTGTGATCAGCATCAGATTGAATGTGTGTCTTTGGGGGATTTGTGCTACGCTTCAAATGCAGATTCACCTCTGTGCTCAGGTTCATGGCGGGGCTGTGTACTACTACTGTCCCAGTTGATGCAAATGATGCACAACCCCGCACCAGGAGAAACACTATATGCAAGAGGCTCTACCCATTTTAGCCACTGTAGAAACAAATCTTTCCCAAAACAGGATAATCTGCCAGTATAAATGAGAGAACTTCTGTAGTCCACAGAGCTCAACTCTTCTAGGTAGAGGCTGTATCAATTCCCTTAGCTTGCGTAGGCATTGCTGATATTCGGCACCTCACCATTATAACCCTCTGCTATGGTGGAGGGGTTGGGGCAGATCAGCTGAGACTCACATCTGAGAGGCTCAACTCCTCCGTGGAGCCTGTGGCACTTCTGCTTTGTTAAAGCCACGGGACAGATTTTTCTTAGCTTCCACGTTAGGCTCAGAAGGGGTGAAGGACGTTTGCACTCATACATGACTTGGACATGCAACTGCTTGTAAAATAACAAAAAACAGGCGCAACTTGGGTGCACAATTCAGACTCAATCTCTTCGATGCCCCTGGTACAAAAATCAAAACCTCCCTGATGCTTTCCCTGTTAGGAAACTTGGAAACATCTATTTTATGACATTTTCCAGCAGTTTTGCCTTGTTTTATAGCAATGGACAATATTTATATAATGACATAAACTGCCCTACAGCAAGGCAGCGATGTAAATAGGTGTAAAATGGAGAGGTGCCCAGTGAAATGCAGAGCAGGCTTAGGGAGTTGAAATTCCCGGCTGGGATGGGGAAGCCAGCTCCTCTGAGCTTGTCTGACCCTTGGTGTGAATTCCAAGGCTTAACTAAAACAAAGTTAGTCGTTAGGAGAGAAAATATGCAGAATGCTCCTCGGCAGTGAGTGTTCAGCAAAACCAAGTATTTGTCCCGCATCCCCTTTTACTGACCATCGGACAGAAGGAAGGCAGGCATCTGGTGTTAAAGGCAAACGATTCTGAAGTTAATGGGACTACTGCTCCTAAGTCACTTGCATGCTTTTGAAAATCTCACTCTCAGGTGCCTAAATATGTACTTGAGAGCATACAATTTTGGCCAAATTGATCAAATTGGACTGGGCCAAAATACAGTCTTTGCGAGCCTGCATTGGCTTGATGATTGGTCTGTGCTTCATGGCACCCAGCTGTTCTGTACACCCTTGTGGTGTGGGATATTCCTAGGTACAGCACCCCAACATGATCCCATCATGCTGCAGCTGCCAGTGACTGCATGTGATAAAGCCTTATCTACAGCTAAGGAACATTTGCAAAAAATAGTCCCCTGCTATTCTAGGAGAGCTCTAGGCAGTCCACTGTGTAACACTATGAGGATGTTTTGTTCATAATCCCAAAGCTCATTCAACTGGCTAATGAAGTTTTCTGACTGAGATTTCCAAGGTAGCCCATGTTTCAGTGGGAGGTGAGCACCCTTCGGTGCCTTTTACAAGCCCAGCCCCCAAGTCTGTGTTTAGTATAACATCAAAGCCCAGGTAGCCACCCCAGTCTCTGAGGTTTGGGTGGCACGTAGCACATTTCTCCTGCACTTGCATCTCCCCAATGCGCATTGAACTGCAGCAGGGTCCCTCAGGGCAGCAGCTTTGCCTTCCAAGCGGACTCGTCTGCCATTCCACGGCTAGCCATCGCAGTGAATGCAGCATTTCCATTTTGGGGGTTTGTGGAGCATTACTAACCTGGGGCTAGGCTGGTATTCAAAACGAAAAAACCCCTAATCTTTAAAAAAAAGAACCCCCCCAACCCTCGGGCTACTGCTTTTAACGGTTTTGGAAGAATCCCTGGAAGAACACGCAGAAAACAGTCACGCCTCCAACTGAGGATATTTATATGCTGAATAGCTGCAAAGGGCCATGGGTACTCCAGACAGCAAAATAAGTCAATAAAAAGAAAACCAAGAAGTTGTCTGTATAGTTAGTATGAGAAGTAAAACAAACTAGAGCTCGGAAAATTTATTAACCAGAAGTATTATACTGTAGATTTTTTAAACAAACCCCCACCCCTGCTGTGCAAGCCTAGTAAAAAATACTGTCCTTTTTGGTTTTGGTTTTTTCACTTTTGTGCTCATCAACAAGTCTGAGAGGCTTGTTTGGCTCCGCACACAGGTAACAAGGATCCCTTTTCAGCTGTGTGTAATACATTCATACAGAATACAGAGCATGTATAACAATCTCCATTACCACCGGGTAAAGCGAAGCAAAACAATCTGCCTTTCAGGGGGTGTCTTATGAAGTAAGTATTTCCTGTAGGTTTCTGGCTTCTCTTTAAGGACAAACCCCCCAGACTCTTAGCAGGGCCACGATTGTACTCTTTGGGTAACAACTTCCATAGGGGTGGCTGCTCCTCAGAAGAATCCTACAGCTCTTCGTTTGGAGGTAGCCAATAAGACAACATTATATCACAGCCAGCAAGGAATTTATACCCGCCACCTAAAAGCAGCCACTGATCCACTTGATTAGTTTGACCCTACTGGCCCAGTGGCAGATGTGAATTAAATGTCACACTGTACTGCTCCCCCTGGAAACCCAGCGCCTTGTCAGAACATTCGACTGAGATGGAAAAAACCCTCATCTGAGTCTTATAGGGGAAAGAACCAAAATAATCATCCAGGACCAGAGAAAAACCCAGGGGACCAGGGAGAGGGTGAAGGGCTTGCAGGGAGTTCTGTACTGGCAGTTATCATTAATGGTCACAAAAAAACTGTGGAACGTTATGGTAACTTGAATAACACAAAAATAAAAAAATCTATCCCGAGGTCCCTTGAGAAAGTGTAACGTGGAATTTGTAACAAGGTAAAAGGGCTGCGGTGCCAACCAAGCGATTCTGGAAAGCAGCTGAAATGCCAAAACAATCATCACTCGACAGTAGCATTAAACAAAAGTTGTTTTGTTTGTTTCATTCTGTGTCCCTTCCCTCCTCCCCCACACCCCTCCGCGCACACACACACACACCTGCCTTTTCTCCTGTTACACAGACCTGGCAGAAAAACCTGTGTTTTTTGTTTATCTCTGTTAATATCTTGAATTGTAAATGTTGTTTAGTTATGACCATTACATACTGTTCTGGGCAATGTTTCTTTACAATGCATACTAATATATTATGGTTATTATATATGAATATATTTAATGACGTGAAAAAGTTGTGGATTTTCTTATTTTTTTTCCAAGTTGTCTTTTTGTTTTGTTTTGTTTTGTTAGATGGCTGTAACTCAACCAGACAGAGCTTGTAACTGTTCAGCACCCACTTGGTAGAACTAAAGTCAGAGACCAGTTGAATAAACTCTTGTAAACTGTACTCGTCCTAGGCCAGTCTCTTTAGTTATGTCGCGATGAAGAAGGGGCTCTAATGCTGTGGGATACAGGCCTGTACTTGGACGGTGCTGGGCTCCATCAGCTCTTAGCAGAGTTGGGAATCAGCCTGGTGGATTGGGACTTGCCTTTGGGCGTTCCCTACCATGCTGTGCAATCATCCCTTTGAGGATGGGTGCTGAGGGAGGAGCGAAAAGCCTAATACAATCGCAGCCCTGCTCCAGTTCATGCCAGCAGCAAACAGCAGTATTTGGGGATTTAGAGCTGATGAAAGTTGCCAGGTTTCCAGCCTTTGGGACAAACGAAAGCAGCAGCACAGCTAACTTCCCTCCATTGCCCTACTACCATGCCTCAGCCCCGGCCAGGCCCGTGACTCCCAAGGGCGCTGCGTTAATTGCCCTCCTCTTGAAGATGCCAGCAGTGGTATAAATCATTGCTGGAGGTGGTGGTTTCTGTGATGCGAACGCCTGCCCAGCAGGAATCTGCCTACCCAATGTAGCACACGGAGGC
>ML677373.1:6151981-6205285 GCA_007922305.1 Dermatemys mawii
AGGGCTTTCCCCTCTGCCGGACAAGGTTCTGCTGACACCATCTGTGCAGCAAGAACCCCGAGAAACCCAAGCAAAGACCAGAACCGCAGCCAGGGCCAACCCTGACATGAATAATGATTTACTCCCTTGTCTTAGTTCCCCTCCACTCATTCCCCCGATACTTGCATCTCCTTCCCCTCCATGTTCTCCAGCTGCTCTGCCGGCCCTACAGCGTTTCAGGTTAGGTCTTTGAGGAGTGGAGCTTAGAACATGCTGGTAAGACCCACGGCAAACTTCTCAGAAGCCATGGAGAAATGCAGCCTGAGGAAAAGATGTAAGAACGGCAAAGGAACATGCATCCCTCAGGAATCTGGCCAGCGCTGGTTTTGAGAGCGACTTGTGTTGAAAACTACAAATCTCCCTATCAGTTGCAATAAAGCTCTCAAGATGTCAGCGGTTATGCTGCATGACCATCAGTGTGGCTAGATTTCATGCCAGGCAGCCTTCCCCCAGAAGAAATGAGCCAAGAATTAAAACACTACATGACAAGTTAAGCAGAGCAGAGGGTGGTGAGACGTCCAGCCAGTCAAATGCTGTGAGAGGGAATGCTGTGGGCAAAGATCTTGTGAATTGCTCAGAGGTCACACTGAGCGACCCAAACCGTCTCTCCTCGCCCTTAATGTCTACGATAATTTATTAGTTCAAAAACATCTTGGAGGTCAGCCATCTCAGATCTTTATGGCAGAGGCATATGGGTCAAACACGCTGCCACCTCCTCTTTGGAAGTCTTGCTTGAAGCTTTAAAAAAGTGAAAATAGATTTACCAGGTTTTTCCTGCTTTTAGCTAATGGTCTGTGAAGGAGAAACGGCAGCAGCTCTGAGCACTGGGGGAAATAAGCCTAGTCCCAGCTGAATGATGGGCGTACATGCGGCCTTAGCACCTGTCTTGGTCTTTCGTCCCCCCGGCCTCAGCACAAATCCCAGAACCTCTCAGTGGTGTCAGTGGCGTTCTCACTTCTCCTCACAGCCCAAAGTAAATAAAAGTCCCTTCAAAAGGCTCTGGGGTAACCCGGGCTTGCCATTGGCTCTGGGATGTGAATTCTGGGGTAACCCAGGCAGGTGATTGGCTCTGGGATGTGAATTCTGGGGTAACCCAAGCTGGCCATTGGCTCTGGGGGGTGAATTCTGGCCTGACATGCTCAGTGCCTAATGAAATTACCCTTCCTGGAGCAGCGGCAGCAGCTGCTGCATCAGTGGAGTGCTGTATAAACAAACAATAAGGAAGGCAATTTAACAAGGTGTAACAGCTTTTAAGGGTCATTTATTCGGACCGTAGGAACTAGACTCCAACAGACAGAAGAGCTGTTGACAGCAGATTTACTGTACAGCAGAACATCGGAGCGGTTGCACTTTGCATTTGGGCCCACTCTGATATTTTATACTCTTAACAAAGAGACATTAATGATGGAAACAGTGAAGAGAGAGAAAAGCATTTTAGACTCCAGAGCACATGTTCATTCAATAGAAAACCATGCGAAAAATCAAAATACCAGGAAACACTCAAAGCAGGGGAACTGTCCACTGGCAAAGCAACGTAAATGCTTCCCATAGAAATCTAGCCAGTACCATTACTGGGTTCCAGGGCCATTAATGGTCACATCATCACGTGAAATCTCTCTTCAGATCCTGATGCACACACAGCTAGTACAAGCTACGACTCTAGTCTGGAAGTACAGGCTGTGAAGGATCAGGTGCTGGCAAAAGAAAGGGAATTTTGTCTACTTTGCAATTGGACTCTGAGAGCAGTTCGTGGTCCACATTAGCGGGTCACGTCATCCCTCCTACACGGGTGACTGAGTGGCAGATGGACAAATCAGACAGATCCTCTCCCAGCACAAGAGTTGTGTGGCGCCAGCACACCCAGGAGCCAAGAGAGTGACTCCTCTAGGATTAGACGATCAACCAAAATGATTAACATATAACATCGCTGATGCACCCTACCCAATAACTTAGGGTATGGTACGTCAGAGCTACCTGCACCCAAAGCTAGTTACAGGGAGTTGAAATTCCCTTTTCAGTAGTGAGAGCCTCCAGTAGTCTGTACTTCTAGGCTCTTAGCAGCAGCAGCACCAATGAGTCAAATAGGGAAGGGAACACAAACCTATCAACTTGTCTGCTGGGTTAATAAATGGCACCTCTGAGAATGCACTGGTAGAAAGCTGCACCAGTGGAGGCATGGACACCCACCGAAGGACACTTAGTTATGGAGTGGACGGGCCTCTAAAGGACCTGTCTGTAACCTCTTCAATTGTAGTCACCTCTCTCACCATCCTGTCCTTCCATCCTCCTTGTGTAATAGAGAACCAGAGTGGGTGAAGGAATATCGTTTATTAGACCAACTGCTGTTGGTGAGGGAGAGAGACACAAGCTCTCGAGCCACACAGAGGTCTTGGCCTAAAGAAGAGTGGTGTGTGGCTTGAAAGCTTTTCTCTTGCCAACCAAGGTTGGTCCAAGATATTCCCTCGCCCACCTTATGTCTCTAACATCCTGGGACTGACACAACTACAGCTACACTGCTTGTCGAATAGACTTTTCTGACAGGACAAAGAATCACTTCTCAGAGGATGCTTCCATCCAGAAATCCAGGCCTTGGGAGATGCTCAACCTTCCTATGAAGAAACATTTAGTTGAGCTGAATGTTTTCATCCCTTAATATTTACCTTGAAGAGCTTGACCACACTGAGTGAGCACAGGACAAAGACCAAGACCAAGGCCAAGACTTTGCTTATCACTTTCACATGGCACAGAAGGAAAGGAGAACTCTCTACCTCTACACACCTGGTGAGATCCCTGGGAATGAGCACCTGGAGACTGAGGCTTTATTGGCCAGGATGCATGACTCAGTCTGCCAGGATGACGAGTTTCCTAGCTATGAGAGCCAAGGGATTCATTTCCCTTTCAGGCTGGGTAAGGCTTGAGCAGGGCTACGCACCGTATTAATTCATACCAGCGTGCCTCAAACCCAGGGTGGGCTCTTTTAGATTTTTAAGGCCAGAAGCATCCATCATGATAATCTAATCTGGCCTCCTGCATAGCAGGCCTAAAATCGCCACCTAATAATCTCTGCATCAAGCCCATAATTTCCAGGTGAGCGATCTCACCTCTTTTAGAAAGCTACCCAGCCTTGATTGAAAGACTTCAGGGGATGGAGAATCCACCACGTCTCCAAGTAAGTTGTTCCAATGGTTACTTACTGTCTCTATTAAAAAGTCCCTTATTTCTAGTTGGAGTGTATTTAAAACCAAATTAATAATGCACCACTAAGCTAGGCTGCTTTGGCTCATCCTCCCCTAAAATGCATTCCTGGTAGACTGGAGACAGAGGGTTCCCAGCTGTGAGATAAGCAAGGGCCAGGGGTGGGCAAACTACGGCCCACGGGCCACATGCGGCCCACAGACTAATTCTGTCTGGCCCCTCGAGCTCCCAGCTCAGGAAGCTAGCTCCTCCTCCCTCCCTTGTTGTTTCCCCCACCCCGCAGCCTCAGTGGGCGGGGCTGTGCAACAGCGTGTCTGGATCCGGGCCAGACATGCTGTTCTGAGCAGCGTGGTAAGAGGGCTGGGGGGTTGGATAAGGGCCAGAGGGTCTCGGGGGGCAGTCAGGAGACAGGGAACAGGAGCGTTGGCTAGGGCATGGGAGTCCCAGGGGGCCTGTCAGGGGGCAGGTGTGTGGCTAGGGGTTGGGGCAGTCAGGGGACAGGGAGGTTGGCTAGGGGATGGGGTCCTGGGGGGGTGATTAGGGGCAGAGGGTCGCTGGAGGGGGCGGTCAGGGGACAAAGAGCAGGTTGGCTTAGATAGGGGGTGGGATCTTGTTGGGGTGGGGGTCTCTGGAGGAAGTTGCCCAGGGACAAGGAGTGGGGGTGCGTGGATGGGTCAGGAGTTCTGAAGGGGGCAGGAAGTGGGAGGGGGTCAGATAGGGGGCGGGGCCAGGCTGTTTGGGGAGGCACAGTCTTCCCTACCCGGCCCTCCATACAATTTTGAACCCCGATGTGATCCTCGGGCCAAAAAGTTTACTCACCCCTGCACCAGGCCCACTGCAGTTGGGGAGTCTCAAAATGAACGTACGATGCGAGGCATAGCTCTCTGATCAAGCATGAGTCTGATTATATGGACCATTGCTGGGGATGGTGGTGGTTGGCTTATGATTGGGCTGGTGTGGCTCTGTATAGGGAGTGAGGTTATCCTTAGTGTCTACTCTAGGGAATTGAAACCTGTTGCTCGATTTTAATGTGTGTCATGTGCCCACAGGCCACAGCAACCAGCTCATAAAATTCATTAAACAGAATAAATCGAAAACGCACTGAACTCAGACGGATCACACTTCACACTCTTCAGTTCCACTCGCTTGTAGACAATGAAACCAGCCTGTTTATTTTAGCCGTCCCTTCCAAAGAGCAGTAAAACAGAAAAGGTTTTCATATACACCACTGAAAGCCCTGCCAAATCCACTTCTCTCTTTTTTAATAAAACTCCTCGCCCACATGCCATGTTTAATGTTACTTAAAGGGCAAATCTAAGGCCTCTTTGTTATATGTTTCAGCAATAAGACTCACTGGTTCTCCTCCTTCCTTATGCCCCAGAAATTGTGTCCCCCAAGAATACAACAAACCAAAAAGCTGCTTTTAAAAAGCCCCTACAGAACAGACCCGGAATGTTGCACAGAACAGTAGCACAATTTATTCCGATTATTGTATCCAGGAATTTCAAATAAAACCTGAATTCCCCCTGTAAATGACAGTTTTAATTAAAAGCTAGGTTCCTTAACACAGAAACTGCTCAAATGCAGATTTTAAACACACCACCAGGAACCACAATTATTTGTTTTCAGCTGGAGTGGCTGGGTTTAAAAGCTCCATTTGTACTGGAAAAAAGTCAAGCAATAAGATCATTGAGAACTTCCTGCAAAACATGTAGTGGTTAAATGGCCTGCCACTTTCTCCTCTAGCTGTTTGAATACGGAGCTCCTTTCCAAGTGACAATGAGCAAACAGGCATGACCCCTAGGCCGAAACAATTTTCACTTAACTAACTCTTCAGATCTTTTAAGAAGAGCCTTTCCAGCAATATAGGATGAAGGTGCACTGAGTCCTTGGGTGTTACTGCACAGAAGACCAGATATTTTTCACTCCCTAATATATGGCTGTGTTTACCCCACTGCCCTTGGTAGTCGCCAGGTTAAAACTCATTTAATGGTTTGTTCACCTGAAGTTATTCCTGTGTACCCACCTCCTATATCATCTGCTTTCCCCACTATGGCTACCCATACACAAACACCAACAAGGAGTGTAATAGCTCAGGCTGTGAAGGGCTGGTTGAAAAACAGATTTTCTCCTCCATGAAAAAAAAAAAAAAGTTTGAAATTTTTTTCATCTCAAATCAAAATGCTGATTTTGACCTTTATTTTATTTTATTTAAAACACAGACAATTTGGAATGAATAGCCATTTTGAAATAACTCTTGTAGATCCATCCAGCTTCCACAGTTACCTGTGCACCACAAAAACCACCTCCACAATTAGCACCATAATTTCAATATATGCTCCTGGTGTGACTGGCTCATGTAGCCTGAACACTTACGTCTGGGGTGAGGCACGGTGGCAGAAGATGCTGTTGGGGAAGCTTACCACCACCATCTAGTTCTTCTAGAGTGATTTGTATCCAAAGATCTCAAAGCACTTTACAAAGGAGATCAGTGTCATCATCCCCATTTTACAGATGGGCAAACGGCGGCACGAAGCGGTTAAAATGACTTGGGCAAGGTCACGCAGCAGATCAGTGGCAGAGCAGGGACTAGGACCCAGGCTTCTTGCATCTCAGCCCAGTGCTCTGCACACTAGGTTTGCACTGCTGCTACCCAATGCATCAGTTTCGGGGAGTTGGGATTTTGATTGTTAATGCCATGAATTATATTCATATTTATAACTGCATATATTCCATTTTGAAGGAGTCAGAAATATGAGCGCAAGCTTGGGGCTAAAAAAAAAAAAAAGTAAAAGAGACATTTCTAATGAAACTGGAAGTCTAAGGAACCAGTTTCCTTCTCCTCAATGTCCATCTCTAGGAAAAAACAAAAGACCTCTAAAATATTAAGACATTATTGGAAACAATAGACATGCCAATAAAAAGCAGCATGTAAATAGATCAGCTTTTATTCAGTGCTGTTTTTGCTCTATCAGTCCTGACATTTAAGTTGGCACATAAAGTAATGATTTTTTCGGACAACAATGAGCATTCAATACTTTTTCATTTTCTTTTAATACGCTTCATATTTTCCTTTGCAGTTTTCACAGTTATGAAAAATTATAAAAAAGCTGTGCAGATCTCTGGTCTTGAGACTAGTCTATTCACTGTATCAGGACTTCTGCAGTTAGTCAGTTGGGATAAACTTACCCCAGAGTACAGCTAGCAGAAAAACACTGCCCTCCCCCCAACCCCCATGAGCACACACTGGGCAATTGGGCTTTCCACTGTTCTACCCCTGGTTGTGTTAAATGTTGGAAAACCCCACTCATGTTTGCATTTCTATCTGTTCAGATCAGCATTGGTAATTCTCTCACAAAAGCCAAAGATTGCCTCATACTTACTTAAATTTGTAAGGTACATCTGAGTCCCTATATTCCGTTCTAGCCTCATCACCAGGCTTTTCATTCTCGAGCTGTGCCTGATCTCTGACCCTCCAACTTCATTGACATTTAGTATAAATCAGCTCCTTATAATGCACACTTCTTTATACGATGCAAAATCTTGGTTCCAAAGATCATCATTTAGCAAGAAAGGGGGGACTTCCACACATATGCCACACAAGCTACGTAGGAGCAGTATACAGTATATTAAACCCTCAGGATGACTCATCTCTCAACAAAAGGGGCAGATTGCTTGCGTAGAGTCAGTTGCACTGAAGGTTAAATTTCTTAAAAGATGCATCTACTCCAGCTGTGTCCCGCTGTAGTACAAAATCAAGGAAGGAAAAGAGTCCTTTTGAAGTTCAAATGCTCCAAACTAGCCACAGCTCTCTGGTGTGCATTGCGTGCAGAAACTTCATTCTAATACTGAGTTTACTTAAGACACAAAAATTGTTTTCAATGGAGTGGTTTGCATCCTCTAATTAATATTGTTCAGCTCTGCTGCTAAGTGGCATCTCTGATGGTCCCCACATTTGTGTTAGTGTGTTGGCCAGACGGCAACCACAGCTATTGCGATCAGCAACAATACAATCACCACCAACATTCCTGAAACACACAAAGAAAATTAAGTTAAGTTATCACCTTCATCTTATCCGAAGGATTTTTTTAAAAAAAGGAAACTTACTTTATTGTTTAGGGTGATGTAAGGGGACTCAAAAAGTAAGTTAGAAACTTGGCTACCCAGAAGCTTTCAGTTCTAACTAAAACCAGATCCTTACATGTTAAATATATGTACAGAAATCAGACTACAAAAATCATTTACAAAGGGTAGTTTGCTTAAACTATCAGGACTGACATTGTATATTTGGTCTCTGGTTCTGTCACCCCAAGAATAATTCAACTATTTTACAGGTGAACGATTAAAAAAAGTCACCATGCAACTTCAGCCCTGTTCTGAAGAGACTTATACACCAGGTTATCATGACACACTCCAAGCAATTCCATTAAGTTAGTTAAAAACCATGAAGGAGTGGTGAAGTTTAGTAGAATTTACGAAATCATAAATTAGTTCTCTCTCTCTCCAAGACATGTGAGTGCTAAAATTTCATAGGAAGATTGCTGCCAGGACCCAAATAGTTTTACTACTACAAGGCAAAGTTATTTGCAAAGCAAAAAAACACAATAAACCCAAGCAAAACAAATCTGACTTAGGAAAATGAATGGCGATGAACATTAAAAAAAAAAAATCTAAGAGCACTGTGCCAAACCGTGCTTTGTGCAATATGCTGTAAATTACTGATAATCTGGGTTTATAAAATGTTATGACAATTTACTAGTTCAGGTACAAAACTCATTCTTAGCAGGAGGAGAGGGACAAAACTATTCACATAGTCAAAAGAAAAAGATTGCTCTAGGAAAATGACAGACTAGAATTTTATAAGCCCTCTGCATCTGAATCTCACAAAGCTCTCTCTCGTTCACAGTATGGACTGACTGAAAGCCGGAGATAAAAGGACAGTGGTTTTCCCAGACCATGTTTTGTGATATCTTGCTAGATGAAGCTAACTCTGCTGGAGTACTCTCTAACCTCCAAAACATAAGGGAGATAACCTGCCCCTCTTAGCTGAAATACAAGTTTTATAACTCGCAAACCGAGTGGATCATTGCAAGTTTGGGTAATAAACCTTTCTCTTTCCTGAACAATGACAAGTCCCCCAGCATTAGAACACCTGGCAAAACCTCCTGAATAGCTTCACAATGTCCTATGCATTTCACTCAACAGAACACCACACACTGGCTTCCCCTCAGATTAAACCATCTTTGAATTATTAAACAGGCTTTTTTTTAAAAAAAACCATCCGCACTAAAATATCCCCTTTAGAGTCGGGTGAACCATATTAGGGCTCAAAGAGTGGAAAAAATGTCCCTTCCATTTGGTTTGCTAACAGATGACTATTACTCAACCACTTACAATATTTATAAGTCCAGCTCATAGCAATTAAAAAGGATGTATTAAAATAAACTTCTTTTTCCAAACTGGAAAGGATATTAGACATGGCTCTTCATAAATAGTGTCATGTTTTCTGTGCAGAAACGGCTTCTATGCCAGTGGGCCATATTTTTTTCCAGTGAAATGTGGTTGCCACCAACTTATTTTTTATCTTAATTTAGAGCTAGTACAATTTGCCCAGTCTGACCTAGTCAATATCTCAAAACACTAGATATGGACTTGGCTCTTCCTGATAATGTCATTTGTTAAATTAACACATCATAGAAGCCAATATTAGCATGCTTCCCCAGTGATAAACAAGTCAACTATTGTAGAGAGTCAAACGTGTTTAATTTGGCCTAATACTTGTTCTTGGCCATCAGCTCTTATTCTAATTGGGAAACTCCTGGAATAATCATAAAACTCAGGGTAGATAACAGACTCTTTAAAGAGCTGTTGGTGCTGCATGGAAAATCATTCTGATCAAGAATTTCAAAGGAGCCTATGGGTGTCAGGCCTCAAAACACTCATTGTTGTTCAAAGGGGGCTTGAGCCTAACTTCCTTAAGCACCTCTGAAAACACCTGCTACTGCTGCTTATCTGTACCTGAAGTCAGGAACCTTCTCCTTATCGTGTTCATTTACACAGCAACCCATGACCATGTGATGGACCATTGCTATTTCACAGGGGAATAAGCCACAGGGCCAGAGGAGTTTTTAGTTAACAATCCTGTTACCACACACACACCCCTGGTACTGACTACCACGGAAGAGGAAAATGAAAGCAAGAGATCCATGCAGAGTAACTCAGAACAGAGCCCTTTCCAACAATTTCTGCACAGCATCTGCTAATTTTAAGTGGAATTGTTTCATGAAATTTACTCGCCATTCCCCATCCCTTCTCAAACGACCTGTGCTCAGAACTGATAGCACCGTCACACACAACATGGCGAGACAAAACTGGCTGATGTGCCGGCAGAATACTCAGGCGACATGTGACTCTTGCTCTTCTGTACATGACACGTAAGCCCTTCCGGCTCTCCCAGCACTAGCCAACACCAGCATTTGGAGGAAGAGCAGCTGTCTAGAGCTAAATCCAGGTAACACTAAGGAGAAGCCAGTAGAAAAGAGAAGTGATTCACAGATCCTCTCTCCCTCTTCAACATCCCCCATGATCGAGAGCATCTGCCTTCAAACTGTAAGCTGATCCGCAGCATTGGGGTCCTGTGGGCCTTCTCCTCACTACTGGAAACTCCAAAGAGCCAGGATGGCAAACTATGTAACAGTACCCCAGCCTCCTGGCTCACCATTGCCCTGGTGAACCATCCATTTGTGACCTTCAGCCTTGATTATTGCAACTCACATAAAGTACCGGAGCCACAAGACCCAAAGAAAGCTCCAACAGCGCAAAGCATTCCAGCTTATCAATTTAGCTACACAGGTTATCCCTGACACATCACCCTGGTGCTCTGCCGTACGCACGGCTGCCCATTTAATAGAGAACTTTGCTATACTCAAAGCCCTCCTGCAGCATCAGTTCTAACTACCTAAGAGACCAGCTCTCCCTCCATAACCATCATCGCCCATGACAGCAGAGCATCACTGAAGCCATGAGCCTGTCAACAAATCAAGTCTCAGAAGGGCAGGAGACAGACATAAGTGGGAGCTGGACTTAACCTATGGAATTCATCTCTGGAAGGTGAAGAGATCAACCCCAGGCTGCACTATGTACAGAATTAAACACAAAACTCTTCTACTTGTCTTTCCCTCAAAAACTTCCTCTCCCCAAACACACACTCCTCCCCGCAACAATACAGGGCTGATTCTCAGCTAACATTCAGCAAGTTGTGTCCACTGGAGTGATGCAGACTTGCACCAGGTGAAGTTCTGGCCTGTAATCGGGTAACTTGCTCCCAAAGAAGGGAGAGAGAGATTGATGTTTGTTATTTGAGATTCTGGAGAGGCACTGAGGACTTCTCTACACTGTGCATTAGTCTGCACTAGAGGAGTGTAAAAACTAGTGTGCACTAGGGTATCATGCACTAACTGTACCCTACTGCATGTTAATGTAGATATTCCCATGATGGATGCTAAACATGAGCACAGATAGGTAGAGAGAGAGATAGATTTATTTTTCCTCTGTTAAAGGAGAAAGAATGGTGCATTTAACCAAGTCAATTAATTTGGAAACTTGTACTTTGACTATTAACTTTCAAAGGCATCAGATGAAATTTAGAATATGATACATTTTAACCATGTTTGAACTCTGTCAGTCTCAATTTTTAAATGTTTACTGTACATTTTGGGGTGTTTCTCTCCAATGGCATTGTCAGGAGTGAAGGATGATGCTGGAATTGGGAAGAAATAAGGCATGTGATTATAGGGACACATTTTGGCTGTCCAATATCTTTTTGCGCTGCAGGCAAAAGTTTTAGAGGGTGAAAATCCTCAGTGCAGTTTTGATGTAACTGAATTCAGAGGTTTTAGCAATTAAGAGACAACTGAGATTGGTTTCTTGCAAAATACCCTACAGGTGTGATTTAGTAATGATAGAAGCTAAAATTAATTGGGCATAATTATTCTGGGAGAACTCCCAAGAAAATTTGTTTATCAACAGAATTATTATACAACAGAGTATTAATCAAAATGTTGCTAACATGCAATAAGAGAATGACCAGGAGATTTAAAAGAAAGTGAAATACAATAGCAGCAGCAGCATAGCATGGTGAAAAATAAAAAAAACTAAGTTTTTCTCCCTGAAGGAAACTCGTATACAAAGGTTAGGAGTTTCATTTGGAAACACAAAAGTAAGCAATAAATGACCACACATGATGTGCATCATCAACAAATACTTTTGAGCCTATATGGAGTGGACAACTACAAAGATATGGACTGATAAAGTTGTTTTGTACACATTAAATTGCAAAATGTGTGACCTGCTTTCATAAATAAACTTATTGACACAATTTGACAGTGATTATTCACTTTAGGTTCTCTGCTTGTTGGGCTTTTCTTGCTTCAGTATTGTAAAGTGTAAACATCCCATCACTAAGGAACATCTCAAAGAAAGTTCACACAGAACAAACTCAGTGATGAGGTAAGCAGGACTTACAGAGAATGAAAGAAACAACAGATGCATGTGTGAATAATATGGGAAATGTTGATGCAGACCTTCATTTAACAAGTTTACAAAGAGGAGAAGGTGAGAAATGCAAGTTGTAATCTGCATATAATCAATGGAACAAATAGCAAACATGAACCACTGAAGAATGGCCAGCTCTGTTGTAGTTCCTTAGTCTGACAAATTTGGAATACGGATGCTGCTGAAGGTTAGCCAATCCTGGAGATGTAAGGAATCCAGAATGCTCTCTCTCAACATGCCCTCTGTTTAAATCTCGCAGACATTTAAGGGGAGAAATGCTATGCTACAAGGCTAAGCTTTTGAATCTCCACCAAACAGGAACTCCGATTGTATTTTGGACAGCACACAAACTGGATCCACCAGGATGCTCACCCACCAAGAGTGGCAACGGTGAACTGAATAATACATTTGCTGAATATCGGGGGGGCTAGCGAGCTCACAGATACTAACAGACCATAACCTGTGGACTGTGAGCTGATAACGCTTTGCTAGTATGCCAGACACAGGTACAGAAAACACCAGTCTGTCTTTCCTTCACTAGTCACGAAACCACTGGGTCCTTCTCCCCACTCCTTACTACTCCATTCGAGGGAGTGAAGACCCCCTTCACTCTTGGGAAACATACCCACTTCCCGCACACAGCCCCACAGCAAGCTCAGTAACCTCTCTCTGAGAATCATAGAATATCAGGGTTGGAAGGGACCTCAGGAGATCATCTAGTCCAAGGGTTCTCCAACTGGGGGTTGGGACCCCTCTGGGGGTCATGAGGTTATTACATGGGGCGGTTGCGAGCTGTCAACCTCCACCCCAAACCTTGCTTTACCGCCAGCATTTATTATGGTTTAAATATATAAAAAAGCATTCTTAATTTATGAGGGGGGTTGCCCTCAGATGCTTGCTATGTGAAAGGGGTAACCAGTAAAAAAGTTTGAGATCTAGTCCAACTCCTTGCTTGAAGCAGGAAGGGACCTCAGGAGATCATCTAGTCCAACCCCCTGCTGGAAGCAGGACCACTTCTCAATTAAATCATCCAACTGATTTTTGCCCCATATCCCTGAATGGCCCCCTCAAGGATTGAAATCACAACCCCAGGTTTATCAGGCCAATGCTCAAATCACTGAGCTATCCCTCCCCCCAGCCTCCAAGTGAGGAGAGTGCAGAATCCTGACAACCACATCCCGGCTCTTGGGAGAGCAGACTGTGGAGCACGAGTCAAAACTAAAGACAAGCTGGGAGACCCCTCTGCACATCAGCCTCTCTTTTCATGAGGCAGGCTCATGACTCAGGGAAGCCCTTCACCCCAAGTGCACTGCACGCTGGGGCATCTCAGAAACAGAGTTCGAGACAGTGGCAACAGGAGTGTTTCAGTCCCAGTATAGAAGGACAGGGGAAGAACAAGCATAGTTTGCTGCTTCCTTGTAGAGACAGGAAAAGCCCCATGAAGTCTAAAGTCCTCCCCTGGAAAAAAGGAAAAAAGACTACTCGAGGGAGCACTTGGATCAGTTGGTAGGTGCTATGAAGACAGTAAGTAAACGAGGGGTTGGGAAACTGGAGGCAACTGTGATTCATTCTGGCATGATTCAGGATGAGGTTAATCTTGCACTGTCTTTGACCTAAGATACTTAGAGGGATACAGAACCAATACACAGGAATCACTTCATCCTCCACTGAAATGCAGCCACCTCGGGATGAAACTAGGCAGCTGTTAACAGCACACTCAGAAGCACCACAATAAGGATCTGCAAGGAGGCTAATACCTGTTCCATCTGAAATTGTAGGAGGAATTTCAAGAAGGCATGAAATGAGATTTAGCAGGACATTTTAACATGCTACTTGTATGTAGAGCTGATTGAAATGAAAAATGTTGATAATTGTTTCAATAATGGGTGTGTGTGGCAGGGCAAGGGTAAAAACCCCGAGAATGCCCTGCCCCTGCAGGCTAAACCCTGCCTTCTGGCAGAAGGGCCAGAGGAGAAGGCGGGGAGAAGACTGCAAGGAGCCCAGCTGGGAGCCCTAATAAGGGCTAGCTCGGAGCACCAAGCTGGGCTGAGTGGACACAGCTGGGGCAGTAAGTCGAGAGGGCTAGAAAAGCCCTGGGCTCTAGTCAGTGGGAGGCAAGCCAAGAGGGGAACAGGAGACAGTTGCTCTGTTCCCTCACAGGGGTAGGGAGACTCGGGGGGCCTGGAGGACCCCGAAACAGGACTGAGACAGTAACTGTTGGGGACATGGGAGCACTTTGCCTTCACCAGAATCACTAGCCGTGCACTGTAAATAAAGGACACTTGGAGAACACAAGAAAAGGGTGTGAAGACCTTTATTTTGAGAATACAGAACACAGGGCACAGGGAGCAACCTGTGTGGACCCTGTGACAGTGTGATAAAAATTTCAAAATATTTTTAAAAACTGAAAAAAGCCATGTTAAAATGGGTCCTTTTAGAACACTTTAATGTGTTTTGCAAAAATCGTTTTTTAGACCAGCCCTACCTCGCTGATGACTACGATCAGAAACTAACAAGCAGCAGTCAGGGCTGTCCATCTTCTTCAGAGGAGCAAACCCTCAGCAGTACAGAGCCCCCTGCTGATCCAGCACCAATGCCAAAGGGCAAAAGAGACCAAGTCAGGGCTGGCTCCAGGCACCACCCGAGGAAGCACATGCCTGGGTTGGCGCATTCTAAGGGGCGGCATTCCGGTCTTGGGGTGGCACAATTTGGGCGCCCCTTCTCCCCCTTTTTTGTGCTTCGTCAGTTCAGGCGGCTTTGTTTTTGTTTTTTTGTTTTTGTTTTTTTTTGCTTGGGGCAGCAAAAAAGGTAGAGCCAGCCCTGCACTGAGTGAAACATCAACACCCTCTTCTGAAGAGTCCCATTCCAGGACACACTTTGGCTAGCTTGCGAGAGCTCATCTACTGAGCTGAAAAGTGGAACTGCAGGTACTGTTTACAACATCTATACAAGAGTTTCAGGTATGCTGAAAAGATGGACAAAGAAATACCTGCTAGAGAGCAGAATGAGACCATACATTTCTTTTTCCCATTTATAACCTAATCAGGATTTAGAGCTACCCTCCCCCTTCAGAGCACTTTGTCTTAATCAGTAAATGACATTGTAATCGATCTTGATAATGAACCACACTAGTTTCACTTGCGAATGCCTACTGCCAGCCAGAGCCAAGAATCACTGTTACTCCTGCTGCCTTCTGGAACGGAAGCTAAAGGTTCACCATTTCTTTAGAGTACTTCTAATTCTTAACGGTAATGATGGTCTGAACTTAGTAGAAGTTTCTGCACAAGAGCACAACTTGATGAAGAGACAGCTCTTCACATCGGTGATACAAAAAGCACCCAATTGTTCCTTGTCAAGTCAACATTTAATGCCCATTTTCCATTTTAATGCCAATATTTACTGTGAAAAATACACTTATTGTGCTGAATATAACTCCTGGGAAGTTGAGCGTGTTTAGAGTCTGGCAGCAATTCAAGAGCCTTTGAAAAGGCATTCAGGAACTCTGTCATAAATATGTCTTGTTTTGACAACTCCCTCTTGAATAAGTGTCAAAAATTTTCTGGTCTGCTTCTATCAGACTCTTGATTTACCATTAAAAGTCACTCCATACCTGCTGTATACTGACTACTTACATTTAATATGGTACCAATTAGGACATACAATAATAAGCTTCTAAAAGGGGACATATAACATTACTGGCTAAATGCAAAAGTTTCAGCAGTCTGAGGATATGCTGGATAGACTGTGGAAAACATAACATTAAGTCAAAGATATTTCTCTTCAATGTATCATTTGCAAGGAAGAAGCAATTCATTTCATTTCTGCAATGGAAAGGCATTTGCTTTGTAGCTGAAAAGCTTTTCTCATTCGCTCTGCATGCAAGCCCCACAACTCACTCTGCTGCTAGATTCTAGATCCAGAGGTGGGACATCTTTGAGACCCTGACTACAGTATAGGGAACAGCAATGAAGCTTCCCCACAACCACCTCATAATCCTCAGCTAGATGGGAGTGAATATTGGTATAAAGAATGGCAAGACCCCTAGTTCATTTCACATAGCTACCTTATGGCAGTGGGATAGGTCACTACCAAGCTGCCTCAGTTACAAACAAGTGACACCAATGGGAATGCCTTGGCATATCTGACCCAGGCCCCTGAGCCATCACTCCCATATCAGTTTGACATTCTTGAAGTTCGGAGCTGGTGCTGACATCTGCAGACAGTAGGAGTGGAAGATAAGTTACTCTTGAATGGCTTTGCCCCTGGCTTGCTTAGAAGTCCCAGGGCATAGTGTTGAATAACTGTCCTGCTGCCCTTGCAGCTCTCATGCATTTTCAGGGCACAGTTCCATGCGGTCACCATTCTTGTCAACACATCCATGGGGGAGCTAAAGAGGGAATAGGTATTATAGTGTCTACAGTACAGAGATGACACCCAGATCCATCTCTCCCCACCCTTTGTGTACAGCTGAGAGAATTACCCCCTGCCAAACAGAGAATGGGGTTTAGCTAGCTGAGCCACAGGTAAGAATGCCATACGGTTTACAGGCAAGCGGAAACGACATGAAAGAAGAATATAGTGAGGGCAGTGTGTCTGCTGCTCGTTTTTCAGACTCACAACTGGAGGGTCATCTTAGATCACAGCTGATTCCATACCTCCAGGTAGCAGGACTGCCCAAGGACAACTTTTAGCATGTGAGCTTAGCACAAAGGTTGCACCCTCTCCTTTCGCATGGAAACTTCCCAAAGCCTTTAGTATGTTGAGGCTGGATTATCATAGTGTACTTTAAATGGAGTTGCACCTTAAGGCTGGCCAGAAACTGCAGCTAGTGCAGACTGGAGCTACTGGCGTATTAAAGCATTTCATTCAAGAAAACAAATGACACTTGTGCTCTGTGCAACTGATTTCCTGGTAAAATTTAAAGGACTAGTTTTGAGCTATGCAAACCCAAAGGGCTTGGGCCCTAAAAGTTCTGAAATATCTTCTCCAGCCCTCCAGATGATACCATGGCCACTGCAAATATCTGACGCTCTTCATCTCACCGTACCTGATCTTCAACCAAGGAATATGTCACTCTCCCTTGGTCTGGCAAATTCAGGTTCGGTGCTGAGAGACTCATCTTTTTTATTAGGTTTCTCTGGAGAAAGACGGAGAGAGAGGGACTGGGGGCGCTGAATGCAGCTGAGAGGGAAGAAAGGAGGGAGGATGAGAACTCCGCTGTGAAAGTCCTTTTATGGTCATTTTAACCCGCTGAGTTCTGAAGCAAATTCATAATCCATGTTCTGCACACAGAGCACTGGTGGCACCTTTAGAATCAGGGAGAAATCAATAAAAGCATATGGCAAGGACAGGCTCTTCCCCTCTTACTGATGGCTCTTGTCCACCACTTTGGATTTGAATTCACAGTCTAGGGGTAGTGAAGAATCATACCACTGCTGTGACCAGGAATGCTTTCTTCTTCCCCACACCAGAGCAGCTGTGAGAATCATCTCTTTTGGATGTGAACTTGACTAAGCAATCCATGCCTTTGTCACATGGAGTGGTGTGATGAACTCTACAGGGGCTAGACCTTAAAGCCAGTTGGAAACTGAAGTTGATGCCAAATTGGACCACCCATTTTGTAAGCTGTCTGGGTTTTGGTTTGATTTTTTTTGTACATTAAGTACACAGGAAACTAGGGTTCAGTGCGGTGTGTTAGCTGACTGTTGGTTTTCTGGATAGAGTTTCAGGTGCTTAGTTCAACCTAAAAAGCCCTAGATGGTTTAGGACCTGCCTACATAAGAGGTAACTCTCTACTGGTTCCACAGTTATGGTTAATGTGGGTGCCCGTAGAGGGGACTCCAGCCCAACAGAGCATTCTCCATGAGAAGTTCTCAGCTGTGGAACTCTCTTATGCTCTTGGCTCAAAGTAGCCCAGGTCTGCTGACCTCTGGGGATCCCTGCAAGGCCCTTCTTTCTGCTTTTGTGGTGATCATTTATGTGGGAAGTGGTTTGGTAGGGAGAACCGTGTCCATTGCAAGTGGAGCCTTGTTGTAGATTTTCTGATGCTTTGCTGCTGTTTTAGGTGTATTGTTATTCTCAATGACATCAAAGGTACCTAGAAGAGGAGATTGGTGCCTCTTCTGTGTTATTATGCAGTGAAGTAGAAATAATAAAAATATCACATTATGACTTTAAAGAGCCCGGAGTAACATTACATTATCTGGATGTAATGCTACCCATGCCAAGAAAATTATATCTCTGCAGAACTGTGTACACAGAGTTTAGGAATAAGTCCCCAGATCTATCACACATGATCTGGAGCGCTAACTTATAAACACAGTATTTGCTTTACAGAGGGGAAAGCAGGGAAGAGGTGAAGTTTCAAGGAGAGACTTGAGTGTCACTGCTGCCTTTTTTGTGAACTTCTTTTTAATGTCCTAGTTTAAGGAAAAATACCTTACCTGCTTTTTAATTAAGTTAATTTTTCAGTGTTACCAGGTATATGGTAAAAAAAATTGTTAAAAAACCTTTTATCTTCAAGACATTAGACAACCAACTTGGAAGGCTATGAATTCAATTTGTACACCAAAGTCACTAGTTTTATATGGCAAACCACCTAACAACTCAATCTTTCCTTCATATTTCCTAAAAAATCACAACCCCATGCTCCCCCCCATCCCAAAAGCCATAAAATCTTTCCATCCAATATTTTTCTGTTTTAACGGGAGACAGGGTATTCAATTTGTATTGCATTAAGAACCACTTTAGTATAAATCCCACACTATTAAGCTGGCTTGTATGTAAATACACTCCCTGATTGCTACACCTGCATCATTTGAAACACATCCTCCAGGGGCCTGCTCTTTATTATTTTTGTGACAGCCAAGCTTTTTTCCCCTGTGTGACATCTCTGTGTAAAAGGCTGCAATTTCACATTATCCTACACCCCCGCCCCCCAAAAGAAACCTAGACACTTTATTGCTTTTGACCTTCTTTTTAAGGGTATGACTTGAGACATTTAATGTTACAATTGTACTTCTCAACTCTGACACCAAAATCATTGGCAATCCTCCAACAAATCAAGCACGGACTTTGAGAACAGCTAATAAAGGCTCCGAGAGCCATATGTTCCATTGGGTCTAAAGAAAAATGAATATGTTGGAAAGAAGCTGACCACTCTGAGAACATTTGCATTTGGAGGAAAGCAAAAGCTAGGTCACTATGTGATATGAAAATATTGCAAGTTATCAACTTTGGAGTTACACAAAGTTCCATATTAAATGATAATCTTATCAGAAGCTTTAATGATCTGAGTGCAAATGTGTGAGGCTGTGTGTTTATTTGTAACAATCCCTCAATCCATCTTGTTAAATGTATGATTGAAATAATGCCCCTGCTCTTCCTTTCTGCCACGTAGCATTGGAAGTCAGCTGTAGTACCATAGTGGATGCTTGGTCACAATAAAGTCTTATAATTGCCATTAATACCATCATTTGCCATCAGAGCCTGAACATGTGTTAGTATTTACTATCAAGTGATGACTGCTGGCAAAGGAAATAAAGTGACGGATGAATCAAAAGCAAAAGAAAGAATGAGATGGGAATTCATATGTCAGAGTCAGAAGAAGTGTGCAGTGAGTTTAAATCCAAAATGTTTAGAGTCTCCATGATCAAATAATCTCCAGAGTTTATGGTCCCAAACCACATGCACACCCCAACGGAATAAAAGGAAATGAGATAAGTGTTCCCCCTAAGCTATCATTGTTCTATCTCAATTCATTTCTGGAGCTATTTTTTAAATCTGTTGCTACTTTTCTAAAAACAAAATCAATGCCAGAGGGTGTACTCAGCTACTTCCAAGTGGAATTTCAAAGACTTTCCAAGTTCTTTCAGGAAAATTTGATTTTTAATATCCAACTTCAAATTAACTGTGATAGACAATTACTTCACTGAGCATAGCTAAGCATTCTAAATACCAGAAGCTTCTCTCTTTATAGTTTCAAAATACTTCTTTTGTCCGTACAAAGCACTCTGGTTTATCTTTTCTAAGGTACATTTTTCTAAGGTATGTTGGCAATGACTAGAATGGCTAAGATCTATTGCCTTAAAACAATATGTAAGCACGACTAACCCGATTACTGTACATCTATGTCTTAGCTGTAGACATGAAGTCAGAAACCAGTTACATGAGAAGGCAGGTATCAGAGAGTAAAGAATGAACAGAAGGTTCTCCTAACATTTTAAAGAAGGGTGAGTGCATCTTATCTCCATTATACAGATAGGGCAACTGGAGCACAGACACGCTAAGTGATTTGCCTAAGGTTACCACTACCCTACGAGGCTTTTAGGGACACGGCTGTGCCGCTACAGCCGTGCCACTAAAAGGTGCACGGTGTGGCTGCTGTTTGTCAGCAGGTGAGAGCTCTCCTGCCGACAAAAAACTTCCACACATCCCGACCTGAGTGGCAGCGGCTTTGTCAGAAGGAGAGTGCTCCTTCCGCTGACAAAGCGTAGTTCACGCCGGCGCTTTTCATTGGTAAAACTTGTTGCCTGAGGTGTGTGTTTTTTTAACATCCCTAACAACAAAAGTTGTGCAGACGACGTGCCAGTGTAGACAAAACCGAAGAAACACAGAAAAGACAGGGACAGCGCTGGGAATAAAATCTGTTAGTCCTGATATCCAGGCAAGTCTGCTGGATAGAAAACATGGATCCAAATCCGGTTAACCTGAATTATTATCCACTTTTTATAAACAATACAAATTAGTTCATGGTACAGAGAAGCAGCATTTCCACTTATGGTTTTTCAAATAAACATTACTGAATCACTGCAGCTTCTGTGAAGCACATTAAAACAATTGAGGCAATTAGCTATCTGAACTACCACTACTTCCATATAAGTGCATAACAAATGCAACTTAAAACATTTTTAGACAATTCATCACTGCCCAAAGACATACTGGCTGTAGATTTACTAGTAGGGAAGGCATATTTTTTTTCTAGCTGTTCAAAAAAACCATAAACATCTCTTAAAAACACTTTTGATATTCCCCCCTAATATTGAGCTCGCATTTCAGTGGAGAGCTCTGACAGGTGATAACTACTAGGCAATTGTGTGTTTAATTTTCTATACTTTTGTTGAGCTGCTGAGCTGATTGCAGTCTACAGGAAAGCTACTCTGGGGCAGGAGTCATCCTTTTGCTGGGTCTCCCCAGCATCTAGCACAGTGGGGTCCTGGTCTGTGATTGGAGCTCCAAGGTAGTTCCACAATACAAATAATAATAAAAAGTACAATGTAAACGCACAGGTTTCCCCTAAGACAGAGTTTGGGTGTTTTTCACATATCATCTGTTTTCTGGGTGCAGTTGGCAATATCCTCTCACTTCTGTCTGATGCCTTTTATTGATGTCACTTCTACAGGAAGCATCAAATAGGAGATGTTTGTATATAAGGTCACCAAGATCTCATCAAGCGAGAAGCTGGAACCATTCGAATGCTTTTTCCTTTTCTTCTCCATAGATTGACTTCATAAACTTTCCTTGTCCATCCCCACATTGCTATTATGAACCTATTTCCAACCCCAAAGGTCATCAGCTGACACAGTCACTGGATTTTCAGATGTGGCTTTTTTTCTCTTTAAGTACACACACATTTTTCAATTTCCCCCTCGCAGCTGTCTTTCCCTTACATGAGCACGACCTGGGTGTAAGACGGGTCAAGTGACGTGCTGCATTTCTGAATAACTGCGTTATCCTTTGGAACGGGACTTGTAAAGGTTTGAGAAACTCACGATCCTGCACGAAGTTTTACCAGAAGGAAACAACCCAACCCAAACTAAACCAGCCACGCTGGACAACAAGGGGGAAAAAAAATCTCCTCTGTATCTGCGACACTGATGGTGAAATTCGCCTCCTACACAAGGAGCTAGCACAGGGTCTGGACATCTCTCTCAACACCTCAAGACAGCACTTAAATGGCACACAGGCCTCCCCTGCTTAGGGCTATTCTATCCCTCCAGAACACAGAGCTGATTAGAGCTAACAAGGAGAGATTCTCTGTGAACATCTACACTTTGGGCCAAACTAAGAGGCAGGTCTAAGGGAGTCTGAACTGGTTTATGCTTTATTCCAGACTCCTCACAGCTTAAGACACAGTAACGTAGGCTCAGTCAGATTTGCATCTCGCAAGGTGCCAGAAGATGGGGTGGGTCAGGGAAAAAAATCAAAATGGGGGGAGGGTAAGAGAGTAAGCTTTACTGTAACTTACCCCTGTTCATGCGCTCTGGTAGTCACCTTCCCTGTGACTCTTGTGCTCTCACAGTTGCCAATATAGGAAACATTTGTCAGGGACAATTAGTTTAGTAGGCTGGGGCATGAGGGCCAAGAGGCTCCCAAGAGCTGAAGGGTCATGTGGATGATCTCGTGAATTTTACACCATTTTCTTGGGCGGGAAACAGAAAGGAAAAAAAAGCACAAATAATCTTAATGTTCAGCACAACACAGTGCTCTGGCTGCTTTCTTGCAAAACTATCTCATGAAAATGTTACTGCTCCTCATTCTTCTCAGGAGGAGGACTAAAAGGACTTTTCTCTGCATTGGGATGATCACAGGCCTCCCATCAGGTCCTCACGGCTGGGTGCCACTCATCCTTGTGTGTGTGCGCGCGTGTGCTTCCTGCAAGGGGAGGCAGCCAGCAGGGGGCACTGAGGAGCCAAGAGAGGTTAGCACAGCAGCACTCCAGCAATTTGCCTGCCTGCTGCCCCAGGGCAGCACACCTTCTCTGGCACACCCTTCCTTGTGTGCACACATCCAAGGGTCTTCCCAAGCTCAGATCCTGCCAGCCTCACCAGACCAGGTCCTCATTCTGCTGCCCTCTCCCCTCCAGCACAAAATAACTACAGCCCAGGCCAACAGGGGGATTGCAAGTGATTTTCCTGGAGGGAAGAGGGCAATGGAGTAGAGCACCACTGAGATGCTAGTTCTCTTCCTGGAGTGTGGAGCAGGCAGCTGTGGAGGATCTAGGCCAAGGAACTGCTGGCACTCTACTCCTCCCTCTAGTATGGAAAAGCCAGTAGCTACCCTCTCTGCTAGGCTAGAGCTGCCTGGAGCAGATGGGGCAGCCGAGCGGGGAGTACACCTACCAATGACTCTAAGGCGCTGGCTGGGACACCAAGAGGGCTGGGATGGGTGATCAATCCCAGCTAAACCAGGTCTGTTGGCAGATGTGTCTCCAGGCCCCTTAGCGTGCGAGTTACACCAGCAGGGATTCCCTTACAGTCCATCTCAGCCAGCCAAACACCCACCAAGAGCGTGACACATCAATAAGCAGATGAGTGCTGGAGGCTAGGGGATCCTTACTGGGCCTAAATTGGGGTCACTTACCCACAAAGGACTCTGGAAGGGTGGAGGTACATTACACTTGCTTAGACACCAGCCCCGAATTTGACCTCTCATTGTAAGAACCCCATGAGGAAAGATGCGTGTCTTCCTCTGTGTGTCACCCGGTGCTGAGCATGACAGTCAAGCTCTCAGTAACAGAGCAAAACAGGGAAAGCAAACAAAGATGGGGAAATAGCATCAGTCAATGTACCTCACAAGGCTTCCACTGCCATGTTTCACAAGCTAATGCAGTGGCAACAGTTTCCAGGATAGTTGTGGATGTGGGTTAAGGCGGATAATTATACAAGCTTGGGCTGCCATGTCTGCTGCATGCGATAGCAGTTACAAGCACTTCTAGGCTTTTTAAAGCACATCTGAACATCTGAATGGAGACAAACTGATTGAAAAATATGGTTCTAACCACCTCAATTGCATGGAACAAAGCAGCAAGGTCCTGGCTAACATACCCATGTCATTACACATGGCGTGTGTGGGAGGGAAGAAAGCAGAAGAAAATATGGGCAATGAGAGAGTTGGCCAGAAGTGACAATTCTGTTTCGTAGCAACTTTCAAGGTTTCCAAATCTGTTTTTGTTCTGCACTGGAACAACCCAAAACCTTCCCGTTTCCATGAAAACAAAGCTGGCTGATATGTCTGGTTTTGGATGCTGTCTCTCTCCTGGTGGTTAGGGCACTAGCCAGGAGTGTCGGACACAGGTTCAAGTCTCTGCTCAGACTTATTCTAAATGATCTGGGATGAAAAACTGCTCTGAATGTAGTGCAGACTTGAGTTCAGGTTTTTAAGCACTTTTGAAACTGGGACTTAGATTCTCACAATTACTTAGGGCCAGATTAAATACCTTTAAAAATCTAACTCTTAAGCACTTTTGAAAATGGTATCCCTAGCCAATGGGACTTAAGTCACAGGGGAATAGGAGCTTTTGAAAACGGGACAGGCTTTGAAGGCACTTCATTTCTTTTTTAAACTCATAATGGCTGCATTTTACATACAGACAGCAACACTTTCAGTGTCTCCATCAGAGGAGGATGGGGACTGGAAAAGGAGGAGGAGAATATTTAATGATTAGTTCCTTATGGTTCTTACATTCTTGAAGCACATTTCTTGCACTCCCTGGAACACTTGTGCATTCTTGATTGCAAGATGGCAATAAGCGATTTCCTTTAAAAGCATGGTCTTTTATTGGAATACTAAAAATACCCTGAGAGCCAAGCTTTGCTTAGCTCGCACTCTTTCTTGGAGAGGCACCATCATCCCAATGTGTTATATTTCAAAGACAGCAATAAACATTTCAGCATGGTCTGTTCAATTCACTTCATAATATTGTGCATTTCTATTATAGCCCCACTAGCACCATAAATCACCTATGCACAGATTAAGCATGAGAAATTCCAGCTCAAAAGGAGTGGGGATTTTTCTTTTTTAAAAAATTAGAAATGGGTGAAAAATAGTCAAAAATGGAATGATTCTGGCAACCACAAATACAGCGATACTAGCCGGAACCATAAAATGGCAAATGCACAAATACGCAGCACTGCTCCAGAATATCTGTGTGAGGTAAACCTAACAGAAAGGACAATATTCTTTGTGATACTGAATGAAGATGCATACGTTTATAATGTCTAAACAAACATCACAGAAGAGGATTAATTACATACAGCACATCTAAACTGGTTACACATGTCCACTTTTGCATAGCTGTTTCTTTCAATTTTTACTCACTCAAGGCCTGAATTGCTGTTGGATTGTTACACCCTTCAGTTGCCTCCCTTTGCAATTTTTCGGGCTCTGCAGCAGAAACGTACATTTTCTGGTGTGCTGAATATAAAGCTAGAGTAGATGAAACATCACCCAGGTTACTATGTTGGCTCTGGGAGAAGGAGTATTTCCTTTGGAAGTGGCTGTGTGGCTATGGTTGAAGACTAGATGGTGGAGTGGAGATAGGGTGACCAGATGTCCCGATTTTATAGGTATAGCCCGATATTTGGGACTTTTCATATATTGGCACCAATTACCCCCCAACACCCTGTCCCAATATTTTACACTTGCTGTCTGGTCACCCTAAGTGGATGTGTGTTCTGGCTTCCACTTCTGATTTCAAGATGTAATGCAGATGAGATAAATTATTTTTTCTCCTCCCTCAGGGATTTCACAAGTTTATGGCAAACTAAATTGTATTAGTAACTGAGCTTAGTTTTGCTCATGTTTATAGCTAGACTCGCCCACGCTCTCACTTCTTTTTGTCTGTCTACTACTGTCATATGCAGTAAGATTTCTGCACATATCTAGTGCGGTGGGACACGTGATGTACTTGGCATTAGCTTTGTTTACCACCAACCCCTTTCTCTCTCCCTGATGAACTCATAGGAAAACGCATATACTTTCTAGAACTCTTTGTTGTCTCTCTCATGCAGCAGAAAACCTGCATAAAGAACCAATGGTTATTTTCTGGTAGTTCTGTCTCCCAAAGTTTATTTTATAAAATGAAGTATCAACAAAATATACGATGTGGAAGAGTCTGGTACACAAATAGCAGGAAGCTCTGGCCTAATGGAGAAAGGGCTCCTTTGGAGCTGAGGATTGCAAGATACATCCTCATCTGGGTCACAATATTCACATTCAGGGTCAGCACAAGTGTTAACTGACTTCAGTGAGACTACACATGTGCTTAAAGTAACACGCATGTGTAAGTACCTTCCTGAACTGGGGCCTTAAAGGAGGAAACACAGTTTCCTGGTTAAGGCACTGGATGGGACACTTAATGTTGGATCAATATCTAGTTCTGCCACAGATTCTGGGGGGAAATATGGGACAAGTCACTCAATCTCTCTGGCCTCAGTTTCTCTATATGTAGAATAGAGATAATAGCACATTAGCTCACAAAAAGGTTAAGGGGGTAAATTCACAAGTGACTAACAGACACTCAGATGCCACAGTGATGGGAGCCATTTATGTATCCTCCAGCAGGCCCATCCAACAGCCAACTGGTCTAGTGGTTAGGCAATGGCACTACAGTTCTCTGTCTGCTTGTTCTGGAGGGGGCCCTGCCAGCGTGTACACAGCAAGCCTCAGTCCCTCTGGCATGCCTCTTCTTCTCCCGTTTGGGTTCTGTCATGATGGGGGGAAACAGGAGGGGGAGCAGACCCTCCCCCTCCACCAGTTCCTGACTCAGGGCACAAAGAGGTGTTGTGGTGTGCAGACCACTCACCATTCCACCCAAATTACACTCCCCTGGGACACTTCCTACCAAGCTGTGGCACCTCTATTTGGAGCATGGTCACATTCCTAGTAGAATCAGCTTAGCGTGCCAGGGAGGCAACGACCCATTCTTTGGGGCCTCTTGTGGGTGGTTTCCAACTGAAAACGGGGGATATGAGTCACTGCTTCCAGAGTGGCCTTACCAATGTTGTTGTCACTCTTCCAACAGTTCAGTTCCAGGATCAGCCTCACTTACCAGTGCACCTGTAACGTCTTTGCCCCAGGCCCCTACCTGTACCTTTTAAACTGTCCCTCCATGTGGAGCATGCCCTGTAGTTGCTTAGGGGCAGGGTCTCCCTAGCCCAGTAGTGCCCCATGCCTTGCTCTGGCTTATTGTGGAGCCTATGAACCCCTTCACAGGACCAAATATCCAGTGGAAACAAAGATAACCATTTACTTTATCATGAGAGATACTGTGTCACGTTTCCCTCTTCCTATTATGCGATCTCATGGACAGAAGGAACACAATGCTTGCCAGGTCTATCGCTCCAGGCATTTACTACTGGGTGAAGGACTTCCTGCTCTGCACAGCACCGTAGGGTAAGAATCCTCATTGACGTTACTGAATCTGTTCATGCTAATATGCACTATGCCCAGTAGTCAGCAATTACAGTATCAGGCCTCAGTCCTACTGAGATGTATGCAAGTAAGTCAATTTACTCACATGAGCACTCCCATGCACCTTGTGTTTAAGTGTATGCAGTCTCAGACCCTTTGTTCGTGCTCCTGGAGGTAGTGCCAAACACATGGAAGTCTTCGCATTCTAGTTTTCATATGGGTGATGTCTCATCCAATACTAGTACATGACCTATGGGTTAGGAGGCCTAATGTATCCTCTATTACTGTCTGCCAAGTGTTCATTCCCAGTCCAATAAGACTTGAACAGACAAGTAGTGTGATCTTTTTTTTAAAAAAAATTTCCCTTTAGTATCCAAACTGATTCATTTCAGACACCATTCCCTCACTTTTCATTTCAGCAAGGCTAAAAGAAATGAACTGATCATCCAAGTCAGCTCCGGCAGCTGTTGAACTGACTGTAGTAAAGCCTACGCCTTATCTTTATTAACTTTTAATTGTGTTAGGCTTTGTATTTTAAAATCAAATGCCACACTTTTCAAAGTTAGGAAAATCCAAGGGCCCACCTCTCCACACATAAGAGAGTTCCTTTTGTGCTATACACAGACAACTTCATTTTCAATCAGTAAAAACTACCGTGCTTTAATTTCTTCAGTTTCTAGTAACTTCACTAAACACAGTGAGAAGACTTGCATGTTGGCCTAATAGCACAGCACACTTTCCTTAAGAAAAATTTTCTACAAACTATACATCGAGATCAAATCCTTTATAAGCTGTTGTAAGGCAGTAAATGTTATTTTAAGTGCTTAACAGTTACAAGTCTACTTGTGCAGTACTTTATATTCTGATTTCACAACTGACACAAGGTGTTCTGAGGAGGGGAAGGTTTGATTTTTATATAATACTTAAAAAAAAATAATCAAAACCTGTTCTAACCATCTGCTGCAGTATGGTCAAGGAGCACCTGCATACAGTTTTTCTAGACAATGCTACAGTGTTCCTAGGTTTCATGCCTTAAGCATTTAGTAGTTTTATATAAAATTTTATGAGCATCAAGTAGAACAGAAACATGCATAATCCTTCCAATGCATGCTCAATCTCATACAGGCATGGAGCTATTGGGATGATGTTTTTCTCAACTATTTTAGGAAGACTTAAACAGTAGATGGACCTGGATAAGGTTAACACTCAAGTGGAGAAATATTTATCATCTCACAAATATGATGATGGAAACAACTGCAACACATCTTTCACCACGGTCCTCAGAAATTTAAATACGATTAACCCACTGCTAAGAAATACGTTATACACTAAACTGGGTAAGTAAAAGGTTTCCCCTTAACTTTTGCTGAAACGTATCTTTAGTACCTCTCTACATTTACTGATATATAAATATGGCACTTCTGTGGAGAAAAATGTTTTAATTAATAATTCAAACAGGAACAATATTCTTAAAAATGTGCTCACCCTTTTGCAATCTAAACCAACCAGAGCATCTAAATACTGCAGAAAACAGCAACTAAAAATTTATTATTAATGCTACATACAGTTGTTAATAAGAAATGACCCTTCTAAAAGTGCCAATGGAAACAACAGACCGGGTAGCAATTAAAAAACCCTTGTTCATGTAGACCGGGGTAGGCAACCTATGGCACGCGTGCCAAAGGCGGCACGCGAGCTGATTTTCAGTGGCACTCACACTGGCAGGGTTCCTGCCACTGGTCTGGGGGACTCTGCATTTTAATTTAATTTTAAATGGAGCTTTTTAAACATTTTAAAAACCTTATTTACTTTACATAAAACAATAGCTTTGTTATATATTAGACTTACCGAAAGAGACCTTCTAAAAACGTTAAAATGTATTACTGGCACGTAAAACTTTAAATTAGAGTGAATAAATGAAAACTCGGCACACCACTTCTGAAAGGCTGCCGACCCCTGATGTAGACCAACCAGGGAGTTCAGTCCTTCCTGAACTCCTGAAGTAATCTAACTGTTAACAGAAGTTTCTTCTCAAAAAAACAAAAAAAGAAAAGAAAAAAAAGAAAGATTTGTCAGAGCCCACACACACACACACCTTTGATTCCTAAATGCTAGTGCACAACACATCATTATTTTGGTTTTGGAAGACCGCTTTGTCTCCCGTGTTGGGGTGACTAATTTCTTTTTTTTTCTTTTCTTTTTTTTTTTTCTTTTTTTTAAGGCCCTGTCTTGAGTGGTGCCAAAACTTTAAAATTTATGCAAGTACATTACAAGAGGTTTGCTCTCATTTTGCAAAAATGAAGTACAAAAAAGTCAGAAAATTCTCACATTATTTCATCTCAATACTTTTCTAAACTTTGCTAAGTTTATAGGCTCCTAGCTCTAGTTCTCTGCCTTTGCCATCACACATGACAACTATAAGCTGCCACAGCAGCTGCAAAATAAATGAGTTTAAAGGAAATAAAGAAATAATTGCATTAAGAACAAAGAGCAGGGAAAAAAAGCTGACTGGGTGACATGAGTAATGCAAGGCTGAACTGGATGTACCCATGGGACTGAATGTGGTATTTGTTATAGATTAATACAGAGTAACCCTCTATATTCACTAACCACTGGAGACTTTTGTTCCTAACAGAGAAGGGTAGTAAAAACAGAAGGGGAATTGGGAGAACCCTGCATATGTCAATAAGGTTTGAAACCATGTCCTCATATATAATGTATCATGTTCTGATGCCCTGAAACATGTCCACCGTTTTGAACTCTTTATAGTGTTCCTCTTTAGACAGTGACATAGTTACATCTGGAGGTTCACAAAAAAGAAGTCTGTATAGTGAATGCACCCGTTGTAAGATTAAAAATTGATCAGTACAAAATAATTTGACGTGAAATTAAATCGCTTATCTTACTATACTGAGTTTTCCCTTGGATCTAGTGCTGTAGTAATGTTTTCAAAGTTTATTCCCCTTGCAACTTTAGGAAGAAAAATAGTAAAGAGGCAATAAATCGTTGTGGCTCATTTGTCTGAATTTTACCGTTTCCCCTGAATTTAGGACATTCCACATGCTTTTCCAGTACCACTGTTTTGATAGTATTACCAGGAGTGTCCCTTATTAATCACCTTGCCACTAAAGAGTCTCTCTGGAGCATTTGCTTATTATAGACCTTTTCAATCTGTTTCAGTTTACTCTTAATTTATTAAAAGCTCACCAAAGATGAATACATTCAAAACTAACTTCTGCCATCGAAGAATTCAAAAGAGAGGAGGTTTTTCCTATTACCTATGTTTATTTAGACAATCCCACCCAGTTTTCCTCCACTCCCCAAATATCAAAGAATTGCTGGGTTCTGCCTTGTCTTGGTCTAGAAATATGTCTACACATTTAAGGATTTGTAGCTAGGAATGTTTCCTTTTAAGGACACATTAAAATTCATGAAATACCTTCCTGGATATTACTATTTGAGTCAGGATGTTTGGAAGAAATTCTTTATTGGCTCGATCCTGAAAGGTATAGAGATCTACTGGACCATTCACGTACTTAAACCCTCGCTTAAATGCTTTGTTGCATCAAGGATAAAGTATCACCACCCAGCAGAATAGAGCCTTTAAGGTATACAATGCATCTCCAAATATCATGGAATTGCAGCTTCTGGTTCATTATAACTAGGACATTTGAGACCAACTGGTTAATAGAGTGACAAAGCACTGCAAATCAAGATTTTCCCACTAAAAGAAAATTCAGTGTTGTACATACTATTCACTCATTCTTCCTTTCATACGTCAGTGGCTAATGTTACAAACTGAACACCTCAGAAGGTAGGGAGGGATGAAGGAGAGACGAACACATCTAGTTTGTTAAGTTGATGACAGAGCAGCAGCGAATGGTGTTTGATGATCACCTGGTTCTCACTTGGTGGGCTAGCAACAATTAGAATTGCTATGTAGGCAGTATATTAAGGAAAGGTCTACTCTTAGAATCATAGAAAGGACAGTTACCTGTTTCCTTAACTGGTATTCCTCAAGATGTGTTGCTCATGTCTATTCCACAGTAGGTATGCTTACTCGCCACATGCACCAGTGCCGCAAGTTCTTCCCTTAGCAGTACCCGTAGAGGGGGAGCACCACTGCGACCTCTGGAGTGGCGCCTCTATAGCGCGCTATAAGGGGAACCGCACGCTCCCTGCACCCTCGGTTCCTTCTTGCCAGACAACTCTGACAGAGGGAAAGGAGGGCGGGATGTGGAATAGACATGAGCAACACATCTCGAAGAATGCCAGTTACGAAAACAGGTAACTGTCCTTTCTTCTTCGACTGCTTGCTCATGTCTATTCCACAGTATAGATGCATCCGATGAAGTGGGTATTAGCCCACAAAAGCTTATGTTCTAATACTTTAGTTAGTCTTTAAGGTGTCACAGGACTCTCTGTTACTTATTCCACAGTAGGTGATTCCCAGCTATACCTGTTGGAGGTGGGTAGGAGTTCACAAGTTCCCAGGACGGAGTACCGTCCTGCCGAATGCGGCATCCTCCCTGGTTTAGGAGACGATCACATAGTGCGAAGTGAATGTGTGAACTGAGGACCAGGTAGCCGCTTTACACATGTCCTGGATGGAAACATGAGCTACATACGCCACGGACAAGGCCTGAGCTCTCATCAAGTTTGCCTTGACAATCGGAGGCGGGGGGAACCCCTGCCAGATCATAGCATGTGTGTATGCACGAAGTAATGCGGCGGGAGAGATGCTGGGTGGAGATGGGTTGCCCTTTCATACGCTTGGTAGTGTCAACAAAAAGTTGCGAAGATTTCAGGAATGGCTTAGTCCGCTCCAGGTAGAAAGCTAGTGCCCTACGTACATCGAGTGCATGGAGGCGGCGTTCCTCGTTCGAAGAATGGAGTTTGGGACAGAGCACCAGGAGGAATATGTCTTGGCCCATATGAAAGGTGGAGATCACCTTCGGGAGGAATGTGGGGTGTGGGCAGAGCTGGACCTTATCCTTGTGGAAGACTGTATACAGGGGCTCAGAGCCCTGAATTCCAAAACCCGCCTGTCTATCATTGGAGCGTGTATCTATATGGACCCTATGCACCACTGCAATTGTAGACAAGAGCTTAAGGCTGATCATGTGGATGGTGGTGGGAGGGCCTTGTACTGCTTAACAGCAGCCTCTTTTGGCTGCTTTAATATCTTGTGTTAGTGAGTGCCACAGGTTAATTACAGTATGTATTGCATTACCAAATTTTAAATGTGTTGTTTTTCAGGTCAGAAGAGTGGTGACTGCAATATGGGACCTTAAAGGAATCTGGGGGACCTACTCTACCCCAGGAAAAATACGCTGGATATCAAAGTTTCAAGTAATTGAACAAATATGGTGTTTTGCTTTGTATAATAGCCAAAAAGATCACTAGTGCTACCAATGTGAAACTGTTGTTTACATGACTTCTAGGAGGACTCTCCTATCTCCAGAGCAGTAACTCAAGCCAGATGGTGCAAGTCTGCAGAAGTTTCACATATAAAACCAACAGTAAAAGTCTTTTCAAACAGAAAAAACAGATACCGTTCATTGCATTCTTATAAAGGTGTGTCTCAAACTGAAGACAAGAATTAAAAAACATCATTTTACAATCAGATTATACAAAGATGCATTTTAAAATTATACTTCAGATTTATCACTCCTCTGTCATAATCTTTATCACTTGTGGGTGTGTTTTATTACTGAAGATTGAGCCACCTTTATGAAAAGACCCCGTGCTCTCTAGGATGCTGATCCAGCAAGGAGATCTGCGGGACCTGACGCAGGCATCCATGTGGCGCCCTACTGGGCTTACTCTGTGAGGCTTACCTACTGGGCCTCACACAGGTACAAGGATCTGTCTACCTGGATTCACATTCAGAATCAAAGTTCAGGGGGCAGATCTAAAGCTCTTTGAAGTCAAAGTAGAAAATGAGATCGCCTTCAAGGGGTCAAGAACGACATGATCCAAACCGACATGTTGCTCCGTATTCAGATGAGATGGCTGAAGGGAGCCAACGGACTTCTACAATGTGGCTTCTGACAGCTTCTTATTAGTGGAATGCAGTTTGTCCAACTGGTCCTGCTCCACCTCAGTCATGCTGGCACCTTTAGTCCATGTATTAAAGATACGGGCAGCTGCAGACTGCCTGATTTTACTTTTTCTAGGTGCAGCCCACGGGACTGCGATAAGGTGCTGATGCAGCCCTCAGAGGGGCAACCTCTGATTTAAGACAAGTCATGGAATATTAACGTTATTTAAATACAATCCACATTTCTCTAAAGCTACCTCTCTCTTTGCTCCAATTACATTTTTTCTCTCTTTAATTCTGGGTAAAAGTCGACAAAAAACTTTACCACCTACCATGTATTTGATCTGAAATAGGAATTTTATTCACAATGCCTGTTTTTAGAAAGAGGTGAATAAAAAAAGACTATAAGGAGGAAGGGCTGTTTTCCTCTCTCTCTCTTTTTTTAAAATACAATGAAGGTTGGTGAACCTAATAAAGTTTAAAAGTCAACACTTTTGATGGGATGTCATTAATTTTTTTAAAAATGAAGGTTTGGGTGTGGCAGTTTGCTTGCTATCAGTAGTCATTTTTTAAATTCTCTATGGGGGTTTTAAAGATTTTGAGAAGAGATCTTTAGTAAGATCAACTGCCAAGAAACATCTCCCAGTTAACCTCCTTTGGTCATAAGTCAGTAGCTGACATTAGCACAGCAGATTCTATCTGCAGAGCCAAATTTCTAAAAAGAGACAGGCAGTTTTCTCCCCAGATCAGTGGTTCTCAACATTTACCATTGTGGGCCACATACGCAGCTCTCTATGGGTTATGTGGGCTGCATCTGCTCAATATAGATATTATCTGTATGGCCCTGAGGAAGTCACATGGGTTGCAGCTGTGTGCTTATTGGGCCGCAAGTGGCCATGGGTTAAGAACCACTGCCCCAGACTGATTTTGGTAGGGAAAACATCCTTAGCAAGGCAAAACGTTTAACATTTTAGTTTTCGAAACACATGGTGTGGCCTAGAACAGTACTCACAATAAATAATAATTTTAAGTCCCCTTCCTCACTTAACTTGCCACTGAACATGGGAAACTATTAACTTAAGTTGCTACAATTAACTCACAGCTTCCCCTTCAGAGACTCGCACAATTCGGAGCTGCTTGTCATGCAAACAACCTGGGAGACTCAGTCTCATTGCAATGTGAAAGGAGGGGTAAATTACTGAGTTAAGTAGATTATTGGGGAAGGAGTCACACTCAGCAGCCTTATGAGATGATTAGACCCTGGGAAATTCATATCGCAAATCCCTAGGCCCTCACAGTGCACATTCATTACCAGTTTCTGGACAATCTGCAATCAAGAACTTCTCTGGCAGCATTAAATATCCCTCTTCCAATGGACTTTCATTTAACTTTTCAAAGAGGAGCCACGTTTTAATTTTGCAGAGAGTACACTCGAGGTAGGGACAGCGCACGGAGCCTCCCAGTCTCTGGCCACCCCAGTGTCTACGGGCTGCAGGGACTTGGCGGCCACTTCCGGAACCCGTGTGAAGCCAGGGCAGATAGAGAGTCTGCCTTTGCCCCGGGTCCCCTGCTGTGCCACTGACCAGACTTTTAACAGCTTGGCAAGCCACCAGGGTCCCTTTTCGACCAGGTGTCCCAGCTGAAAACTGGAATGCCTGGCAAACCTACTGCCAGTTATTTGCAAAGCGTAGCTGGCATTTCTTCTCCCATTTCATAGGACTGTTGATACACGTGATAATCCATACAGTGAGACTAAGTATATTAGTTGGCTTTGTACCTGAACAGGAAGATAGATTGGTGTGCAGGGATGAGAGCGCAGATGAGAGTGCTCTCCAGGAGAGCAAGGGAGTGTGCTGAGTTTGGCAGCAATTTTCATTGAAAAAGTTTGTTTAAAAAGCCTGGATACAAGCATGGCGAATTTGCACTGCCTGGCTAAAGAACCCCATTTCGGAGACTCACATGAGTGGGAGTCAGGTCAAGGTAGCTGTGTACAGATAAGCAAGGGAGTGAGTATAGATAGGGTGGAGAAGGGAGGAAATTAGACAGGGGAGAGTGAGGCTGTGGAGAAGAGCAGGGGTGGCAGGCTTGTAAAAATTTTGGTGGTGCTCAGAACCTGCCCCAACTTCACCCCACACCTGCCTAAGGCTCTGGGAGGGAGTTTGGGTCAGGTGAAGAGGTCAGGTGCAGGGCCTGGGCTGGAGCAGGGGACTGGGAGTGCAGGACGGGTGAGAGGTTGGGCTCTGGAGGGAGCTTGGGTGGGGGAGGAAGTCTGGGGTGTAGGCTCTGGGAGGGAGTGCAGAGGTCTGGGGTGAAGGCTCTGGGAAGGAATTTGGAGGGTGTGTGGGAAGAGGGTGGGGGTGCAGGTTCTGAGGAGTTTGGGTGTAGGCTCTGTGGTGCACAGGAGAGGGTGAGTGGGCAGGGGATGGGGGTGGAGGCTCTGGGACAGAGTTTGGGTGGCTGGATGCAGGCTCTGGGCTAGGGCACGGGGTAGGTGTGCAGGAGGGGGTGAGAGATACCTCCTGGATTCCCCATTCAAAGGCAGCGGGAACTCTGACTAGCCACCAGATGTCAAGGCAACGTGATGTATTTTAAACCCTACCTGTGGGGACTTTCATTGTAGTCCATAAATCACAGCCCATGATTGATTTTTTAAGATCTCTTCTCCACTGTAATAGCTCAGGCTGTTGGTAATAACAATGATGTCATAGCCACATCTGGCCATGCCCCCTGTGCATGGATCTTCAAAATACACATTTCAGATAACAGTCCCAGGTGGTAATTTAATGCCTCTCTCCTTTCCAGCCTTCATACAAGATGCAGCAACAGAAAAGGAAACTGTCCCTTTATTATTTGTTCTTAGGCTACTCTGTGGGGTGCTACAGTATGACCAACGCAGAATTCATTCACAGCTAGGAAGAAGGAAACGGCTCACGTTAACTTTATAAAACTTCTCCTTGCAGCTTAACCTAGACACAAAGCATACTGTCTTCCTGTCATCCTCCAAGATTCAGAAGCTGGTTGCTCACTATGAAGTCACCACAAAGCACTTAAGCAGAATTGGTACAATTCAGGCTTTGTGAATCCGACTGGGAATGAAAAGAAAGTGGAGAAGCTGGGTGAAGTGTTGTTATTCTTAGTGGGGAAATCACAGTGTAAAAAGAAGGGTATCGCCAAGCTTGTGACCAGTGCAATTATTGTGCTATAGGGCCGACTTTGCTTCAGTTGTGATCCCAACAGGTGAATAACATTTAACCATGCAACTAGTGATTCATTCTAGCTAGGATTTAACTGGTTACTGCTAACAAATTACTTCAAAAAGGGGATTACATGCTTATCTGACATTAACATGTCTCCCTCTCTCTTGCAGGCAGGCAGTCAGTACTGGTGCTAGCATAAAAGATGGGTTCTAGCTCCATCCCACCAGCTGTAGTAAGTGGGAAAGTACTCTGGTGCTGGGCTTCTTGGCGCATGTAGCTCGTCATCCACGTAGCAGGTGTGTGTGAAAAGGCAGATCTGTTAGCATGCTTTGCATCCCAGTTCAACATCCTGCTTATGCACACCAAGTTATCTAGTACATTATTCCCCGACCTGGACTGATGATGCTTGCAAATTTTGAATACAGGAGATTCCTGGGCAAGGCAAACTTTCTATGCCCACCCCTTACTAGCCACTTCCAGACATTGATTTGCTGTCCAATCACCAGGCAATGAACTATCTCCTTGGCGTACACAGATGGTCTTCTACCAGAGGACCTGAAGAGTTATTCTCTTCAAATATGGGATCTCCATCAGATTAACTTCCTCCAGTGCTGAATAAACTACTGCTAAGACTATAACTAATAGCAGGCCCTGGTCCAACGACCTTCTCCAGCCTCCCGTCCCCAAGTCCAAAAAAACTTCTAATTTTTTTCAAAACAAACTAAATACGAAATACTTTCCATAGTCTCTGTGGGCTGCTGACATGGATGGAGCTGCTGCTGACCAGGCTAATGTGTAGAGATGAAATAAAGGCCTATCTAAGTAACAATTGTGGCCTTGCTGTGACATAGAGCATAAAAGGAGAGGTATACTTGTGTCAGTGACAAGAAAAAATATTAACATGCTCTTTCATTGCCTTGGCAATACCTTCCACCTCTTCTGGGCTGAGGCAGCCACACAGACCTCTTGGGGAAAGAGAAAATGGATTAGGGATGATCTGCGGCAAGAAATGCATGGTGACTTTGGGTGCAGGTCAGAAAGGCACCTTGAATTGCATAAGAGCATTTGGGGTAGGAGTGGAAGGACAAAGTGACAGTGGAGTCCCTAAAGCACAACTGAAGGACAAGGGAGCAGGACGGACAGCAACAGAGGGAGCTGTTTGAGCAGCTGATTGTCATGACAACCAGCAAGCTCCGGACGGGAGTGTCTGCACCAGCACCACTGCCAGTGGATTCTCCTACGTGCGAGCACGTCCTGCAGCCAAAGCAGCTACTGGACAATTCTGGGGTGGGGTGGGTAATGAGTCAGTCAATGCAGTCTGAGGATGGACGTGTGCATGAGCAGATATACCCCGTTCATTCCAGGGGGAAAGGAGAACAGGTTATGCTGAGTGTGCAATTCCATTACCAGTGAGCTGATAATGCACGGACTGGCATCACTGTGACAGTTTTCACGCACACAGCACTTTTCAATTCTGTTACTGCTTACATACGTTACTGACTAGCAGCTCGGCTGACTGTATTCTTAAGGCAGTATTTTGTATTATGGCATTGGCCATACTTGCATCCAAATGGTTTTGTAAACAGCACCATCTTGCCTTTAGTTGGCCACGTGCACGTTCTACTACTGTCCTGCAACTATTCAGAATGTAACTGAATCGTCTTCTGCCAGGCGCTCATACACCAGGATACAGCTTCCAGGCAACAGAGGGCAGATTGGGTCCCCTAAAATTACAGCATGCACAGACACCCCACTGATCACCATATTATTTGGAAGGAATTAAGTCCCTTCTTCTCTAAACAGGTAAACTCCAGATTCCCTGAACATCCTGGCGTCATGCACCCTGCTGGTGCATCCTGATCAAGCAGAACCCTTTCTGTTTGATATACTGATGTGCTCCTTGTGGTGGGCAAACAATAGCCCTGTGTGCCACGACAGCCGCATTCTCTCAAAGCCAGTGGTTATTTTGGGAATATTAGCAACGTTCACCATGCATGGCTAAACCACAGCAAAAATCACCTCACAAATCTCCATCACTACTGCACCAACAATTGACTTGCCAACTGGTTAGCCACTGACGTATAGCAGTCTGGCAATATCAACCCGCTTCTGGACAGATATGGCCTCTAGGTGTCCTGGTGCTGGAGGCTGGAGCAAGTTCCTCACGCAGCTCCAAGGTGGTGGCTGTCCTTATGAGGAAATTTGGAGGCAATGCTGGTTATCCCAGAACTGCATAATGATGTAGTCCCACTATTTGTGCTTGTGGTCCTGAGCCATAACCACCCGTCATCACAGAGCAGAGATGCCCAAACTGTGGGGTGCGCCCCCCTACGGGGGCACAGAGGAAAGTTTGGGAGAGTGTGATGGACCTGGGCCAGCCCCCATGGGGGCAGGGAGGGAGTGTCACCCAACTCCACCCCAGTCCTAGTCCTACCTCCAGCCACAGTCCCCTTAACCAGCGGGGTGAGGACTAGGGTAAGGCAGGGTGCAACTCGCAAAAGTTTAGGGACCACTGGCATAGGGAGAATCCACAGTGTCAGCAACCTGCCTCAGCTGGTTCCACTCTGCCCTGTCAGCATCTAGCAAGCATAATCTCCTCGCCAAGAACTGCAACCTCCACTTTCTGAGGACTGCAGGCCACTGTAGAAATGCCTTCCACTGCATCCTGCTGCATTAACAGTGCAGCCACAAGTAGGAACAGTTTGTCACCCTGTGCTGATGCATGCTCCGGCAGAGGGTGGAATGGACAGAAGTGAGGTGCATGCAGAGCTGGAAGTGCTTCAGGTTGCTGTGCTGAAGGACTAAGAATACTTCTGCACAAGATCTTGGGAAGCATAGACAAGATGTCCCACAATGCACCACGAAACAACTCAGAGAGCAGCTCAATCCTAGAACATAACACCAGAAATCCTTTCACCAGGTTATTGCAGTGGACACATGGGTATGACTCAGGTGTGGCCCTGCAGTGTGGCTGCTTGCAGGTGGGTTTAGCTAATCCTAGTGCCCTACCCAGGTAAACTCTGCAGTGAAGACATAGCCGCAATCTGTCTGCGCCTCAGTTCCCCATCTATATATTTGGAATGGCAGCACTGGCATAGCACATGGGGACTGTGAGGATAACTACATTAAAGATTGTGAGACATGGCCATACTATAGTATTGGGGGCCATAAAAACACCTAAAGATGGATGAAAAGATTGTTAGCTCCCTATTGCCAACAGTCTACATAACTAAAGTTGGTTACATCCTGCAGGAGATGACCTATCTGAGATACCACACATCTCCAGTTAAGCTATCAATAAGTTTCATTACTCACGGCTCCCTATGTTCCATGGAAATCAGACATTCAGAAGGGCCAGAAGGGACCATCTAGTAGGGCCTCCTGAATAAAAGACGCTGCTCAAGTCTGTGCCCCCTGTGACGAAGCAAGACATTTTACAGAAGTTTTTGCCTTTTATCCTTTATACACAGACAGAGAGAGATGGAGGTGGCAATGTGGCATCACAAAGAGTCAATCTAAGAATTAACCATACTCCCTGCTATGCAAATAGGTGGGGGTGTCTGCAGCAGGCAAGCAGGTGGGGGTGAGGTTAAAGATGGGAAAGGTAATCTTCACACAGATGTGACATAATCATACCTCTCATCTGTGTCTCATTTCAAATCTAAATTTACCTTAGTGTTCTCATTTAATTATACTTTATAATCAGGACCATTGAATTAAACTGAGATTACACATAAAGTTTTCTATGTTAACGACATTATCTCCATAACAACCTGGAGCTGAACTAATCAAACCTCAGCTGACAAACTACCCAAACCAGTCGTCATCTCCATTCATTTGCAAGTCGTCATCTCCATTCATCACATCACCATTTCTTGACTACCTCCATTGGGTGATCTCTGTTACCTGCCAAACCAAATTCAGAACTTCTTGTTCTCACCTACCACACACTATGCAATCACTCCTCAGTCTCTCCTCACCATGTCTCATCTCTCATTATGCCGCACTGCTCTAGGCACTCCAAGTCTTTTGCCTCAAAACTGCTCTCTGCTGGCTTTGTATCTTCTCCTATGCTGTCCCCTCAATTTGAAACCATTTTACTGGTCCTTGTCCATTAAGCATCCATTTGTTTCCTCCGTCAAAACCCCTATTTGAAATTCACCTCTTTAAGCTATCCTGTCACTTGCTGCTCATCTTCAGAAATACCCCCATCTCCCTGTCCTGCCCTGGAACACAGGGTCTTGCCTTGCGTAACGTGGATTGCAAATCTCGAAGAAAGGGAATACGACTACCTGTGTTTGCCAAGCTCCATGTAAGTTTACAGCACGACATGTACAGTATTATTAATCATTTTACATTTTCTGGTCTAGCAACCTACAATTTGCTCCTCATTTTGGATTGTGGTTGTAGACAGAACCCACGTGTGTCCTAGAAGATTGAGAGGGGATGATTTATTACAGATTCCACGGGCTTTAAAATAAGCCACTTTCTAATCTTGCTAACATTAAAGTTTCTTGCAGGTGATGTTCAAGATTACTATATTAGTTAGTTATTCAAGTCATTTGTCTAAAAGCTAATAACCCCTTGAAATTTGAAGGCTAGTATTCCTCCCTCTATAGAACACAGGCAATGGTTATTTAAGGAACAGTGTTTGCCCTTTTTGGTTTAACCTTCGACCCACCCTTAAGACTGATGAACAAAGCTGTGGAACAAAACCTCTTTTCTCTCCCTTCCCCCCACTAATTTTTTTGTTTACCCATATATGTCGGCTATAAAGGCTGGGTAGTTTTGGGTCCCTAAGGAACGTTCAGACAATTGCTCTAGCATTCTGTTGGGGGATGTGGGTTCACTTTTATAAACAGTGGTTGACCTCTGGCAATGCCAAGCTTGCACTTGCTACTGTCTTCAGTTTGGCAACACAACACAAAAGCAGCGTGCATGTATACACTTTCCAGGCTGAGCCAGCTATTCAGAGTGGGCTGGAGCTTCACACATAATGGGCCTCCTAGAGACAAAGCCCGAAAGTTTCTTAATTAAGTCTAAGTGAAAGATAGCCTAAAAGCATCCCGCTCACATCTTCAGAGTACCTTCATTCTGGACTTCAAACACACAGAGTACACTGCCTGTCAGACCAAAGCATTAATAGCCAGTTGACAATTTTTCTCTTTTAAATATAGAATGCCTTGCCTTCTGTGCAGCCTCTTCAGTCCGCTCTCATTTTCCCTGCAATTTTAGACATGTCTCTGGTTTATAAAACAGGAAACAAAGGGACTTCTTGTGTGTCAGCAGCCCTCCACAGGGTCTGCGTTTCATTCCATCCTTCTCCAAAGCAGGGCAATGTCTGGAGAACTCTTTAGCTGTTTTTGTCTCATTAACATTTCCACGAAGGATCAAAGAATATATTAAAAAAATATCTAAGTGTAAGTACAATTTCTGATAGGGAACCAGAATATATTAAAAAACCTGCTCAGATTCCTTTCCCTGATCTGCTTCATTATTATTAGATAATTGTCTCTTCATTAAACCAGTTTTTATTTCCATTGAGCTGCCATTCTATAAATCCTGTGAAAGTCTCAATAAATCCATTCCACTGAGCCCTAAGCCCGCAACATTTTCTGAGCTTCCCCATGATAACACTCCTTGCAAACAGAACCTAATTATTCCCTGGCAGTAAGTCACCAGGAGTAGGAATTGCTTTAATTTTGCCCCCTTTTAGCAGCTGCTCAGGGTGGGCTGCGAGGTGGCTGTGGTAATGAAGCTGGGGTGAATACTAAAGAAGCACTGAGGCATAGTATCCTGCAGAGAAAAAAACAGCATTTTCTCCTTGCTGGAAACAAATCAAGGAGCTTTACGTGTCAAAAAGAGAGCTTTCTGCTGTATATTTACATTCCCAAACTAGAGGAATTCCTGTGCACCTGACCATCTTGTAAAAACTTCACCTTAAAATACTGAAAGTGCTAAACACACCCTCCCCCTACTTCTCCTCCTTCACAGCAATTCTTTGCTTTCTCATTAGAAATGCCCAGCAACATTCACCAGACAAAGACACTGCAAACAAAGTGCATGGAGAAGGCGGAAAAAAAAATTGAAAGAAGAAAGAAGTGCAGAGGAATTCTTCATTCACTGATCTGTAGAATACATTAATATCCTAAACTGTTGGCACAGCCTAAAATACTCAGAAGGCCAACAATGCAAGCAATGACTCTGAGTCTGGGATCTTCAAATAAACCACCTCTGCTGTCATGGCCACCGGGAAAGAGAATAACAGCAATATTAACTGACCTTCATTTTGTTGTTTCTCCAGATCTGACTGCTGGATCCCTGTTTGCCTGTTACTAGGATTTCTTAGTTGAAAAATGTAAGCATTTCCTAGATGATACAACAGCCAGTTTATTAGGTAAATAAAACAGGCTCTAGCAGTCGCTTCTGCTTGATAATGAGAAAGCATGAAACTGATCTCCCGCAGCACCCTCCACCACCTAAAATAAAAGCCCATCCATGCTCTTAACTAACAGTGCATGCACATTTTTAAACCAACAGTTAACGAACAGGTAGGTGAAGGGCATTTCAACCTAGCCAACTCATGGACAAGACCACGTATGTGTTCAGCAAACTACAATACAGACAGGCCAGAAAAATGGTAGACAATACGTCAAAAACTTGTCGATCCAAGGAAGTGGAAAATAATAATCAAAAGACTAACATTATTTCAAACATTTTTCTGAAGAGGACGGGAAGGTGGAAATAGGTGTTTTTTGAAGTGATCATCCACAAAGGGCTATAAAAAAAAAAAGGAAAGTGTAAAGTGTGTTTCACAGAATCAGAAATGTTGGGGCAGAACAGATCGTGAGAGATCAAATTTTATAAGCACACTCTTCACTCCATTATCCCAGTCAGTAATGAAAATATTGAATACCACCAGACCCAGGACTGATCCATCTCCAGTCCTGTGGGACTTCATCTGCCCTTCATTAGTTCTCCAAGATAACTGCTAGCGGTTCCAAGATTGCTTCCCTCTAGTTCCTTACCACCGCCTTCCAGCTAAGAAGGGCTGGAGGCATCTGCCCGGAAAAGAACACAAGGTGCTCAGTCCTCTGAAGGACGGAGAATGTGGCCTCCACGACTCTCCTGTCTCCTGCAGGTTGAGGACACAGGACTGAAGCAGAGTTTCAAAATCGTATCATAACATTACACAAATTACTTTTGTGCAAATAGTTAACCAGGACTTTTTTTTAAAGCAATTCAAAGTCATGACATGGAAGCCATGATAAAAAAAACCCCACACAAAGCCACCAACCATGCTATGAAAGAAAGGGTACAATCAAGTTAGTCTCTGACTCTTATAACTTACCAATTAACATGTTTCAGCATTATTTCTGGAAATACAAATTGGTGATTTAACTCTGAGATGTGGCCTTGGAAACAAAACCGGATATTTCAGACAATTCCAGGTTTTCCTTTTTACAGTCAAATATAACTAATTACTTGACCTTTGGGGATGATGGACAGCTCGGGTGAGGTAGGTGCTCAGCATCTCAGCTTAGGCTGATTGTACCAGTCTAGTGGTATGCGGATTGCCAACAGCTGCACTAAATTTGCTAGGTGAGAACAAGCACTGGTGAAGTTCAGTCTGTTTGAACAGCTGCATATGCAAATGTAATTAACTAGGTGTCTATTAGAGAGACAAGGTGGGTGAAGTAATATATTTTATTGCACTAATTTCTGGCTATTGGCTGGGTTTTTTTCTCACCCACTCTTCACTCTCATAGGCATACTGCGCTCCACCCTCCTTCACAAGAGAAAAATCTGACCACTTCTTGCTCACTAAATAGGCCTAACCTTTATTAGATCTTATAGAGTGGGTGATTTATACCTTTACAGATGAGTCCCAGAGACTCCATTCTTCAGACCCTCATCATTGTTTTATGCCATTAAAATATGGGGCTTTGCTATCAGAGATTAGGTCATCCTGTGAACTATTTAGGTGTTCAGATGAAGTATTTCCATTAGGCCTGTCAAGCGATTAAAAAAAAATTAATCATGATTAACCGTGCTGTTAAACAATACTTTATATATAAATATTTGTGGACGTTTTCCACATTTTCAAATATATTGATTTCAGTTACAACACAGAATACAAAGTGTACAGTGCTCACTTAATATTTATTTTTTGTTATAAATATTTGCACTGTAAAAAAGAAGAAATAGTATTTTTCAATTCACTTAAAACAAGTACTGTAGTGCAATCTCTTTATCATGAAAGTTGTACTTACAAACGTAGAATTATGTACACAAAAATAACTGCATTCAAACATAAAAAGCAATCTAAAATTTTAGAGCCTATGAGTCCATTCAGTCCTACTTCTTGATCAGCCAATTGCTCAAACAAGTTTGTTTACATATTCAGGAGATAATGCTGCCTGCCGGTTGTTTACAATGTCACCTGAAAGTGAAAACAGACATTCACATGGCACTCTTGTAGCCAGCATTACAAGATATTTATGTGCCAGATGCGCTAAAGATTTATATGTCCCTTCATGCTTCAACCACCATTACAGAGGACATGCGTCCATGCTGATGATGGGTTCTGCTCGATAACGATCCAAAGCAGTTCAGACCAACGCATATTCATTTTCATCCTCTGAGTCAGATGCCACCAGTAGAAGATTGATTTTCTTTTTAGATGGTTCAGGTTCCATAGTTTCCACATCGGAGTGATGTCAGACACCCGTTCCTATCAGATTTTGGAAGGCACTTAAGATTCTTAAACCTTGGGTTGAGTGCTGGACCTATCTTTAGAAATCTCACATTCTTACGTTCTTTGTGTTTTGTCAAATCTGCAGTGAAAGTGTTCTTCAAACAAACAACATGCTGGGTCACCATCTGAGACTGCTATAACATGAAATATATGGCAGAATGTGGGTAAAACACAGGGCAGGAGACATACAATTCTCCCCAAGGACTTCAGTCACAAATTTAATTAACACTTTTTTTAACAAGGGTCATCGGCATGGAAGCATGTCCTCTGGAATGGTGGCCAGAGCATGACGGGGCATACGAATGTTTAGCATACCTGGCACATAAATACATTGCAGTGCCGGCTACAAAAATGCCATGCAAACATCTGTTCCTACTTTCAGGTGACAAGCGTTATTGCCCATAAATGTAAACAAACTTGTTTCTTAGCGACTGGCTGAACAAGAAGTAGGACTGAGTGGACTTGTAGGCGCCGAAGTTTTACATTGTTTTGTTTTCGAGTGTAGTTATGTAGCAAAACAATTCTACATTTTTAACTTGTGCTTTCACGACAGAGAGATTGCACTATGGTACTTGTATGAGGTGAACTGAAAAATACTATTTCTTTTATAATTTTTACAGTACAAATATTGGTAATAAAATAATGTAAATGAGCACTATATACTTTGTATTCTGTGTTGTCATTGAAATCAATATATCTGAAAATGTAGAAAAAACATCCAAAAGGGTTAATAAATTTTAATTGATGTTCTATTGTTTAACAGTGCGATTAAAACTGCCATTGATCAGAATTTTTAATCAAGACTCTTTGCTTCAGCTGCTTCTTAGGATTGTGCCCCACGTTTGAAAGCCATCCACTCTTGTCCGAGATCCTACTACAGATTTACGTTTTGCAGCTGCTAATGTATAGGTTTGAAAACGTATCGTAGAACCTCAGAGTTACGAACACTTGGGAATCGAGGTTGTTCGCAACTCAAATATTCATAATTCTGAACAAACCTTTGTGGTTATTCTTTCAAAAGTTTATAACTGAACATTGACTTACTACAGCTTTGAAATGTCCCTATGCTGAAGAAAAATGCTGCTTTCCTTTTTTTTTTAAGCAGTTCCCAAGTGAGGCTTGGGAACTTGCCCAAGGTCACATAGGCAGTCGGTGGCCGAGCAGGGAATTGAACTCAGGTCTCCCATGTCTAGGATAGTAGACCATCCTTCCTCTCCATTGTGAGCTGTATAGTTTGCAAGCTTTGCTACAGAAAGCAGTAGCAAATGTTATATACAAGAAAAACTGTACATGGATGCTTTAATGTTCAGTTAGTCTATTTTCATATAAAGTAACATAAAACAGATTAGAGAAGGAATACATTACTGAGGTGCGGATGATGTTTCTAGTATGAAGGAAAGAAGGAAACCATGTACTGTATAAAGACAATATACAGCAAAAGACAAGAAAGCTAAAACTTGAACCTCCATTCATGCTGCAGCTCACTTGCCTTTTGTTGTATTTTGTACATCAGAGGCACAAACCCAAGTAACTGCCATACATAACTGATTGTGAGTGTGCCCATGTGTGTAAAAATGGCATGAACTAGGTTCTTCTAATCCATCTCTGCAACAAATACAATGCTGCAGTCTTTTAGCTACACTGCAGTGGAAGTTCAGATTCCCTGATTATGAGAAATGATTAACATGGCATTGCTATATGGAATACGCCGATTTTAAACATTAGTGCTAAACAGCAGGAAAGTGGAGGCTCCGATTTCCCTGTCCCACCCCATCCTGTTGAAGGAGCAGTGCTGCTGGTCCAATTTTCATTTTGTACACAATACACTTCTTTTGTTTGTAGCATTCTGTCTCAGTTGTTCACACAAAACACCTTTCTGGACAGCATTTCTCAAGAGGAAAAACACACACACACAGAAATGTACAACTTGCCAGGCCAAGAAAACTAATCATTTTCAAGCATGGACAGGTGACTCAGAACCAATGGAGCTTTCGGGAAGAATATTGGCGTAACCTTTCTGAGAAGCAGACTGCAGGAAAGGTTGATTTAATGTCACACTAGACCAAGTTCTCCACTGCTCTAAAAATAAATAAATAAACTGGTGGAGACTTGCTCATCTAAACACACAATGTACGTCAGAGGAACAAACCTGAGAAACAGCCATCCATAATTTATAAAGCAAATTAAGTTCATTGCAAAAATAACTATTACTGAAAACAGAGGGATCGTAGAGTTTGGCAGGAAAAGGCCACAGTCTACGTGAATCATTACTTTCTAGAGGAAACCTTTTATAATCCAGGCTACTCTATTTTAAAATAACTGAAGCTTCCTGAAAACTAAAAACAGACCAGCAAGTTTGGCAAAAACATATTAAAATTCAAATTCATTGGTGATTGGTTAAGATAAAAAGGAAGTCTGTTCCCAACTTACTCTACAGTAGCTAGAGTCATAGTTTCAGCTTCTTCAGAAACCTTTATCAAAAGATAAGTGAAATGAACACTGGACACACATCTAACTGGGTCCATCAATGAATGAGTTCCTAGAGAAAGGCTATTAGATTTTAACGCCACCTTGTGGAACAGGAGAAAATCTAAAAGTGAAATAAACCCTGACCAACCAGCACTTCTCTGATTAAATCTAATTTTACAGTGGTAGAATGATTACCAAGGGCACAACTGGTATGTAAATTCATTCATGGTTGCTTCTTATTTTCTTGGAAGTTCAGAGTAGTCACAAGTAACAATGGCAAAGACAAGCTCCTCCCCAGACCACTGTTAAGAATGAGACGATATAACCATGATGTCAGAAAGATAAAACTTGCTCCTCTCATTGCACACTCTTTCACTGCGAAGAAGCCATCCCATTCCTTGCTGCCTCCTTAAGAAACATGCCTTTTCTTCTTAATCCTACTCCAAGAGGCTGCTATAGGAGACCACCCAAGGAGCGTCCTCTGAATGAGAAATGGTCTAGGATCACATGGACTCCAATCCCCTCCCATCTTTTGTTTAGAAGACTTCATCCCATTAGGGCACTTGTCTATGACCTTGGTCAGGACTAGAGTCTAACCTTGAGTTTTACTGGAAACACACACACACACAAAAACCAGACCACTAATCTGCTTTGTTATTTAGTGGACCCATGTTAGATCAGTGCAATGATTCTTTTTTTTCCAAATTCAGTGTTTTACTTTATTTGTACATGTGAAACTGAACAGCAGACCTCTATGCTAGCATTCATAAGACCTTATTATTTGGTGCCTGTATTTTCACATCAGGGTCTTTGATACAAAATTAACCTGTTCCATTACTGTTCTCAAACCTCCAGTTTGAGATTTTTTTTGAAGCAACTCAACTTGAATTTTATCCTTAAGACTTTTAACGCCATATTTTAGGGGGTTTTTTAGAGCCAAAATTTCCCAAAATTGGTATGATAAGTTGTGTCTGTACTTTATTGTGCATACAAAATCAAATGTAGAAAAGATCATGATTTGCAACTGCTTTTGAGATCTGAATACAAAAAAACAGTGATCCAATTTAGCACATTCCCCTTTGAAAACCTGACCACAAAATTTTCTGGAATAATTCCATTATAAAAGAAAATATTTTGCACTAAGCCATTCCTGTGCTGTCCAACTTGCTAAACATCAATAATATATTTCTCACGTTTTTTACTTACTTGATCAATGGTTTATGTGAGCATTATAGTAAAAGCTGAATGAAAACACAACTGCTAACACTTCCTTAATGGAAATGGAAGTGGAAAGTGTCATCAGCTATCCTCCATTGGCATGCACTTATATTGAAATGGAATAGAGCCAAGCAGCATACAAACAACATCTGCTTGTGGAAGATAGAGAATTGTCAACAGTAAATTTCAGTAGAAACAGCATCCTGACCAAGGGCTCGATCATGCGCCCACTGAAATCAATGGGTCATTTGTCATTGACTTAATTATCGGGGTCCCCTGGGCTCCACTCAAAATGACAATAGGTCATAATTTGTTGGAATCTAGGCTGGGATTGTCATAAGCACTCACCAGTGGCCTAATTCTGCCCGCAGCGAAGTCAAAGGGAGTTTGACCACTGACATCACTAGGATTATATTCAGACCAATGTGGAGCATTTTTGAGAATTCCACTTGAGGTGTTTATAAAACATCAAGTGCAAGGCAAATAAAATAAAAATCCTAATACTTCTGTCTCAATTGTGCATGACCAAAGAGACAGTAAAAATAAAGCAGCAGCTCTTTGCAATAGCCCCCACCGACAGACCTTTTCATTTAAAACCAGTTCTCTCTCAATGCATAGACAAGACTGGAGCATAAATCCCACCACTTGATGGGAGACAAAGTCCATTAAGGAACCTGAAATTCTGTTCACAGAAACAGGACAGCTATAGAAACACTGAGGTTGTGTGTGAACTTCATTTAAAGTTCTGACTGCATCAGGAATTCTCCGGTTTATTTTGACAATGGCTGCTAAAGTTCTTTGACAATATGGATATTGCTGATGCCATGTCAAACACATGAATATATTATATTATGCTCTTGAATTATTCCCCAGCTGAAGTCAGAATCCTCTGCAAGGACAGTTATCAGAAAAAGACATTATGATTTCAAATGAGGCACAACACACAGGGACAGTTACGAACTGGAATAACAAAGATACTGTTTTCATGCAAATATGTTAAGGATTACGAAAATAGGCTGTGGGAGAGCCAGGCAGAGAGAAAGAAAGAGATCACAATTTTTTGGCAAATCCAAAGTAACCCTACTGAAAACCAATGGTTAGTCTACATTTAAACCAATGTCACCGAGATTAGAATTGGGCCCCATACTGCTAAAACTGATTTGCAAAGTTATCTGTGAGGTATCAGTTCTTTAGAAAAGCTCATGTTCAACTGTGAGCTTTTTCTGACTTTAGAAAGATGCGGTGGATGAAGCAATAGTTCTTCAGCTCTGGGAAAAGTACTCACACCGTCACAGCTAAACAAAGTTGAACGGATTGTTTAGTATGAGTACCTTTCCCAGACCCGTAGTAGAGCTCTGTGAAGCTTGAAAGCTTGTCTTTTTCACCAACAGAAGTTGGTCCAATAAAAGATATTACACCTCTCCCCCTTGCCTCTCTAATATCCTGAGACCAACATGGCTACAGCAACACTGAAAACATTTTCTGACTTTACATTTTTTTTGTGCTGGGCATGATTGGCGGTGGGGGAGAATGAGTGAGAAATGCTATCAGCAACATGTTAGAACTACAGCAGAACTTCAGAATTACAAATACCAGTGTAACGAACTGACTGATCAACCACACGCCTCATTTGGAACCAGAAGTACACAATCAGGCAGCAGCAGAGACCCCCAAAAAACAAACAAACCCCTGCTTCCCCCAATACGCTATAGTAGTGTGTTAAATGTAAACTGAAGGGAGAGTTTAAAAAAGGATTTGACAAGGTAAGGAAACGTTGTGATTGTTTTATTTAAATTAAGAACGTTAAAAAGCAACATTTTTCTTCTGCATAGTAAAATTTCAAAGCTATATTAAGTCAAACGTTCAGTTGTAAACTTTTGAAAGAACCACCATAACATTTTGTTCCAAGTTATAAACATTTGAGCTTTTCAAACAACTTCCATTCCTGAGGTGTTTGTAATTCTGAGGTTCTACTGTAAGTACTGCCTAGCATAGTTATTACAAGATAACCTAATGATCAGACAGCCAAAGAGTAACTAGCTATTTCAGGCCAGTATATTGTTTGTTTATGCACAAACTGTTATGCAAACTCAGGAAGACACACTGGGGTAGATTCAAAAGGGCAGTATTGTGGCAGGCAGACCTCCTCACCCAAAGAATTCTTTTCCCAGTGCAGACAGGGTAAGTGGGTAGTCTGTGGATCCTGCTAATTTCCCAGTTTTACACCCTCTTACTCTCAAAACCTGTATCACAGTTTCTACCTGAATTGTTGGGGGGAGATTAATTATCTTGCAACACTGGAGACTATATTTATATTAAGAAGCTTCTAGAAAGGGAGAAAATATAGCTAAGAGCTGAGAAATTACTAGACATTCTAGATATTGTTTGACAGCATTCCATAAGCAGTCATTTTCACTACTTCCCCTGAATTGTCATTTAGCTTGGCAGTTTCTCATGGTTATACAGAACACTGATTTTCAAGCTTTTTTTCATCTGTGGACCACTAACAAATTTCAAATGGAGGTGTGATCCCATCTGGAACTTTTAGACATACTCTGCAGACCCCAGGTTGAAAACTACTGGTATAGAAAATAAACGTAAAACCACAGAAATTGGCAGGATTCAGAAGCAAATGTATCAGATAATACTTTGTTTAATTTTGTTTAGACTGCCTAGATTTTGAGTTTCAACATACAAAAAACAGAATAAAAATGTCAGTCATATCTACAATTGTTTCCACAGTTGATGATTGTTGGGTTAGGTGGACAAATACTCCTTCGACAAACTAATCTGTAGGTGGCATTCTGAGCTTCACTTAAATTAAAAACAAGCTGTTCAATTTAATTCACAGATTCATACATTTAAGGCCAGAAGAGACCATTAGGATCATCTGGTTTAACCACCTTCATAACACAGGCAATAGAAATTCATCAAGTGATTTCTGTACCAAACCCATAACTTCTGACTGAGCTAGAGCATAATATCTCATAGAAAAAAAATTACAATGAAACTCATCACATCCTTAGGTAAATTTTAATAGAGGGTAATTACCTTTGGGACAAATTATTCCTTAATGTGATCTAAATTTGTACAGCTAGTGGATCTCCGCCTGCTAGATTAAAGAACCCTCTATCAACAACAAAAAACATCTTTTCTTCATATAGACACTTACTGACTGTGATCAAGTATCTTCCTAGTCTTCTCACTCTTAAGCCACATAAATTGAACTCTTTTAGTTTCTCACTATAAGGTAGGTTTTCTAGAGCTCAAAATCATTCTCTTACTTCTTTTCTGAACTCTCTCTAGGTTGTCCACACCCTTTTGGAAGTGGTGGACATCAAAAACGAACACAGTAATCCAGTAATGGTCTCAACAATGGCATCTTACCACTCCTGTTTGACATCCAAGGATCACATTTGTTCTCAGCCACTGCATGACACTGAAAGCTCATGTTCAGTTCATTTTCTGCCATGTCCTTGTTGTTTTCTCAGTTATAGATTTCCCAAATACAGTCTCCCACCCTACTAATATGGTGTAGATTCTTGGTTCCTAGACGTACAACCTTGCGTTTAGTGGTATTAACATGCACGTTCAAGTGAGGCTTACAGTTTTAAAACTATGGAGATATACCTCTCTCATAAAACTGGAAAGACCTTGAAAGGTCATCAAGTCCAGTCCCCTGCCTACACTAGCAAGACCAAGTACTGTTCCCTGACAGATTTTGTGCCCCAGATCCCTAAAGGACCCCCCTCAAGGACTGAACTCACAACCCTGGGTTTAGCAGACCAATGCTCAAACCACTGAGCTCTCTCTCCCCACCATCGGAAATTTGTTTACAATACAGTCCAAATCACTGTGTAGAACTAACCTGTCACTAGTTACCACTCCACCAATTTGGGTGTAAACTGAAAACTTCTCCAGCACTGACTTTATGTTTTGCAGAGCAATGATAAAGATACTGAATAAGACTGGATCAACATATAACCCCTGTGGGACCCCACTAGAAACGTCCTCTCCCAGCACCGAATGACGATTTGCCATTTACAGTTACTTTTTGAGATCAGTTATCCAATTTTTAATCCATTTAAAGTGTATTGCACTGATTTTGTATAGTGCTATTTTATAATCAGAAAGTTATGTGGCAACTAGTCAAATGCTTTAAGGGAGCCTAATTATATCATATCAACACTGTCACCTTTGTCAGCCACATTTGAAATCTCATCAATTAACAATATCAAGAATTTTCTTGAGAGGGGAACCATAGCACATACAACAGGGGTGGGCAAACTTTTCGGCCCGAGGGCCACACGGGGTTGTAAAATGGTATGGAGGGTCAAGTAGGGAAGGCTGTGCCGCCCTAAATAGCATGGTCCCCACCCCTATCCACCCCCTCCTACTTCCCACCCCCTGACTGCCCCCCTCAGAATCCCTGACCCATCCAACCCCCATGCTCCTCTGATCATCCCCTCCAGAGACTCCCACCCCTAACCATCCCCCAGAACCCCACCACCTACTCCCTCTACCCTGACCGCCCTCCCCCCAAGTCTCCACCTCATCCAATGCTCCCTGCTTCCTGTTCTCTTACTACCCGCCCCTGCAACCCTCTGACCTGTATCTAATCCTGCCCCCCTCCACTGCTC
>ML677373.1:6205295-6341135 GCA_007922305.1 Dermatemys mawii
CTGCTCCTACCAGGGAGAGTTGCAGCAGCGTGACTGGCTCCAGGGAGTGGTGAACGATGAGGTGGAGGTGGGGAGACAGCAATGGGCATTCAGGGAACAGGGGGGCGTTGGATGGGGTGAAGACTCCGGGTGAGGGCAGTCAGAGGAGAGGGGGAAGGGCCGGAGCTTGCCTCCCCAGCCAGGAGCTCAGACGGGTCGGAGAGGATGGTCCCACCCCTGACATACAACCTTCTTGGCACCAGGGAGAAATTTGTTCCCGTGAATTTAACATGAGTATAGAAGTAAGATGAGCCATTTCCTACCACAGGAAGTCGACTTTTTGTCCACCATCTTCACATGCCGGGTTTGATTGCGCAGTTTGTCATCTGTATTTGCTACCAAATTGGTGAGGTCATCGATGATCTCTGGGGAAAAGGAGTAGCAAAGCACAACAATTAATATCTGATGCACTCTTGCACCACTTCCAAACAAACTACATGTATGCCCCCAAATCAAAAAAACAGCAAGAGGACCAGAAACATGGCCCAATCATTAAACAGCAGATTAAAAGTGGTGGTTTGGGTAAAAAGGCATCATTAAGAAACTGGGAGTCAAATCTTACTGAGGAAAGTAGAAAGGAACATAAACCCTGGGAAGGCAAGTATACAAATATAATTAGGCAGGCCAAAATAGAATTTGAAGAGCATTTAGCAAAAGAGACAAACTGAACAGAAAATATATTTTCAAATATACCAGAAGGAAGAAGCCTGCCAAACACTCAGTGGGGCCACTGGACAATCAGGGTGCGAATGGAGCACTCAAGGAAGACGAGGCTGTTGCAGAAAGGCCAAATATATACTTTACATGAGTCCCCATGGCAGAGGATGTGATGGAGATTCCCATAACGGAGCCATTCTTTTTTGGGTGACAATTTGAGGAACTATCCGTGACTGAGGTGTCCGAGGTGCTGGAACTAGTTGACTAATTAAACATTGATAAGTCACCAAGAGCAAATGGGATTCACCGAAGAGTTCTGAAGGAAATCAGATATGAAATTGCAGAACTACTAACTGTGGTATGTAATCTGTTGCTTAAAGCAGCCTCTGTATCAGATGACTGGAGGATAGCTAATGTGACCCCAATTTTTAAAAAGGCTCCAGAGGTGTTCTGCCATTACAGGCTAATAAGGCTAATTTCAATACCAGGCAAATTGGTTGAAACTAGAAAGAACAGAACCATCATACATATAGATGACCATGATACATTGGAGAAGAGTCAAGCAGCTTCTGCAATGTAAATCATGCCCAACCAATCTATTAGACTTCTTTGAGGGTGTCAAAACAGCATGTTGACAAGGGTGATCCACTTAATACAGTGTACTTGAACTTTCAGAACGTTTTAACAAAGTCCCATACCAAAGCTCTTAAGCAAAGTAAGCAGTCATGGAATAAGAGGGAAGGTCCTCTCATGGATCAGTAACTGGTTAAAAGAGAGGAAACAAAGGGCAGGAATAACAAATGGTCTGTTTTCACAGTGGAGAGAGGTAATTAATGGGGTCTCCCACGGGTCTGTATTAGGACCTGTGCTGTTCAACATATTCATAAATGATCTAGAAAAGGGGATAAGCAGTGAGGTAGCAATGTTTGCAGACAATACTAAATTACTCAAGATAGTTGAGTCTAAAGCTCTCTGTCAAGAGTTGCAAAGGGATCTCAGAAAATTGGGTAACTGGGCAACATAATGGCAAATTTAATGTTGTACATTACTTTGCACATGTCATTAGAAAACATAATCCCAACTAAATACACAAAATGATGGGGTCTAAATTAGCTGTTCCCACTCAAAGAAATCTCGGAGTCACCATGGAGAGTTCTCTGAAAACATCTGCTCAATGTATAGCAGCAGTCAAAAAGCTGCTATACATTGAGCAAAAAGCAAGAGATATACAAAAAAGCAAGAGAAAGTTAGGAACCATTAGGAAAAGGATAGATAATAAGACAGAAGATATCAGAATGACACTATATAAACTCATATGCCTTCACCTTGAGTATTTTGTGCCATTCTGGTTGTCCCACCTCAAAAAAGATACATTAGAATTGGAAAAGGAAGAGAAAAAGGCAACAAAAATGATTAAGGGATTGAACAGCCTCCACATGAAGAGAGATTAAAAAGACTGGTACTGTACAAATTAGAAAAGAGAATTGAGAGGGATATGATGGGGTCTATAAAATCACAAATGGTGTGGAGAAAGTGAAAAAGAAAGCGTTATTTATCCCTTCACATAACACAAGAATGAAGGGTCACACAATGAAATTAAATAGCCAGCAGGTTTCAAAAAAAACATAAGTATTTCTCCATACAATGCAGAGTCAACCTGTGGAACTCGTTGCCAAGGGATGCTGTGAAGGCCAAAAGTATAATGGTTCAAAAAAGAATCAGAACATTTCACGGAGGATAGGTTCATCAATGGCTATTAGCCAAGATTGTCAGGGATGCAACTTCATGTTCTGGATGTCCCTAAACCTCGGACTGCCAGAAGCCTGGACTGGACAACAGAGGATGGATCACTCAATAAATTACCCTGTTCTATTTCATTTCCTCTGAAGCATCTGGCTCTGGCAAGTCAGCCGACAGGATATTAGACTACACGGGCCACTGGTCTGACCCAGCATGGCTGTTCCTATTTATTCTTATGGAAGAGGCTCACAATTGCAATTTTTGTAAATATTTCTGCAAGCACTAGTTTCAATGCAGTGATTGCAGTAGGGCAAATGAAAGTTTCATGTTGCTTCAATACACTGCAATGTACAAATGGCAATTCTACTTATAGCCAAGCTGTTTGGTGGAGGACGAAACAAAACAAAAACACGCTGATTAACCGGAAGAGGGCTCTCCTATATATACTCTTTAACAGCGGGACAACGAAATTCCTTGCCCAGTCCTAAGAACTCCTTGGATGTATCCTTGCCCTAAAAACTAAACTAGGTAAAAAGCCTGGGTTGAGATTTCCAAAAGAGGGTGCCGAAACTTACACACACCCAATTCTGAAGATCCAGACATACAGTACAAAGATATCCTCCACTTCACCATTTAAAATTTCCTCAGAAGTCATCCTGCCAACTAGAAATTGAATTCAGATCACTTTCTTAATGGTCAGCACCTCTAGATTCCGTTTAGAAATGTACACACACTACTTATTTCTGGATGTGTGAATCCTCTACATTTCAACTGATTTCCACCATGCAGTCAGGAATGAGTTTCATGTGACAGATGAATCAAACCAAGAAGCACAAATTAGCAGAGGGACAGCAGCCAGAAACTGCTTAAGGTTTCAGCACATCTTCCTCTGGTTACACTTCTCTCACTTTCCCTGCTATTGATCAAGATCTTAATAAATTCAATTCAGTATCTGTTCATATAAGTCCTGGGCTCACTGAAGTGCCAACTAGCAGGTGGTGACTTATGAAGTCATTTGTGCATTAAAGGATCCTAGTATTGTATTTCTCAGTTACAGCGCTAGTGAAACTTCAAGACTTAATCGACTTTTTTTTTTTCCCCTAAAAGACAAAAGTAAGAAGAGCACATCATTGAATTATGTTACATTGGTGAAACTGAAATATCTTAATATCCTATTTTTTAAATGTATATAATACCCTGTTTACACAGTGGCTGAAGGTTAAATAGTGCAATTACCAAATGCAGTGTGAGATCTTTATTGCTCTGACTGTTTTATGGCAAGCTATTTTAAACCAGAGATTTCCCAAGTTCCTCTCTGCTCTGTACACAAGTGGTTACACACTAACAACCCAAGACTTTCAATGAACTTGAACAAGAGTTTTTGGGTGTGCAAGGAATGCAAAATTAAGCACAGTTGACACTGTTAATGCCATTACTTTTTCTTATGACTTCTAGAAAACACTATTTTATACCTCTAGAACTGGACATAAACTTTCCACTGATGTATGAAAGAATTCTTCTCCTTCGTATGTAGCTGACCGAGGACCTATGAAGTCACAGGGGGAGATTTCCACAAGCACAAGTGGCAGTGGGGTGCTGAGCTCTCATGGGAAGTCAATAAGAGTTAAGGCTTTTACTGCCTTTTTTACTCAGAAAGCTTCCCCCATAGTCATTTTTAGGGCAAAAATGCGTAGCATCAGGTCCAAGTCATCTCCAGGTGACAAGGAATTGGAACTGAAGAGGATCCTGAACTGCTTCTGATTTTTAAAATATTACATTTGTACTCCTTTCCCCTCTACTCAACTAGTTAGCGTTTGTATTAATAGAGCTCTACGTCCAGGCATTGGCTACTTCTGCCTTTCTTCACATTTCCCCCATTCTCTATTTGTTCTCCTCATCTAGACTGCCTATTACTCCAGTGCCAAAGTAGCATTTTTATACAAACCAGCAGGAATATTGTTTACTTGCCTGGGACAGAACGAATCAACAACAGTAGAACATCAGAGTTACAAACACCTCAGGAATGGAGGTGGTTTGTAACTGAACAAAACACATTCTGGTTGTTCTTTCAAAAGTTTACAACTGAACAGTGACTTAATAAAGCTTTGAAACTTTACTATGCAGAAGAAAAATGCTGCTTTTAACCATCTTAATGTAAATGAAATAAGCACAGAGTTTCCTTACCTTGTCAAATCTTTTCTTAAAAACATTCCTTTTAAGTGTTTCCATTTAACACACTGCATTTGGTTTTATCTGGTCTCCGCTGCTTTCTCATTGTGTACTTTCAGTTCCAAATGAGTTGTGTGGTTGACTGGCCAGTTCATAACTCTGAGGTTCTACCATATTTACATTTGGTATGAGTAAGGCTGCATGTCTGTCTCAGAGGTCACAGAATACACAGATTCCGTGACTTTCCATGACTTCTGCAGCAGTTGGTGCAGCTGGCTCTGGGACTGCCCGAGCAGATCAGGCAGCCTCTGGGCCACCAGCACCAGCTGCTGCTGGGGTAGTTTGGGTGTGGTAGTGGGCTCAGGACTGGGGCACTGGGTTGAGATGTGGAGTGGTGCTTACCTCGGGAGGCTCCCTGGAAGAGGCCAGCATGTCCCTGCAGCTCCTAGGCAGAGGGGGCAAGGGGTCTGCGTGCTGTGCCTGCTCTGACGTACGACCCTTGGAGCTCCTATTGGCTGCAGTTTCTGGCCAATGGGAGCTGCAGAGTTGGAGCTCGTGGCGAGGGCAGCACAGGAAGCCCCCTGGCCTTCCTTCCCCCTAGGAGATGTAGGGACACATGGAGCCAGCTAGGGAGCCTGCCAGCCCTGCCAAACCCCCCCCAACCCCTCAGCATCTACACACTGCTTCCCACCACTCAGCACCAGCAGGGGTCTCGGACTGCACACCACCACCCCCTTTACTCTCTAGCACCACCAGGGGTCCCAGACCACCCCAAACACCTGCAGAGACCCTGGCCCACACTCCCCAGCACCTGCAGCAACCCAGCCCAAGCTTTAATCAGGAGTATATAGTATAAGTCATGTACAGATCATGGGCTGTGAATTTTTGTTTATCAGTCCATGACTTTCACTAAAAATACCCGTAATTAAAATCTAGCCCTAACTATGAGTGATTTTTACACTGGTGAAGATCTTGCTGTCTGTTAAACACCCAACCCCCACTTATTCAGACACAAGGTTTGAATCACGGGTATAGCTCAGGATGTTAATTCCCTTTCCTTCTTCCCCCTCCTCAAGCCTAAAGGCTGCAGTGACAGAACTTTTGGAAAGCTGTATCTGTTTTGTGTGATGGGGCACACAGGAAGCCAGCACAATGCTCCATGCATTGCAGAGGAGAGTTTTCTCATGTTTGAGTCTAAATTAAAAAAAAAAAAAGCGTGCTGAAAGTTCCCTTCACAATTCAGTTTCCCATCGTTGTCAAGGACAAACGATAAGCACGCTTGGGAAATAAGATACTTTTCTTTGCCAACACCGAGCAGATCCTCCTTGAAAAACATCCTGGCCAACAGGCTGCAGCTAAATGAGGAGAAACAAATGCAACCAGGAGTGGGTTTTTTTGTCTGAAAGCTCAAGGTATTATGCTTGGATCTTTTCTAAATCCTTCTTGTCCCACACTACCTGAATCAGGATATTAGCAATGACTCATGTCCCCATAAAAATAAATGAGAGAGAGAAAGAGACACACATTTTTGTTCCAAAGAGCTGGAGGGCGTCTAGTTTGGGTGAAATGTTTTGAACTCCCAAAGATTTTCTGACACAGTTTGCTTTAATTATAGAAGCAATCAGCTCAACTAAGCCAATTTCATTGCAATTCCAATAGAATACCACACAAGTGTCCTAATCCTCTAGTACAATATACCATTTTTAACAAAGATAATGAGCTCCACGAAGTTCCTGGCAGAATTTGATAAGCATAAGTGCTGAGGACTAAGCGAAGCCTCCTTTGTACAGGTGTACTGAGACAGAAGGGGGCAAAGAGAGCAGAAAGAGCCCCCTCCCAAATCACTTGCTTGGGAGGCTAATCTGGCCCCAAAGGCTGTGATGCAAAGGGCAGTGAGGGAAACCAACACACTCAGCAGACCTAGCCACCCCAACTAAGGGCAATTCTGGGAAGAGGAAGGAAGTCTGTGTCCCTACACATACTCTGATGACTGTGCTTGGAGAGTGGGGGTTATATCTCTTGAAGCAGGTGTAGCAAGCAGTGCCCTTCCCCCAGAACCCTACAGCCTTTTAAAGGAGTAAAACCTGCAAGCCCCATTCCTTGGGCAATGTGCCTCCTCCACTTCCATTGCCCCAGTTCAGTTCAGGCTCCTCAGAGCACTTGGCCATCATGTATATTAAGAGAAATTGCTCAAAACAATAAAATAGGATTTGACTGCAATGTATATTTACTTTAGAAAGTAGATTTTTCAACTCTCTGTTTTACTGCTAAAATATCTAGGCAGCAGGAGGCGGCTGTAGGAGAGAGATCGCTGCATTTCAGAGAAACCAAGATGAGCACTGATTGTCCACATACTTCATCTACTGGCAGGAATCGGATTATCCACCAACTGTGCCAAGGGAGAAGAATCCATGGCACCCTTCTGCTCAGTATAACATTTCTCTTTTGAATGCAAGTTTCTCCTCCTCCCCGCCCCCACCATTTTGCAATGCAGGAACACAGATAAATAGGCAAAGATTGATAGACAACCAAAGGAATGAAAGCTTCCTATTTTCCTACACAGCAGAATGGGAAAGCAAGCTGAACACTGAACGGTTGCCATTGACCTCATGAAGGACGTTTCTGTAACACTGCACTGCAAACCACACTTAAAGATGCCCTGCTAACTGCCAACTCACGCAAATTAGTTGAGATTTTTCTTTCAGGAAAGCAAGATCACAGAACAGAAGATAAAATGTGCAGTATAAAGGTAGCACTTAAAGTGTTTCAGTAATCCAGGCATAGCTGAAGTGGGAGAACTTTGGGGGCTGTTACAACACAAAATATGCAGTAAATCAGTTAGAAATTAGGTCACATTGATATAAATGATACAATGTGAACTTCTGCTTAGAAGTTGATCATGTGATCTGGCCTTCCAAGCAGGTTGACCGGCCTTTAATAAAACTGGACCCCTCCCTTGGAAATGCACACACATTCCTTTGATATATTCAAAATGATCAACTACCAAACCAAGAACTGCAGGCATTTTCAAACCCCAGATCATGAGCTGGGTGACCCAGGTAACCATGCAGTTACTAAGTATCTGGAAACAGAATTGTGAAGATAGCTCACGGTGGAACTCCATAGCATACGAACACATATCACCAACCAGCCTCTGATCCCTTTCTTGGAAGGTGGCAGCAGAGAAATGTAGATTCCTAAAGACTCAGATTTCTGGAAATTTTGAAAATGTTTCTGAAGACAAACTCTGCAAATCTGGGCTGCAAATTGTAATAGTAGGTTTTATTCAGAGATCTAGGTTCTCATATTACAATGTCACAGTGTTTTCTGAGTGCTTTATCAATTTACCAAGGTGAACACAAGATGGTCTCTGCATGGGACAATTGCCAAGAAAGTTCCTTCTGGATGTAGGACTTCTGCTCTTCAGGTTGTCAATTCCATTGCTCTAGATGTCATGATTATGAAGATTTGCAACAGGTTGGGATAAATTCAGGTTACATTCAAGTGTAGGTAATTCTGTGTCGCGGGTTCTAAATAAAGGCCAAAACCCTGAACAACTCTTATTACCAAAGAAAAGAGAGTGACGGGGTAGAGAAGGGTGGGAAGAGGATGAGTTCCTGGTGGGCTGTGTGGATAAGTAGGCAGATTGCTGTGTTCTGAATTGCCAGACACTATTTTATTTTAAAGTGAGGTCAATGTTTCATTCCTAGGCATAGTGCCTTTTGTGACATTGCAAGAGATCCAGACTCCACTACTGATTACTCGTTCCCAAACCAGCAGAGGAGGGAGAAAGTACAGGACCAGCTCCTGGAAGATGGAGAAGGACACCACACATGGATTGATAAAAAGCAGCCTTCATGGGAAATAAAGTAAAGTGACAGCCAGCCTCAAAATGAGCTCCATCTACTACTGCTCAGCCAGACAGAGGTATTTAAGGGAGGACAGATAACAGGACCATTTTAAAAAAAAATACCAAGGAAAATGTGCTTAGGTTGGATTGCCGTTTAGCCCAAGACACTTTTTAAAACTGAAAAAATGTTTTAAAAAAAGTATCATACTTTTAGCCCATCACCGCACCATCCATCTGGACCTAATTATTAGAACTTAACTGCATTTGATGAACCAGGGGATTAAAAAACTAGCTCTTTGTCATGCTGCATCTGTAATGGAAAATTCAGAGCAATATTGATGGCTGCACTCAACTTATAAAGGATCAATCACCTATCTACCATATAAATGGTGCATATTCCTTTTCAAAGTCTTAGTCTCAAAAATGGAAAAACTGGCCTTAGTAGCAACTGTTAAATAAATTTCTACTTAGTATTACCCGAGAAACCCATCAAAGATGATCTTGACCTCCCTCCATCAGTTGAAGATGTCATGAAAGCCATCAAACAATGGAACTCTGGCAAGGCATTCAGAGGGATAGAATTCCAACAGAACTGTACAAAGCAGCAGGCCCAAAGACTATCGAGGTGTTTCACAACATCTTGAGTAGCATTTGGGAAGAGGAAGAAATGCTACAAGACTTTAAAGAAGCTATTGTACCACTGTTTAAAAACAAAGGCAGCAAAAACTACAAAGGTATTTCTCTCCTCTGTACAGCAGGGAAAATACTAGTTCGTATTTTACTGAACAGACTCATCATGAACATACCTGAGAATCTACCTGAAGTGCAGTGTGGTTTCAGACAAGGTTGCAATACTATGGACATGATATTTGTGGCAAGCTAAGTCCAGGAAAAATGTTTAGAGCAGAACATGGACCTGTATACAGTTTTCATCTACTTGACCAAAGCCTTCGATAAGGTCAGAGGGTCTATGGGTTATTTTACATAAATGATTTACTGAATGTGATTATCCAATTTGTATGCATCATTTCTGTATCTGAGGTTAGGAATACTGACTATGTAACAATTACAATTGTGTGTGTACTTGGGGAACGTTCACCGGACAGTATGCCATCAGCCTGGATGGACCATTAGGAAGGACAATAGGACTTTGAATATACTAATCTCCCTCCTTCCTGAGAAGTTTCCTGGGATGCTGCTTTGACATGGCAGGGTCATCATGTGATCATGTCACCTGATATAGGATACCATCTTGAAATGCTGGTATTTTTCCACGGGAACAGGGTGGGGGTCGGATTAGGAAACAAAGCATTCCCACAATATTCAAGTCCTATTTAAGGCTGGGGAATGAGTTAATCTCAGCTCTTCTCCACAGCCTCCCCTCCCAAGAAGAAAGACTGCAGAAAACACCTGAAGAAACAAAGGAACTGATCTGGGGAAGGCTGGGCTGAGCCCAGGCAAGAAAAATCAGCCTGTAAAAGGAATCCCTGAAGATTTAAGCTGCAAGCTATGCAGTTTACCATCAAGAAACTCTGCAACCTGCCTAAAACAACATTTAGGGTGAGAAATTATTATTTGTAGCCAGTATTCCTTATTGTATTAAGTTTAGTTTGCATGTTTTGTTTTATCTGCTCAGTGATCTGCTTTGATCTGTTTGCTATCCCTTATAATCACTTGAAATGTATCTTTTTTAGTTAATAAACTTGTTTTTTATTTATTCCAAAACTCACCACAGGGTCATCCCTATAAGCACTTCAAAGATAACTCAAAGAGCAGTCTCCAGTGGGTTACAAGCAAACAGTTCACAACAGGACTCAATGTCAGTCTCTGACAAGATTAGCATGCAACAGGTTCGAGCAGGATTAATGAAATTGTCTACAGGCTGCCTGTGAAAGGCGTCACAGGTCTGCATCATCAAACATCATGGATATGGACTACCCATGCCCTCAGTGCGGCTGACTCCATGCATCAGGGTTTAGAATTTGGAATTTTATGCATAGACATAGAGAATTGCGACAATATCATCACTATTGTCAGCGATGGATTACGACTACTACTACAAAAAAAAGTTCTCTCACCGGGCTTCAGAATCCTGAAACTTCACATTAATGGTGGGGAAATAAGATATTTAAAATCATCATTGCTGTGTATTTACTCTGTGTCTTTGAATTAAATATTTGCAGTGCGACTAACAGTGGTACCACAGCCTACGCACTCCCTAAATTCTGCTTTCCATTCAAGCATGTGCAATTATGGCTAAGATTATTAAAATGAAATGGACCGCCATCATGGAAAAATACCTTCTAAAATTAGTACAGTGGAATAACAGCCTGCCAGTGGAAAGAAGGTGGTGGGAGGAGGATTTACACAATTTAAAATGAGTAAAAATGAAATCTAGATCAGGTTTGTCAACAGCTAGGAATCTATAGAACTAGCTAAAGACAATTGCAGAAGGCAGGGAATAAAAAAAGCGCTGAGCTGATTTTTTAAAAAATAAGGTTACAGTTTCTTTTCAGATAAACTTTTAAGTACTCTGTATCCCCTTTTGTTTAAAGATTTTGCTTTTGTAGAAAACTACAGTGAAATCATAAACTAAGTAAACCAGAGAAAGTTTTGCTTTAATTCAGAGAAACATTCAAACTTTCTCCAAAAGAAAGTAGTTCTCAACCTCTCCAGCCGTGTCATGGATAATTTCAGTGCTTCCCCTGGGATGGACAAACCGTACGTTAGCACGGCCATAAGTCATTTCTAAAGGAAATTGATATGCACAGTACTACATCTGGTCACTTGCATCTAGGATCTGGGGGAGACACAAAGGCAAACCCTGAACTGAACCCAGGCCAGGTATTAGAAGAGTCTGTTGCATGTAGTAAGAGTTTTAAAAAGACTGAAATTTTTAGACACTCTATTTCCATAAGGTCACCTGTCCCACAGTCACTGTTTAGCATAAAAGAAAACACGGGTCTGTATACCATGACCACCACCCTCATCTACAAATTCCCCAGTTGTTCCTCATCATTCATGTCTCCACCAAGCCTCTCTGCGATTTCCAATATCCATGATTTCTTAGACCCCTCATCATGGTCCCTCTACAGCTGGTTGAATATTTTCTGATGGAATAGTCTTCCATTGGAAAATAGTATTTGACAAATATCATCTAGCTCTTGTATAACTATGAACCAGAAGATCTGAAAGTGCTTTACAAAGGAGGTTAGTATTATCCCCCATTTCACATATAGGGAAACTGAGGCATGGAAAGGTGAAGTGACTTGCCCAAGATCATCCTACAAACTAGTGGCAGAACTGGCTATAGAATCCAAGTCTCCCGATCTCAGTCCAGTCACCATACTGCAGGTTTCATGGGAATGTATCAATTTCGTTATATTTTCTGCAGGAAATTATTGAAAGTTGTTTTTTTAATCACGCCCAAACATTTCATGTCAACTTTATCATTGTGTGTCCACTTATTATTATATATTATATATAACAAATCTATGATCAAAACATTAAAGTTGAAATTAAATGTTTCATGAGGTCGAATCTAAATCTCTTGGTATATTTCATGGGGTGAAACGTTCTGAGATTGACTTTTTCTCCTAGACTGGAATGAAATTTCTAAATCTCAGAATGTCCTACAAGAAGGAAATGCCTTTCTTCGGATGGTTCCAGTTCACTCTCCAGAACCCTCAACTCCTTTCTTGGTTTCTGTTTGATAATAAAGTCAGTCCCACCAATCCTCACCCTGGCATTTAGCTCCTGGGGTGCTCAACAACTCTGGAGAAAGGAAGGGTCATGACATACCTCCAGATCAGTGGTTTTCAATCTTTTTTTCAAGTACACACACCTAAAAAAATTCAGATGGACTGTGGACCCCTTTGGAAATCTTAGACATGGTCTACAGACTCCCAGAGGTCCATGGACTGAAAACCATTGTTCAGATCATGAAAATCTCATTACAGACATGAAATTTACCTTTTAATATTGTACTGAGTCCTGAAAGGACTAACAACAATAACCAGTGGTCAAAATGCAACATATGGGTATGGATGCCATACACTTTAATCAAGAAGTGAGTGTCGCGGAGATTACAGATCCCAGCACGCAATGCTTCAGTTTGGTCCAAGTGGGGGGTCGTTGCAGGCAGCAGCTGCCTGTTGCTAATGAAAGCAGCTGCAATCTGCTTTATTTTATGCAACTTCAGTGGAACCCTCTGGCTCCTGGAAAGTTGCCACTGCAGTCCTCAGTTGGGCAAATCTGGGCAACTATGACATACATCAGCCAAATAAATGCAGCCTATTAGGCACATATCAGGTGCTTAGGACACTACTGGGTGCTATAAAATAAAGTAATTATTACTATTTCCCTTCCTCCCTGGTTTTTCTCATGAATTAATCAGGAAAAAGTGTGGACAGGGGGAGAAGTATAGTAAGAACTCCATTAAACAAGTGCAAGCCAGACAGTGGGCCAGAGAGCAGAAAACTGCACCATTTAAGAAAACAGCATTTTTCTTTTACAGGAAACAATGTCTCCCACCAGCCTGCTCCCTGAAGCAGGAAAGGAATTTGTTTGGTTTGGGTTTCTTTACATCCCAACATGACTCAGAGTTTCTGCCCATGTCATATTCAGGTGTGCCCTTTCCCCATAGGCTTGGAATTTGTTATCATTCTCCTTAACCACATATGGAGTCCCAGGGAAGAGTGAATTTCTACAGAAAACAGGCCCTCTGCAGCCCGAGTTCCCACTTTCATACCAGGCTTTACACTAAACGATTTTCTGATTTATTTAAAAAACATAAAAGCGGCATTTGGTTTTGGCAGTTATGTCTTGAATCTCGCTCTTTCTGCCCTTTGAGTGAAGAAAGCCAAGAAGAAACTGCCACATGAAACACAGTACAGGCGTACACACACAAAAAAGATCTTTACAAAATGATTTATTCTTCAGTTTAAAAGAACAGCATGTTAACCAAACATTTTTCCTTCAATAAGTTTTTTTTCTTCCAGCGCAATGGTGCTTTTGTGGATTCAATATACTGGTCACTTCATAATATTTATCAACGCATAATGTATCTCTACAGTATATCCTAACGTGTGAGTCATAGAATATGCAATTTTATATGGACATTGGAATTAGCCTTAAGAAAAATATATTGAGAATTCAAATACATAATACTTTATGCTTCACAAAAAAAACCACAATAAAAAAAATAATAAGACAAGGATCTAGGTTGGCAGCCAACCAATCTGTATGTTCCCCCTCTTCAACTCCATGGGGCCTCAAGAGAAGAGCAAGATGCCAAGAAAATGAATTACAGTTTGAATGCCATTCTGTACACATCCAAACCTCACAATTACACGTTAATAAGAAAGCAAGCATTGTTCAATGGCAGCGACATGAAATGACGATTGCAACTAATGTAAAGTACATCAGAAACCTAAAAGTACCATATGCCAGCTGCAACATCAATACTGAGTGAAAGATGAAAAATAGGGAAAGGAAATTCAGAGCCAAGCTTTTCAATCTACCTACAACTCGGCTGAAGTGCCTAGTTTTTGCAAGAATCTCATGTGTGAGAGATGTGACATGCCACGCCTTGGTATAAATGGGTGCTTTTTCTCAATTTAACCCCAAACCTTAAACTTCACAGTTACGTTACTGTTTCTATTGACTTCAAGTTTGCCTTGCTTAATAAAACTATTAAGGGGTGAGATTTTTTTTTTTTTTTAAAGGAAAATATTCACTAACTTTTGCAGAGGAAAATTCAAATGCTCCTTTTGTGAATTTTGCCTTGTTTTTCCTCACAGTTCTTTGAGTCTCTCCTAATACACGGGGTGCTTGACCAATGGCCCTTGAAGGTTGTGGTGTTAAACAGGAAATGCATAGTTGTTTATGCACTAAAGATGTTCCCTGAGGCCAGACACTGTGATTTATAAACTGAAGTGTTTGAATCAGCTCTTTTGCTACATGCCACCCCCCCGGCTGCTTTCCAGGCATCTCTGGCGTGAACAGGGTGTGCTCAGAGAACCTGCTATCCCCCTCCACTGTTGTAATCCCTAAGCTGGCTCTCCACACTGCATCATGGGGGAGTAGGGTGACCAGATCTCCTGATTCTATAGGGACAGTTCCAATATTTGGGGCTTTTTCTTATATAGGTTCTTATTAGCCCCCACCCCCATCCCGATTTCTCACATTTGCTGTCTGGTCACCCCAGGGGGAGGGACGATGGTTGCTCTGGCTGCTGTATTACCTATTCCCTGTTTGGCTGTGGGAACCCCAGGCAGAGCAAGACAGTGTGAGCAAATGCAGGTCTTGAACCCAGGCCCAAGCATTTCCAAGCAGTGCCCAAACCAACCCCGTCACCCAACAGCTCTCTGGAACTAAAAGGGGAAGTGGTCTAGCGGGACTCTGGCCCACCGGAGTCTCCACTGATGAAGATCCCAATCTGAGCAGACATCCAGTCCCACCAATTAACCCAGATACACTATCTAAGTCAGGAGGTGGCACAGGAAGTTGTCTGAGCAGCTGAGTGGACTTCTGATCTGCTGTTTTACTAAACCCTAACTCCTGACTGGTTTGACTTTGCCATTGTTCCAACTCTGGTTTGTTCTTTGCTACTACTACTGTATGTAACTGACTCCAGCTTCACCTTGGCACTGTTGCCTGATTCCTGACTCCAGCTTGACCCTAGGCATGGCTGCATGTGACTGATTCTCATCCTGACCCTCTCACGACTCTCAGATTCCAGCTCAGCCTTTGGACTGACTCCTGACTCCAGCTCCAACTCTGATTCTGGCTTTGATTCCTGGCTTTTGAGCCCTGCTCTGACCATTAGGCATGAATGTTCACGCTCCATTGACTACAAACAGGAGCTTGACTGGCTTTGCCAAGGGAAGCACCTAGTAAAAGACGGCTCCTCTTCCCCTCACAACTAGATGACAACCCCAATTCTTTGCCCCAGCCCAGGGGCTACTCTAAATCACATCCAGATACCTAGGGACCACACGTCAGCTGCAGATAGAGTACGATGTCTCCCTCCCTCCTCAATATGCCCCTGCACCAAGGATAGCAGGCAGGGAAGGGTAGGAGCCAGCTGTGACTGTTCCTGAACCCTCAAGGGACTCTTCTATACAAAGGGAATTACCACTGGAGAAATTATGGGTTGTTACTTCTCTTGTCATACTCTGTGAGAGGCACAAGAGTAGTGGAGCAAAGCAGAGCAACCTACCTCCCCAAGTACTGACTGTGGGCCCTTGCTCTTTTCAAATGTTTGGTCCCCAGGCCACCCTGAAGAGGATGAACACCACTGCCTGATGTGATGGATGTGTGTAAGCTTGGTGTACTTTAGGACAATATATGTTGTTCCTACTTGTGGAGACCAGAGAAGCATATTTGCTCCACTACAGAGTACTTTATCATTTGCTATGGGTTTTGATGGAGTGTCTCCAGGACTGCCATATACCTCACACCCATTACATGGTACTAAACACACGCAGTCAGATAGACCCTATCATTCATTTAGACCCAAAATAGTCCACAAGAGATGGATATATAGCCAAGTCAAATTTTGCTAAACATCCAAGCAAAATGGATCTTTTATTTATATCCTCTCCAAATACTAGGTCTGAAGATAATGGATACATTTGCAAATCATCCTAGACAACGTAAAGAACTGTCCCAAGCCAGCAGCTGTAAATGTTCATCAGATTATTCAGAATCAAATAATGGTACCAAGAAAACAAACTAACTCTGAATCCAGGATACACAGTTGTTAACTACAACTGTTATTTTAGAACACACACCAAAAATTTCCCTTTTCAGCTGCTTATTTTGTTTTATTCGAACAAAAACCATGAGCATTAATTTTAGTTGTACTTAATTGAATAATTTCTCAAGGGAATAGTTCAGGGAGAGTTTTAAAGCAGTCTGTTTCCAAGAGCCATTACTAATTGGCATATACCATAATCTCAGTGTGCCAACCAAAATAGTACGCTTTAATGTTACTGGAACTACTTTCAATCCAGATGTGTTGAGAACTCTCAGTGATATAAGGCAGGCAATAACTATATTTACACAAAGTAGCATTTTGAGTTTCCTTTTGCAGCTATCTGGGATGAGATAACAGTCTCCATAATTGGAAGCATTTGAATATAAAGCCAGGTCACTTGTTTCTCCCACTCATTCCCAACAAAAGTTTTGCTTCTCTTGCTTTTATTGACTTAAAGAGTGTGTGTGTTGGGGAGAGGGGAAGGAACAGACCTCCAGTTAGCAGAGTTAACTAACTGTAATCCATGGACCCTGCAATCATAAAGGCTGTCATACAAATTATGATAAAATTGATTCCAGTTTACAAAACTCACTGAACTATTTTTGCCACTAGCCTATATCCCATGCAACAATAATGACTGCAATGGGGTGGCATGAGCTATAAGTCAATAGGAGAATCTGGCCCATTGTCTCGTAAATATTTTTTCTGTGTTCCGTAAATATCTTTTCTATGTACTCAGGGTAGAAGCCAAAGAGCTCTTCTCACTATGAAAAAAAGGAAGAGACTTTTAGACCAAAAGGCTTCCCAACATGCAGTGAGATCTTCAAATCACTGGCTTCAGATGCAATGCTACTGAGTAATTTTTCCACACAACTGTGTTTATATAGAAAGTATTAACTCTGTGAGTACAGTGTTTATCCAGTAGGAAACACGGGAGTCTAACTAGGAACATTTACACATAATTGTGTTCACACCACTTAATCACGTAAGGGAGGGTAACTATCTGAAAAGTTTCTCTTCCTTTCCCATTGGCTTGTTGTTCTGCACTCTATGGCAGAGCTTGCACACGCATACACGTCTGCGTTTTCATTCATTTTATTCGGTAAAGTACGCCTTTAAACAATGGATATGAAAAAGAAAGACAAAGGAAAGCGCTAGCTCTAACTTCACATTTTTGTTCCCCCCTTTAACAGTCAGAAGCATGATTTGAAATGTGCCAATATCAGAAGGAAACTCACAATAGTTATAACAGTTTCTTGATAAGATGAGGGAGACTAACCAGTTTATTTCAGCATAAGCTTAGATAAGCTTATTTCAGCATACGTCTTATTTATGGACACAGACTAACATGGCTGCTAATCTTAAACCAGTTTCTTGATGTTACCTCACTATCTTGCCAATCCTGCACTCTATCACTCTAATCCTGTAATAGATATAAAATGAATTTACTCAAAAGTCAAGACATAATGTAACCATTCAGTGGGCAACAAATCTACACTGAAGTTGCATGCCATCCATCTGCCTGACAATACATCACCGGTGAAAGGACCACTAGAAAAAGCTGACTGCTCTTTAAAACACAGCTGTGACATTTTCTTTTTGACTTATAGCAGCAGAGTGAGATGTTAGCAGCATGTTGATGGATAACCCTCAGAGGCAGGCTTCTTCCTTGAGGACAAAGGCCTATCCACTTGGGAACTGCTGTAGAAGTTTCCCAAGCACCTTGCACGGAGTCTAATTTCTCAAACCTTGCTTAGATCTGAAGAGACCATTCGTTCCATTGCAAAGAGATTTATGCCATTGATTTAAAGGGCTAATACTGTTTTGTCCCCAAGGAAAAATTATGGAGTCAACAGATTTTGTTTTAAGATAACCGGCATTGCCCTATTTATATGCAAGAACTTTCAAGTAAAATGGTAGCTTTTCCAGTTTCTGAGCAGCCCATCAGAAGGCTTAACACACATGCAAGCAGTAGACCGTTCAAGTACTGCAATTCCCGAGATGTCCAATCTGTATGGGAAGTATAATTCATGAAGTTATTCCTATCCAAATTAAAGAAAATTTGACCAAAAAAAGCAGAGCTTACGTGTCCAAAAGTATTAACCATAACAACTATTCCCATCTGACCAGAATTTAGGTTCTAACTCCCATATTTTGTGTGCAAATGTTAAAACGTACTTTATAAGTTACGGAAATACAGTTAATTGCCACCATAGTTTCTACAAATGAGAATTTTTAAACGATTAAGGGCACTTGGTTTAGAAGTAGGTTTTTTAAAGGACTGGAAAAAATGAACAATCGTATTCTACAGCTCTAAGAATACCAAAAGTATGTTACACAGAATGTAAAATTTAAGGAGAGAAAATGAAACGTGCATTGATACTGGTTTTACTGCTTCTCTCCGAGGTGGTGCTCCTTTTTCATTAAGCTTCACCTTTCTTAAATCACCGGAGCAGTATCATCTAAAGATTCTATCTGCTGTCCTAGTTGCCCAGGTCTAATGTTGGACTACCATCAAAGGGGTAATTTCACAGTAGTAAGGGCAGAGACATAGCCATCCGCCTTCTTCAAGGCGGAGTTCATGTTTAGTATGCCAAAATTTAATTTTTAAAAATTAAAAAAGTAGGAATTTTCATTGGGTAAGCCCAATGGTTGGTCCAGAGCAGGGCTTTCATGCTTCATTTTTAGTTGTTATCAGAGTTTCAACAAAGTAGGGTGAATTATCTAGAGGGAGGAGAAAAAAGCAAAACAAACAATCTCAAGAGTTTCCAGAAGCACTTCAGTATATTTATCTTTCATGTCCTAATATGACATCACGGCTGCCTACCTAGACACCAGCAAAGTCTCTTCAATAATGCATCCAAGATTAGAAGATATGAGGAGCAGTGACCACAATGGCCAGGCTCAACCCTGGTCTCAGAGTAATAAATTAATCACTGTGGGTTCAAATTCTGTCTTGCCTGATTCATAAATACTCTAACAAACTCATGAGGGTCTCACACAAAAGGAGTAGGATTTATCTCTAAAAGAGAAGAAACCCACCGAAATCAAGAGTAAAACTTCCAGGAACTTCAATAGGGCCCAGCTTTTACCCTTAAGCTTCCAACTGATCTGAAGGTATAGCCTCAAAGACAGCACTGCAGTAATAATCTTGAGGTGATAAGGCACACGATAGCACAGTCTCCATCCCACAGAAAAAGATAGTATTCCTTTGTGACAAGCACAGATGGCAAACTGATTTTGACAACTGCTGCATCCAGGAGCGACAAAAGTCCAACAAAACCTGAAAAAACAGAATAGGTGCCCCCCCTCAAAGGGACTGATATATTCCCTGCTAAATGTTCAGGTTACTTCCACCAACCTACAAACATCATTTCTGTCTTTTCTGCACTGAGGCTCAGACAGCTCGGCCTCATGTAGAGTGCCCAGTCTCATCTGGGCATTGACTGATCTGCTCAGCTACATACAAAATGGCTGGATGGAAGGGAGATCTAGAGCTGAGTGTCAGTGAACTAGAGCCACCAGAGTCCACATCTACTGGGCTAAGAGACAGAACTTTACAGTATTCCGTATGAGTGCGTCTTGGGGTGGACAATCACCCAGCACAACCCTATGGGATCACAGATAAAAACAAGTGAAGTTACTTTAAGGAAGCTCTGTCAACCCCTGTCAGAGACCACAGACAATTCACCAACAGTATGAACTGCTCACAGTATTGAAGTCAGCTGATAGATCAAAAAGAATCAACCTGGACTCCTCGATCTAGAGCTTCAATTGGTGTAAATGGTCATAGCTTCACTGAAGTCAATGCTGACTTATACCATTTGAGGATCTGATTTGCATCCCTCAATGAGAGGAGCTCATCAACTAACTTAACTAGAAGCAATTCATCATCATATCAAGGTCAGAAATCAGACTGACTGTGTTGATGGACTCTGATTCCTGACACTGCCAAAACTGTTGTAACTCAACCTTCCCAATCATCTTCCCCGAAAAGGGAGGATGGAATTAGGTCAGTAACAGGCAAAGTTGTCATGATGGCGTCCTTAAGGGAAGCCATTCCTTTGTCATCAAAGTGGCTTTACCAACCAGGAAAGGCCTGGATCTAGCACACATCACCTCCCAAATTTCCCACATCATCATCAGAATTTATTTGATACCACCCCAAACTCAAGGACCTTCATTTCTCCTCTTTCTATATAAACCATGAAACTATAAACCAGACGTCTGTCCCATAAGACACAAAAGATACTGATGTGAAAGAAATAGATGAGAGCGCAGTTTAACACATTTAAAGACAGGAGCTCCAAGAGCCCAGAGAGAAGAGCATCATTTTTAAAAATGGAGCCAGAGTTCACACGCTCTCCTTTCCAGTCTGCAGAAGTACAGATGCACCAGGAAAGTGGTTTAAAAAAAAAAAAAAAAAAACAGGCATAAAGCCAGGTATCCACAGATAATGGGCCCCCAAACCTCTGGATCCTGGCCAGCTGTAGCTAAGGGTTTCTTCCTTCTCCCTATCCTCTGCCCCTGGCCATGGCAACTTTCCACACTCTCCCCCATGGATTTTCTGCAGCTGTGGCTGGCTACAAGCATGCTTTTTAGTGTGGCTCCTCCCCTCAGTCCCCGAAGGTGGCTCCATAGAGGGAGCACCCCATAGGGCTGCTCTTGGCCTCTGTGAACTTTCCCCCCTCCACACAGCACATTTGTTGAGAGGACAATATGATTCATAAACAAAAGCTATACATGGCTTAGGTTTTAGTACCATTAAGCGAAGTGTCCACAAGACACTTCAGAAGACTGTGGTGAAACACTTCCTTAATCTCCCTCCACAAGCTCTGAATTCCACAGAGTGACAAACTCCAGCCCAGGAAGGAAATTTTAAACCTCCTCTTTATCAAAAGTTACATAAATACATAATCTGTTCAGTTGGTGATAAGATTATCAGGGCTCACTCCACTTATTTTGCGGTTCTGTTTATTACAGGAGCTAGCAGTTGGAGCACTTCGAAATGCATGGGTGCAAGTTTGTGCCAACTTTTATTGAAGCAGCAGCAGCCGGAGTTCATAACTCAGCCACAGACATTTTCACTGGTCAAACAAGAATTCAAGCAGCTTTTCCCTTTACAAAGTTTCAGAAAAGAAAAGATCTATTAGGGAAGAGTGTGAATAAGAATACAGGGGACCATAAGGTTTTATTAGTTGTGCGTATGTGCATGTGCTCTTAAAGTGAACATTTTTAATAACTCAGGGCTTGTGATAGTTCACCTTAAAAGTGAGAATTGTGTTAATACTGAGGAAAAAGCAGCTACAAGAGTAAACATTTAAACTACTTGTGTCAGTTTTTAAAAAACTGTATTTTTTCAGTATTTACAGTGTCATAAAATGCCTTACAAGAAACAGAAAAGAATGAAGTCAGAAGGGAGTTGGGACATCTCTCTGACAAGGACAAATATTAGTTGAACAAACAAAATGTTTCGGGTCTTCTTTCAATATCTCTAAAGTCAAACAGAAGATTCCAGATGCAATCAAAAGAAATTATGGTATTGGATTCTCAGTTGTATCCTGATAAACACTTTTTTTTTTTTGTTTACAGGGCTGGCTTTATTACAGCACTCTGTAAATTCTGACATCCCTAACTTCTCAATATATTTCTCAGGGCAACCTTAAAGCAGTAAAAGATACCATTTGAACTTGTGGAATAAGACTAAAAAGTGAACTGTTTGATTTTAGAACAACTAGTAAAGAGAACAGATGAATATCCAGGGATAAATGCTCCGTTGGTATGGATTCCCAATACCATGTCTCACAATAAGAGCTGATATAAATATATGCCTATTTGTGTGTTGTTTGCGGTGTTGCTGTAGCTGTGCTGATTCCAAGATATGAGAGACACAAGACAGGTGAGGTAATATATCTTATTATATTGATATTATATGTATTATATTATATATTGACATTTCCCATTCTTCCTTGAAAGGCTTTTAATCAGGTCCACACAATACATTGATGTGTTAAATTATATGTGCCATTCACATTAATACAAAGCACCAGATGCTATGGTCTGGCAGAACTACACTTGGTTCAATACCTGGCAGAGGCAAACATGGCTTTATGCCACCTACCAAAAGTGGAGCCAACTGGCAGCTGGAGATCTTCAGAGCACCAAATTAGCTCTATACCACCTGGGGATCTCCCTTCTGTGGGGGAATCCTCAGAATGACAGCTAAGCCAGATTTAGTCCCTTTTGTGCTGCCAGCATAGGAGCCAGCTTGCTGACCCAGATCTATGATGCCAGCAAGGAAAGGCTGTTGTTCTAGTAACAATGTTTCCAAGTCATTACAATGCAAGCGTCCATAAGGTATCAGGCCCATCCATCAAGCACACAACTATGTGTTTATCAATAAGCTTTAGCAACATACAAGAACAAGGAGCTACTGTGCCTGCAGTTATTGCTTATTAAAGATACATAATTTGGCCACTTTAAATAAAAAAAGAAGAAGTGTTTGGCATCGCCAGTGGCAGGTGCAGAGAAATCCACACAGTATTTACACCACACCAAGGACTACATGTGTACTAGTTTTCAGTTTTTAAAGTGTAACCTCTCTAACTAAAGAGCAGTTCAGAGACCTATTTCAAGATTTCAGAACCTACTTTTTGGCCAGCTACCTTAAATAAAGCTTTAACACATTTATTCCTTTGCTTTCTATTTAAGCAAAGGCTTCCCATCTAGACCGACAACCTGCATTCCATAGCTTTAGCCTGACAAATGAAAACAGCTGAGTTATAAATCTCTGAGAAAAGGATTTGTCATGGAAATGGCAGCTGAGCATTAATTATGGGTGCAGTTCAGCAAGAAAAATAAACAAAAACCCAAAACAATGCAGCTTGTTTCTTCCCTGTATCCTCTCTCCTTTTATTTTAAAAGGCTGGAATTCTTAGATGCCTAAGGGAGTTAGGCACTCAACCCCCACTGAATTTCACTAGCAGCTGCACACTTAACTCCTTTAAGAAACTGGAAATCCTGTCTAAGTGTATTCCTGGCTAGTAAAGTAAATGGATAGACCAGTTCTGGAGACTAAAACCTCTTCTGGCTCATTGGTGTCAATGGAATTTCAAGTATCAGACATCAGCATAGCAAGTGCACAGGGGAACCAGCAGCTATAGGGTTCAGAAGGATAAAATAGTATAAAAAAATGGAAAAAATAATCTCACTAATGCCTCAGGTTAACAGAATACTACCAAAGTGTCTCAGCTAATGTAATAAAAAGTGTTAACTAACAAATTTTGATCATTGCACTATTTATTTATCCAGGTTTTATATTTGTAAGTTGCTGCTAAAAAAATTTCCTTTACTTGCCATTAATTTTCCTTTCCTTTGGAAGAAGGGCACTCTTTATATCTGGTTTCATTTTAGTAAATTCATTCAGCTCTTTAGTGTCAGGGAAGGGACTGCTGGCTGATCAGGAGAAGGTACCCAGGCAAGAATAACTAGGTTGATTAATTCTGCTTATTGTTAACTCTCTCTTTACAAACACTGTGGAGACTTTAATTCAGTTTCTTCTAATATTTTAATAGCCAGTGCATTATAAAAATCTAGCTTCCTGTGAAAAAACACACTGCATTGTCTTGCATGCACGTGATTTAAGGATTACTTGATTCTTCTAGCCGTAACTTCTTGGCAGTCTCTCCTATTGATCTGTGGTGAGCATTAATTCACCTTTGCACAGCTGGTGGTTGAATAACTTTCCCCGTTTCTCTAGCTTTCTCCAAAACCTGAAAGTTTTAGTCATGCTTTGACTTGTAAACCAGTGGTTTTGTTCAATTAGCTGTACCGCCACATTGTGCAGTAACATTAAATTTGTAAAAATGTTTCACTGCATAATATACAAAAATGTGGCTAAAGCAACAGAGAATACTGTGGCACCTTGTAAACTACCAGATGTATTACAGCATAAGCTTGCAAGAGTGAAAATCCACTTCATCGGGTGCATGCAGTGGCTAGTTTGCTAGCAGGACAGTTACTATACTGATGTCTATCCTTTTTCCTCTCTCTCTCTCTCCATGGGTAACATTTAAGAACACCGACTCATCACATGTGAAAAAGGGCGCAGAAGTTTGCTCCCAAATAAGATAAAATCTGGGAAAATGCCTTTTGGTACCCTGATGAAAAACACTATAAGAGCTAGGTATTTACTACTACTACAGACCACAATAATGTATTATCAGGGATCCAGGTTTACTGCAGACCACTTACAGTCTATGGCAGGAGCTCTCATACTGGGGTTCGGGACCGCTCAGGGAGTCACGAGGTTATTACATGGGGGGTTGCGAGCTGTCAACCTCCACCCCAAATCCCAATTTGCCTCAAGCATTTATAATGGTGTTAAATATATAAAAAAGTTTTCTTAATTTATAGGGGTGGTGTTGCACTCAGAGGCTTGCTACGTGAAAGGGGTCAACAGTAAAAAGTTTGAGAGTCACCGATCTATGGGTCTTGTACAGCACTCATCACCGTAGTGTTCAAGCACTTCCCACTCTGCTCCTCCCTCATCACACTTTGTTGTTTACTATTCTACCATTTGTCTGATCGCTCATTGTCCATTGCATTCCCCCGCTGGGTCCCTTGTCAGTTTTTGACCTGTCACTTTCTAGGATCTATGTATTTGTTATTGCTTTTTGACATCTCCTGTATCTCATTACAGCTCTTCTAAGTATACATTTAAACTGTTATCACACTAATTGCCTGGACTATTGTCACAATATCAATATCTGTTTGCAGTAAGATTACACCTGGGTGTCTAATGTTGAGGCCAGAGACAGGAGAAATGGCTGAGAGTTGCATCTTAATTTCTTTATTTTACCACACCTCCGGTAGTTCTGTGTGTGCGCTGTGTCTTCCCTTCTGAGAGGATGTCTGATGTACTTCATAATTCCCTCATCTCCAAGCAGACAGAATTATATGTTTAGAAGCTAAAGGAGGCGACTGTGTTTGGAACTTCTTTTTATTAGGATTGTGGTTTGATTTGCATCAGGTTTCAGGGCTATAAAAAGATACATGTTTGTTAAAGGCTATTCTAGCCACAGTCGTAAATTTTTATTCACCTGATTTTTGACATGCTGAAACAAGACATGCTTTACACCTCTATGGTATGGTGAAGATACTTTCATCACAATAACTTCTCTCTCCCTCCATCTCTGATTGATGCTATTCAATCTAACTGCATTGATGGAAAGAGAACTTCACCAGACATTGTACTCTGGGTATCGTGAGCGCAGAGTACTCCCTGCTTATGATATAGGATGTTCTCTGCAAAAGAAAAAGCCAGAAAAGCCATAGGAAGTGCACCTGCCATGACTTGCAAGCTGGAAAGCGTTAGCTAACATTTCAATTATCAACCACATTGCTGCTGCCTAATGTGTCAGGTGTATCAAGAAAAATAAACTTCTCAATGTTCTATTGACATTTCCAAGGGACGTAAATGCCACAGCAGACATAGGAGCAAAGGATCAGCAGGGAAGGGGCTGAATGAACAGACTCAGACAATGACTCCATGTGAATAGAACAGCAGATCAATTCAGTCGGCAACTGAAATACTCTACCACATGTGCTGTGACAGTGGTGTGAAGACAGACAGCCCTTTGAGAACAGGGAGGGAGGGAGCAGATTACTCTCCAGTGATTCCACTTGGAGCAATGCTGGCAGCCCATTGCTATCACTAACAACATTTATATAATGCCATAAGATGAGAAGAGAGCAGAGGAGCAGGAAATAATTGCAGAAAGGAAGGAGAAAAGGGGAGTCTGAGGGGAACAAGGACACTGGCCAAAAGGGATGGCATGTCTGAAAGTTGGTCCATCAACCGTGCTTTTTCAGTCACCCAAGCATGAAGCTGATGGTGGTTGCAGCAGAAATTTTGAATCTCCACACTGAGATTTTACTCTTCAGTGTTACTTCTTTCTCAAGGAGGTTTGAACAGCATGCTGAACACCCATCTGTCACAATTTTAGTTCTCTCTTTTGTTTTATTTTCAGTGTCTGAACAAACACCAGGAACTACCTTGCCACACACTGCTAGTGTCCACTACAGCTTTCCTACAGGTCTGCCTCATCAACATTCAATCCATTTCCCAAGTGCAAATGAAAACCTCTCTTCTCCCATGACTATCCCTCTTCCTTTCCTTCTGCTTGGCATCAGTTTCAAACTCGGAAGTGTTTGGGAATGGTCTTTGTAGGAAAGATTACAGAAGCGCTCACTGCCTAGCAGTTACTGATTGATACAATCTGCAGTGTGAAAACTGAACACAGCACACCTTAAATCAGACAGAGAATGCAGCTTTTAGTTACAACTGAAGTCTCAAGTGGAAGACTGGTTCAAGAAAGAGGAAGGAGAGAAAGTTCTCTTCTCTTCTTTAATTCCCTAAGTACACAAACGTGGCACATGTCCAGCATGGCTTCCCAGATGTAATTCTCATCTTCACATGGGATGGATTTCCAGAGTTGAGTCCTCCTTTAAGGCTGGGGACTCCACCACTTGTTTACTATTGCATGGCATTCCCATCCCTTACTTCTACTTCACTATCATGTCTGAGGCTTTAAAAGCTGCCTAAGGAAATCAGGCACCCAATTCCCATTGAAAGCCAATGCGATTTTGGCACCTCCCTCACGCACCTTTGAAAATGCCACCTACATGAGCTGCCAACGTGCTATGAACAGTTACCCAAAAGCAAATCATTGAAACTATGTATTTTTCACTTTTCCAGAGTTCCCCACATTTGAAGTTCACGTCTTGACCATTCTTGCCTTTTACTTTTTTGGAACTAAGGGGCAGAGGCAGGAGAGAAGGGTGTCGTGTGTGCATGCAGAACAGAAAATAACCCCTTAATTGGCAAAGGATTGAGTTCCAACTTACCTAAAAGCAGATTTTACCTTCAATATTTTCCCGCTGGAGAAATGGACAACAGTATTGTTCCTAAAAGCCTGCCATAATAAATGAAAACCAAACACCACAATGAGAACTCTTCATTTCTGCTGTTTATTGGCTGAGGCAATGGCTTTTAGCGAGAAAATGTTGCTTTCACTGGGCAGAGCACATTTGTTTATAAAATGCAAGCTTTTGAAGTCCAATAAGAAAAAATAAATGTTGCTTTGTGTGGGGTTTTGTTTTGTTTTAACAATATGACACAAACCAGCCTGATACACAAATTAGATGTCATCAGTCTGTTAACCCAGCTAAAGCAAGACCATCACTGGCAAGAGGATGGGCTGACTAAATGCCACTGACTGGCATTAATATGGGGTATAAATGCAGACTTCATTACAGAGGCAGAGCATGGCTTCTAGCTTTGAATCTACTACAGACAGTTTAGCTGCACTGAAAAGTGGGATTTCAGAATAGTGTCTCACATTTCACATTTACCGCTTTACCATTTAGTCAGAGACTATGGCTAGTCTTGCCACCTCTCTTGATAGAAGGAAATGACCTACAAACATCATAGCCTTACTGATTCACACAAAACAGATGCCTTGTGCAAAATGTCAGCCAATGGAAAGGGGCGGGAAGAGGGAGAGAACAAACACTTTAAAATTCAGTCCGAATTGTAAAATGTGGTTTAGAAGTTTTCGCCTTTCATTTCTCATAAACTAGATCACATATTTCCATTAAGGTCCTTTTAATTTCTTTGTTGTGGAATGAACAATGCTTTAAAGCTCCTAAAGTTTCATTTCTAACATGTTTCTGTTTTCGATCTAGCAGCGGGACTATTTATTTTCCTAGCTCGTGACAGAATTAAACAATTTGTCTTTGAAAACTCTATAAGCCTTCACCCTGACCCTCCAGCCCCCCCTCCTCCATCTGCTTTTCAGATTATGGTACTTTGATTTTTACCAGCTAAAGGTTTATGAACTGTTGTATAAACCCAATTACTCTCAGAGTAAATTGTTTAAAAGCTCATATGTTGTTTTTTAAATTTTTCCCTGTGGAATGCTATTTGAGATTCGGAAGAAGAGAGACTCATTAGGGCATTTTGGACTCAAAATGTACAATTCAGAGGACTATGGAGCTTCCAGAACTGCAGAGAGGGAAAACCACAACACATTTAAAGAAGAATGAGGCACCCCTAAGACTTTTCAGGATAGGACTTGTAAAAAAAGAAAAAGTAAACGGTGTTGGAGGGAGGAAGTCCTCTAAAAACAGATTAAGTTTCATCTGAGGTAGCGTTTTGCTCTTTAGACAGTTTCTGCCCCCACTTCCTGATTGAAAGCAAGGGCAAGGGACCTTCTTCTGGGATGTCAGCAGCAGATAGCATCCCAGTACAGTGTCTGATGGACACTCCTGTAGCCAAGAGAAAAGTTGCTCTTCAACTTCCTCTGCTGATATGGCTAAAATCTGCAGGAGATAGCATTCCAGTAGCAGGTAAAAATCTGAGCTGGAATAGTTGAGGGTGGCCATCAAGAAAAAAAATCAATGGAACTGGGCTGCCAGCTGCTTTTCCAGATTAATACTGAAATGGGGCATGAAACCACGTATCCCCAGCAGCAGCCCCACGCTAAGAATAGCGGCTAGTTCCTGCTCCTGGCACTACCAATGCCAGTATCTTGCTTCACACACACGTCAGATCTTCTATTCTGTAGGAGTCCTTCTAAGCGGTGCAAGAAGCAGAAATGCCCCTGTCATGGTCCTGATAACAGCTCTCTTTACACATCAACTCATGATCAGTGAGCCAACCACCTCAATCATCTTGTATATTTTAGATAACATCCCTTCCCTGCACAGTCTGGATCCCTGAGCCAGATGTACATACTAGAGAGAGAGAGAGAGAGAGAACAGCTCATTCAGCTGTTGGAGGGCTCCAGCAAGGCCTCTGCTGGGACCGTGTCTGCTTTGCTGTGCTAAGAGAAAGCATGTGTCAGCACTGAGAGGGAGCTATAGCCCTAAGCGATCACCAATCTAATTCTAGTTGCAAAAAATGACAGATGCACACATAGTGTCCCTTCAAATAGACAGGCTGAATTCAGGAAAATATTCCAATTTCAATCCAGCACCATCATCACCGGCGTATGCGCAATGTGCCCAGCCATTTAATGGCATCCTCAGCCAGGTGGAGAGCTGGTAGCCTGCCTTCGAAATAAATCAGTGGGCATTCGACAATGATATGCGAGAATCTGAAGTTGACCGCAGCTGGATTGCAGGTCTTTAGAAAAACCCTATTTAAAGAGGCTGCCCGCATAGTTGCCCTGTCGTGTTCGAAACCGGTTCAGAGATGATCACAGGTGCCTTGGCAGATCAAAACCCTGTGGGCAGATGGTTGAGTCAGTGATGAGAGAGTGATTAACAACTGTCGCTGTTGACCACTTGTTGTGCCAAGCAGATTCCACCGTCACATACTGACCATATATTTGAGCCTAGTCTGCACAACAGGATATAGAAAACTAATATGTTTTGCTGTATATTTGTAAGAAAAGGAGCACAACAACATTCAGTGAGGTGTTTTACTTCTCTGGCCTACTTTTGTTTGCAGTGAGGAGGTGTCATCTAATAGTTAGACAAGGGCATTGGAAGTTGGGATTCCTGGGTGCTACTCCTAGTTCTGCCACTGACTTGTCATCTGACCTTGACCAAGTCGCTTCACCACTCTGTACTTTCGGTCCCTCATCAATACTTCCCTACCTGGTGTTATTAGACCTTATAAGTACTTGTGAAAAGCTGAGCTCCTTTGCTATCATAGTGCTATATGAATGGGGGCAAGCACTATCTTAAATGGAACAAGCAATGCCATTAATTCACCACCTGCAAACAAGATTGGATTAACAGACCCACCAATGTCTCGTTTACTTTTGCTTATTTCTATTAAGTCTCCTTGCAGGCTGTCCCCAGTGCACTGTGTAGAGCAGCTGTTAAGAAACAAGGAAAGCATGTTGCTTTAACAAAACAGCTTTACCTCCAGTGTCAGAAATGACAAATGATGAATAGGTTCTAGCGAGTTCCTGCTGTGAGCCTGGCCCAGGCTGTCAGGCCAATATTAACGGGTTTGGGTTGGGGGGTTACCCTTCCAGCAGCCAACAGAAGAGGAAGACCAAGGTGCCGTGAGTTCAACAGCTGCAGCTTGTTTAGAAAATGCAGGCACTCATTGAAGTGGTGCAATCAATCTGTATCCAACTCCCCCTCCACCCCTTTGCACCGATTTAAAGTGGAAGTAAAACACTGAGAAGTTAAATATGGGGCAAGACGAGTTCCCTATAGAGACAGAGGACAGTGCTGCATGTGCACCTCAAAGACATCTCCCTCCTGTTTTGCCTTAGAGGTGAACGGGAAAGCTTCCATTAAACCTTGCAGTGAGTTTCCAAATAAAAGGCATGAAGATCCGAACGTTATGAAACACCTAGTATAGGGAAATTATAACTCAGAGGCAAATCTCGGAACAGCTGCTGGACTGTGCTACATCACAGCTAGCACACAGCAATGGGCAGCAAGCGAAGGGAGCAGCCCCTGGCTACATGAGATGCGATGCTGGAGGCAGACTGCTTTCAGCCACTTAAAAAGTGCAGCGATAGCCCACATGCTGGAGTGGGGTGGGTGAGGGGTGGTAAAGCATGTATCCCGTGACTATAAAAATAGTTCCCAGGAGAAAGAAAAGAAAAATAATAGAGGAAAGGTTTAAAAATCTCAGACCTGGCCAGGGCCCTGCTCCAACTCTTTGCTCTGCCTGAGCAGTGCAAAAGGTGCAGAAATTTAGTTTTAAATGCCAGCTGGGGACTGTTCTTTTGCATGTGTGAATCCCTAGGTGGCGCAAAGCCAGCTTTATACCCGGTACCAACACTGGCCTGCTCAGTGTAGAGAGCAGAAGGCTAGGTAGCCAGAGCATCCTGTGCTCTAGCCATCCTGGGCCAGCAATCCAGCCCATGACTTCCCCTACCTATGCACCCCACTCTCAGCACATAGCTCAGGTGCAGCTGAGGATCCAGCCCCTTTTCTCCGCTATTTTGCATACAATCACTGTTTTGTAATGTATTCTAACCTTCACTCTCTAGGACTTGCTGGGCCAGATTTGGGATCCTTCTCCCAGAAGCCCGGCTGCCCTTTCAGAAACGACACATGGCCCAACAGCCATTTCCAGCTCATTTTCCAACTTGTGAAGCACAGGAAGGATTTTGACATATTTGGAACTTCTCTCACCAATTTGCCTCTGTCTGCTACTGTCACTGAGACAAGAAGAGTTGGAAGAGTCAGGATAAATCTAGGAGAACCTCATTCTCCTTTAAAGTACCTTTCTGCAACACTACATCCAGAGTGTGGCATAATCCTGCAGCCTATCTGCAGCTCTAATTATTGCTGATGTCAGGGAGACAATTTACTTAAATGAAAGGTGAACACTCATCTCAGGGTTTGGTCCATTCTCATTAGTTCTAATTAAGCACTGACTACTTGCTCTGTACTGTACAAGACATCTTGAAAACAAAGACTGACGAGCCCCATAAACTCTAAGTCTATCTGCTGTGCAAAATTCCAGGGATTTATCAACATTTCCAGCAATATCTGCCCAACGTGGCTGTTTGCCAAACACATTCTGAAGGTTCATGTTCACTGATTGCAGCTCCGCCAATTCTGCAGAAAGCCATGGCTGTATACCTCACAGGCAATGCAAACACACCAGCGTCATCTTCAATCACTCCCATTCGCTCCCCATTCATTTCAGGATCTGCTTCTGAAGTGTTTTCACCTTTTTTAAGCCCTCTTCCTAGTCCAGGGGTAGGCAACCTATGGCACACGTGCTGATTTTCAGTCGCACTCACACTGTCCAGGTCCTGTCCACCAGCCAGAGGGCTCTGCATTTTAATTTAATTTTAAATGGAGCTTCTGAAACATTTTCAAAACCTTATTTACTTTACATACAACACTAGTTTAGTTCTATATTATAGACTTACAGAAAGAGACCTTCTAAAAACGTTAAAATGTATTACTGGCACACGAAACCACAAATTAGAGTGAACAAATGAAGACACGGCACAGCACTTCTGAAAGGTTGCTGACCCCTGTCCTAGTCTATCTTACTGACATGGCTTCCACTAGTTTTTCTGATCAGCCCCATCTAGCACTAGCACCCCCTTTTGGACATCTCCCCATCCCCAAACTGTTGGGGTTAAAATCCTCCCCTACAGCATCGAGCATGTAGAACAATCTTCCACTGTCTCCTCCATACTGACTCTACATCTCTTCAAATTTCATCTTAGTTCTTTCCAGCTTTGCCTCTGCACCATATTTCTCTCTCTGCTACTCCAACTAGAGCATTCATAAACTGTTTATTTAGGAAGTTTTAATAGGCTTACAAATCATTGCCATGTAAATATCAGAAACAAAACAATCATTACAACAGTGAGCTTATTTTACTTAGAAAAACCTTATGTAGTAGTGTAATCATCAAGTCGCTCTATTTATCAAGGTGGTACCATATTACAAAGCAAGCCTTTTTACACCATCCAGAACATGTTATTTCTGGTATTTTATTAAAATCAAATGAAAATATTTATATATAATCATAGAATATCAGGGTTGGAAGGGACCTCAGGCAGTCACCTAGTCCAATCCCCTGCTCTAAGCAGGACCAATCTCCAACTAAATCATTCCAGCCAGGGCTCTGTCTAGCCTGACCTTAAAAACCTCAAACCAGGCATGTCTATCAACTGTTAATATTCAAAAGAAATTGGACAGGTGTGCTGGGTTTTTTGTAGGCAAATGTATTAGGTTTATGAAACAGATGTTCAATGAAAAAGGAAATAAGTGCGATACGTTATTGGCCTGAAAGTTTACAGGGATTCAAGAGCAACTGGAACATGTATCATCAGTTACGAATGAGTGATAGGATGAAATAAGTCATTTTGAATTACACCCCACAGAGGTAAAATACGGTTTATTATAGCAATAAAAATACATAAATTAATACCTAGCTTTTCTATAGCACTTATCAGTAGATCTCAAAAAACTGCAAATCAGTAGATCCAACAGCATACAAGTATAGCTAATTGCTAAATCTTAGAATGCCTCGTGAAAATGCACTGAAGTTTTTCTGTTGACTCTACAATTGTATGAAATTAGGGTATGCCTAAATTAAACCACTGAAGTGGCACAGCAGTGTAGCACTTCAGTGTAGCCACTGCCTGTGCCAGAGGGAAGGGTTCTCCCATTGGCATGGGTAATCCATCTCCCTGAGAGATGGTAGCTAAGAATTCTTCTGTCAGCCCAGTGCTCTCTCTCAGGGGTGTGGATTTTTCTCACCCCTGAGAAAAGTACCTATGCCAATATATGTTCCCACAGCAGATCAGCTCTATTCGAACATCCGTTATCTAGTTGCAGGGACCACCGGCCACCGGGGCAAACACACTACAAGCAGTGAAGTGGGCAAGGAAAACAAAAAGCAGTGGAATCATGGAAACATCATGAAAGAGGATAACTTTGGTAACAGAGGCAGATTAATTTCTCTTCAGCTATTTATTAAGAATAAAGTAAAAGGAGACACTGGTCAAACAATCATCCTGCTCTTTGCTAAATGCTAATGTAGGTGTTGGGCAGACAGTAGGATTAAAGAGACTTCCTCCATCTTTCTAATAAGAAGGAAAGTAATCCCTTGCATACGAGATGTTTTAATAAATGCTGCTACATATTCTGATGTCTAATCAACACACTTTCTGAACAACCTGGGGAAAAAAGTTTCAACACTGTCTACTACACACACAGCAGAGTGATAAGGAACAAGAAGCATCCAACATTCATTTCCAAAACAAGATACACTGTGAATGCTCTTCCCATGTCTACATGCACCCAGTTTAAGGTTTACGTTGCAAGATTCTTTAAGGTGAATATTTTATCTAGCTTCCACAGCACAAATAGCCACAAGAAAGCTACCAAGAACCCTGTTTGCCGATTCAGGATCATTCGATATGAAGGTCACTTCATGCAATCCTAGGCAAACTGCTCTAAATCCCTTAACTGATGCAAGTACAAAGAATACTTTTATCAATTTTATGATGCAAGACACAGGTCAAACTCTGAGAGAACAAGGAATAATTCATGCTTGTAAAGGAACATAAAATACTGTATATTTAGCACTGCATCTCTCTCAATGGGGTGCAACAGTTTTAATTAAGACAGATTAATGCACCCACAAAACCTATTACATTAAGGCAATTATGACTTTCCTAGATTGGCTGCCAATATGATATAGGTCCAAAAGAAATTACCCCTTTCTGCTGCAACAGAATAAATTGGTTTCCTTGAATCCAGTGGTTAAAGAATTCAAGTTCCTGACCTTGACTGTTTTACTAGTAGTATTCTATGCTGTAGGGAACAATTGGGATGACATTTGCTGAAATGTGTGGGATTTATGGTATAATAAGTTGTGCATATGTGCCAAAAAATAAAACACTTAAATCCAACAAAATCAAGATTAATTATCTATTAAAATACCAAAGAGAACACAGCGCATTACAGGTGGTGCAAGAAACAGTCTGGCTTTCTTACATTGTGACTAAAGTTATTTTTGAGGTCATATTAAACATTCTGCATCTTCTATCACACTCTCACTGGGAAAAGGAAAAATAGCTACTCAGTCATTTTCAGTGTAGATTTTGCCCTTTCATAAACAAATGCTACATAACCGTTTCATAGACAATCATGTTAAGCTCACACAAAAACATTGTATTGCCTGGCTTTGATCAGTGAGACAGTCTGATAATTAACTAATGTGTGCTCATGACAATCCCTACACAGAGGCAGAAAATACCCTATATAGCACCTACCAACCTATCCACCCACTACTCCATGCCACTCTAGATCATGCCCACTTCTACTCTTCCTCGCCTCCAACACAGTGGCCTTGCGTGTTACTGCTGTTAATTACAACTATAGGTGTTCAGACATCAATATGTTTGATAGATGCCTCATTCTCTAAATGCCATTTTTAATCCCTTCTGGTTTTCTAAAGGTAACTTCATGTACCTCCTTTCTTCAGTAGAAATACCCATGCTTTAAAATCATAAAGCAAACATCCTTTTAAAAACATACACAGATCATAGGAGACTGAGTTCCATCCCCCCTCTCCTCTGGAATGAGAACAAATTATTAATAACCTTGCAATCTGCTTAGTTTCCTTCTTAATCCTCATCTTAGCCAATGTTCTCCTCACAGGAGTTCATATCAATATGTCACTAGCAGTCAAATAATGCAGTAAAAGAGCCAATGTTATTGTGAGCCTGCAGAGGAATGACTTGCTACCCAGCAGGAGACCAATCTATATTAGGCAGTGGTATGTTCTTCTCTAGCAGGGGTAACTGCTACAAATAAGCTAGACTCCTCATGACAACATCAAACATCCTTGCTAAAATATAGTCAGTGAGTTCAAGCTAGAATACAAAGGCAGAACTGCTCTCTCTATATATCCATAAAGCAAAGCATCTGTGTCTCCCCTCCTCAGTGCCCTACCCCTAAACCATGACCACATGTACACAGCCCTCTACCACGTCTCACACCCATCTGTCAAGTCAAAGCTTACGGGACCAAATGACAACTACAACAGCTTTGCAACGTCTGCCTTGGTCCCCATAAATCTGGAGCCTTGAAATCTGAGCCATGCTTCTCCTTTCAGGTGCCTTTGTGGTAGTTTGTTACGCTGAAACGTAGGGAAACTTTCATTAAATTTTATTAGCTTTGCTTCATTTCACAGAGCAAAGAGTTTTCAGCAGACCCTGGTTCACCAATGATTACACTTTTCTAAGGAACTCACAGTTCTAACAACAACTGATCAATAAATAAACTGAAAGGAATAGTTGCAAATACTGTGTTGTTTCCCTTGGGGCTCGCTGACCCCACAGTTTACTATACATATGCCAGCAACAGTTCCAGGAAAACAAAAGATGACAAACTTCTTATTGCATCTATTTCCCAACCTTAACTGCCTTGGGGCCCTATCTGTTTTATGTGTCATCCAGCTCTTAAACAATTCTTCTCAATCTTATTTGCTTTTAATTATAAGTAAGAGATGAGATAATTCACACCATATGAGTTTTTTTGGAGGAGACAGAAAAGGGTAGAGAGGAAAGTACACTGCCGTCTTTGCTTTTAGGTTACCAAAGTGAAGAGGAACAGGGAAAATACAAGGTTTGTGCTCATTTAATGGTGTATAAATCACCAAAAAGGTTTCGACTTTGCTTAACAAACAAATTAGACTGGAAAACTATATGGACAACTGGATTATGACAACCCAGGTACCAAACAAGTGAAACTTGACTGACTGAGAAGGAAAGTGATTTTTATTTAGACTGCTTGGAACACTCCTTTAATACCTATTTAAATCACATACCCCGCAGTTGGATGAAAAGATCTGTTTGTTAAAGATTCAGCTTCCTCCTTCATTTCAGTTAAGTTCTGAAAAATTACCTAACCTACTTCTCTGCATCACAAAGACAGATCTAGGGAAAAACCTTTAAGAGAAGCCATTAAGAACATCCCTTTTGGTAAATGGCATATTAGATATTTTCAAAAGGATTACATCTTTGAAGTATATTTTCTGCAAAGTTTAGTTTCCAAGGACAGGCAGCTTCTATGGCCAAAGCTCAACTGAGAGGTTTCCACTAATCAGTGCAGCCACAAAGTGGAATATAAGAATGACGGTACAGTACTTGTACAGTAGGACTAAAATATTTTTACTATCCCAGAATTGACAGACACATTAATTGGAGGCAGCTGCAAGGGGAAAAAACCTGCCCTAGTGACATGATTCATTCCTTTTCATAGATAATTACATCTGCTCATAGTGAAATTTTTTATGTTAAGTTTAAACACAGCAATCAGATTTGTTAGTCTGTAGGATAAGGCAAGCCAGATGACAGGTCCTATTTCAGAGAGTTGTTTACACTTTCAGTGTTGTCAGTTGTGAATTAAATGGCAATTTCAGGCACAAATAATTTTCACCTAGATAAATCCAGTTTTTATAAATGGCATAGGCAGCACAGACACTAATGGCAACAGCCTTCCAAGGGGAGTAGCTGGAGCAAAAAACCTAACTTGTTTCAGGATTGATCTTGATAAATGTATGGAGGGGATGGTATGATGAGATGGGCTATATGCCATTACAGGCAATCTGCTACTGCTGTTGACAGTCTCCAATGACTGGAGGTGGGAGACTAGAGGGAAAAGGCTCTGAGTTACTACAGGTGTCTGGCTGATGGGTCTCACCCACATGCTCAGGATCTAACTGATCATCATATTCAGGGTTGAGAAGGAATTTTCTCCCAGGTCAGATTGGCACAGATAGGGGGGTATGTCACCAGCTTCTGCAGCATGGCCTTAAAATAAATGAGCAAAAGAGGGATCATTAATTCAGCAGCAGGGAGACTTTAGCAACATAGCTTGTGCACCTCAAAGTGCCAAGCAGTTTTACTGTAATCCCAAGATTTGTACCCAGGCTGCATCGTTTAGCATTCTGTAGCAGAGAATTTCAAAGCCCTTTAGCAAGATGACTACTTTGCAACTTTTGCAAACAATAATTAAGCTTCACCAGCATTGCAAGGTGGTATGCTCCCATTTCACAGGTGGGGAACAAAGTCACAGAGAGGTTAAGCGATCTGCCTACAGTCACAATATGAATCAGTGAACAAGCCAGTCCTTTGCTGTAACCACCAGATCACAACCGCACATCAACCATAAAACCAGGGGTTTCCTTAGGTGTGTGGGGGATGAGCAGCGGCTTGAATATCAGCTCGGATTTTTCCCTAACCAAACTAAAAATCAGAATTAGCAATTACTGTGCAATTTGAGCTACTGTTCTTGTAAAAGGTAGGAGATGCACCAGTTGCATTTTATCTCATTTATTTCTTTAGCTACATGAAAACCTAAAATACAAACAGTTTCCCAAAGAATTATACTGGTTTTCCGAAGAGAAAGCAACACCATTGTTTAAAGGAAAACCATCCCTTTTCCCGTTCTTCTAGTTCTTAAAATCTGTCTACTGAGAGGCCTAAGACTGTTCAAGTTGTATTTCAATTCCATAAGTAGTGAGAAAGCCCATCAAAAGGTGTCATACTGACAGCACAGTCTCTGTTCAGGTTCTTGTGTGGTGTATGTCCAAGAGATGTAGTACACTTTATCTTCAGGCACACATGTGGTTAACAGAAAGCGCCCAAATGCTAGGATAAACAAGCTAAGCCCCAGTCCTTGCAATACCTATGAGCTTAACTCCTGTTTCTCATCGAAGAACTGGAGAGTGACCTTTGGCGAAGACAGACATTTAAAGTCTCCCTCATCTCTCCCAAAACATTAACTTTCATTTTTAGCCCTAGCACCACTGCTTGTTTGTGTAACTGGAGACATGTCAGGCCCTTTCTTCCAGAGTGATTTAAACTGCTCCAGTGTTAAAAGTAAAACAGAAAGAACAAAGATGCTAAAATATTAATCATCTTGCACAGCATCCACTGGGAGTAAGTGGAAAAATGCAATGCTTTGTGATCTGCTGGCCTCACTTCCAGGTTACTGCCTGTTCAACACACAGAGACTCCCTTTCCTGCACATATGGAGAGGACTTGGGAAAGAATTTACCTCACCAGCTCTTTTAGACTGGCCATTCAGAGTTCAAAGTTCCCTCTGTAGTGACTACTAATTACTATTTACTGCTGAAGGCTGACTATGTGTTCGGTGCAGCACAGCTCAAAGCACAGCACAACCATCTCCTGCCTCCGAGCTTCCAAGGCGAGCGCGCACAAACACACACACGAGAGAAGACAGGATGCACTGACAGCTCCAGAGAACAGAGAGGCTTGTTTGTGTCTGAGACACAGAGTTATCCTTATTATGCTAAGAACTTGGGTGCATTGTGAGCTGAGAACCTGGAAAGTTAGATCTGCCCCCTTTACTCACAGCAGGCATGCAGGACCCCCATGTAAGAAGTTCCATGTGCTCTCCATGTTCAGTATCTGATCTTGCAAAGCCAAATTCTGATGAGTTGGGTGCACCTGATGTCACCATCAACAACAATGCAACACGGGGAACTCATCGCCAAAGGAGAGGAAGATCCCAACATCTGCCTCAAAGAGGAAAAAATGGGGAGGGAGACTAATCATCATATGCTCCCGTTTTCTCTTTCGCCCCAAGAAAACACAGTGGGGCTACTAAGAAGGCAGCTGATATCAGCAATTAAAAGGGAAACCAACCCTTCACTTTCCACTTACCGCACTTTCTACTGTAGAAAGTACGACACAGAATTGCTAACATAAGGGCGTGGCTACACTTCAACTTCAAAGCACTGTCGTGGGAATGCTCCTGCAGCAGTACTTTGAAGTGCGAGTGTGGTCGCGCTGGTGCGTTGGGAGAGTGCTCTCCCAGGGCTCCTGGTAATCCACTCCCAGGAGGGGATTAGTTCTGAGCGTTGGGAGCCTGTCCACCCTCGCTCTGTAAAGCGCTCAGACTTACTGCGCTCATGGGGCTGATTTTTCACCCCCCTGAGCCAGCAAGTTAGAGCGCTATAAAATGTAAGTGTAGCCAAGCCCTAAGTCGTCGCTATGAACTCTGCATGGTAGCCTTCTAAAACCACAAAGGAGCTCCAGTTACTTGTATGAATGTCCACTCGCATGGAGCTCCTTGCTGGATCCTGACCTTAGATTTTTTTGGTTTTCCAGTCGTAAGGAAGCTGAAACAGACCTACTGTTGAAAAGGCAACAGAGTTTCTAGATGGATCCAAGGGGTCCAGGGAATCAACAAATATATTCAAAGCAGTAGTGAAAAGAGGTCAAATTCTGTTCTCAGTTAAACTGGTGAGAGTCACACAAGACTCCTTTGGTTCCAGTACAATTATTCTGGATTTATGCTAATTTAAGTAACTGCAGAATCTGCCCCAAAGTGTTTCCCTATTTCCCATTTCCCTATTTTTCTTACTTTGCTACCAAGAATTTGTAATGACAGGATATGACAAATCTTCAAAAAGACTAATACTGAAGTGAACCCCCATAGAGTATGTCTGCACTTAAAATGCTGCAGTCGTGCCACTGTAATGCTTCAGTGTAAACACTCACATCGCTGCAGTTAATCCACTCCCTGAGAGGGGGTAGCTAGAGCCACAGAAGAATTGCTCCATCAGCCTAGCAACTGTCTACACCGGGGATTAGGTCAGCATAGCTACATCCCTCAGGGGTGTCAATTTTTATAGCCCTGAGAGCTCTGATGTAAGTTTTCAGTGTAGACCAGCTTGTAGACCAGCTCAGCTCATAGACCAGATCAGTTTTCAGTGTAGACCAGATCGTTATGTCTGATTTATGTGGGTCTTGGGTGTGTTACAAGGCATGGGACCAATGTTCTATTGTCTTCAGTAGCTCAAGAATCCCACCAACACCATTCAGACATAACGGCTGGATTTTTTAAAGGAACCTAAGGGAGAAAGGTGTCCATCATCCAGCAAAGGTCACGTTACGGAAGATACTATTCAACGCTGAAATAACTGGATGCGCTCGTGCGGCTGTGGAACACTGGGGTCAGAAATGAACCCTTTCCTCTGCATCCCATGTCCCCTTTCTCTCTCTCTCTCACACACACACACACACACACACACACACACTCCAGTCGCTCATTCCTCCTGCCAGTCCCATGAGAGTAGATAAGATGAACCGCTGGTCTGCACCAGTTTGGGACCCCATGTTTCAGAACACACTTATGAAACATGAATTATGTCGTGCAGTATTAACAAGCAAAGAGAAAAGGGAAACCACTGCCTTAAAGGACAAAACGCAGCTTTTCGATTTAACTCTCCCCCTTAACTCATTTATTCTACGCTTCTCCCCCCGGTGGAAAAGATGAAGGATCGTGTGGGGAGGGTGGTGGCTCAAGACAGTTTAAGTGTGTATGAAACGGCTGTTCCCGCTCAAAACATCATTTGTGTTGCCAGTGAAATCGCAACACAACCACGCCACTGCTCGTTTACTCAAAATATCACGAATTCCAGCTGCAGACTCCTTTTCCCTTCCCCAAGGGCAAGAGATGGTTTTCCTGTTTAGGGTGTGGAGAAAGATGCAAACTAACATTTAACCATATTCCAGTCTTTGGGGGAGATCTTCAAGCCCCCCAAACCTGTATGAAAGTTAAATGGCATGTGAATAGCAAACTAGCACTGAATTTGCCTCCTCTACAGCCTCATCTACAGTGCTAGTGTAACCAGGTGCTGACAATGCTGAGTGCAAGAAGGTTCATTCCCAGCCCTTTAGCTGACACCGCAAATGTCTCAGTAGTGTGAGCAGAGGAACAAATTCTTCGACCCCATTGCAGAGAGCGAGAGAGGGGGCTGGAGGAACGGGATACCTACTTAAATTCTTATGAACAGTTTCAACCCATCTCTATGAGCAGCTAACCATTTTCAACCCCAGGTGGAGGTAGAGGGGATCTGCGGCAGACCAAATATGATTAGTTTTCCTTGTGTAGGTGGGGACTTATGAGCAAGTCCACAGTTTGGTAACCAGAATGGTCACGTCAATGTTTTCTGATCTGAAGTGCCATGTAAAACATAAGGATACCTCCCCCTACCCCACATAAGAGTATACTCCACAAGTCAAACACCTATTTCTAATATTAACTTAAAGCAGAGAAGTAATCAATAACGCAGGTTAAAAAGAAAGGTTCAGAAGGCTAAAAAGAAATGGCACGGCTGCCATTTTTCAGTGCCTAAAGTTTATTTTTTTATCATAACTATTAGCAGGAACTATTTGAAACCATTTCCCTTTCCAAAAACAAATTTCTTGCTAAAGTCAATAGTGCTAGCCAGTATATGAAATGTTTTTACAGGACACAGCTGAAGAAGAATTGCTTCTCTATTAAATGGGTGTTTTGGGGGGGACAGTACACAAACTGGGGGGGGTGGAAGGTTGGGAGGGGGATGAAAATCTCTGTTTATAATTCTCTGTCGATAGCACCCAACTCTATTAAGACTGGCTTGTTTTTAACCAGGCTTCTTTAAAAGGTATTGTCCTGGGAGACTTGTAAAAAAATGCTCTCAAACAACTCCTAGCAACTCTGAAATAAAAGTGTTTTTCTTAATCTTCCTTCTAACTCCACAAAATAAATGGTCAGGCAGCCACAAGTTAGGAGCATGGAAAATGTTAATGACTTGGATGACAAGCCAGGCCACAGAATTCCCCAAATCCCACAACAATTCTCATGGCCTTGATTCAAACAAGGTCTACTGATTTTCTCTTTTCGATAGACTGAAAATGTTCCTGAGTCCTGGAGAATATCCAGTGTCTTCATTCCAACAAAATACCTGAGTTATCCTACTAATTGAGACAGATTTAATCAGGTCTTTCATCCCAGTGGATGTTGTCAGTAAAAGTCATCAGGACACATAGCTGTAGAACCAGGAGTAATTCATGAGTACTTCATGCATGGAATTTTTCAATTCTATCTTATTATGGAGGCTCTGGTTGCAGCTCTAACAGAGTTAAAGGCTATTAAGTGTAAAACTCAACTAAAGAGATTGAGTGTCTGGTTTAAGTAGAACATATCTTGCCCAAAATTACACCACTTATTGTTTAAATACAAAATGAATTTTCTGGGGATTTACAAGTAAATCAGTTAGTTTATGAGTTAAAATTTTAAAAAGAGTGGATGCTGTAAAAAATTTAGCATCTGTCTCAGACTTTTTTGTCATGAATGATCTCATCTCAGGTAGTTGTCTAGCTACAAAAAAAATAAAAATAAAAATAGGCAGACAAAAAAATAAAATAGATTTACTACAATGGATCATTTTTTAAAAGACTTCTTTTTAGGATTAATGTTATTTTTTTCATTATTCTTTACAACTGAAAGTCTTTCTTTCAGCAAAGGCTGAAGAATAGTGTTCTCCCTCAGAGAAACTCACAAAGAAATGTCCTATTTCAAAATGGCTGCAGTCTGTTGTCGGGCAGTCTGTTGTCTCTGTCCCATTAAGAACAATCATGGACATTTTGAAAATGACATCTCGACTCAGAGCTGTCTATGCCTCAGTCCTGCTGAGAATAATTGATATTGGTAGGCATTTTGAAAGGGCAATACCTTTGAGTTTTTATGAAGTTGTATGTGCCAGCCTCTCAATTATGAGAAACAGAAGCAAAACATGACCATTAATCTTAAAGTTTCTTTTCAAATAGCATCTGCTGCATCAACTCTACTCAACGGGGAATGCCAAAAGTGAAACTTGCTATACATTAATATGATGGATGTTTGCTAAGTTTAACCTTAACTCTGAAGTTCTTGGATTTATAATGCTTCGTTTTGAGAAAACTGCACTATCCCTGTAATTTGTTTTTACCCTAAATTACTGGCATGTCCTCCCAAACGTACCTCCATCTTAATGTAGTTTTGGTCTGGGAATACAGAGTATATTTAAGATTTTTTAAAATTAATTTTAAAAATTAAAAACATCTTGCGCGCCAGAAAGAAAGCAAACACTAATTTCACTGATCTCTCTAGGACTACCACCATAATCAACCTGGGGAATTGGATTAGGATCTATAATCAGTAAAATATTCCTTCATCTCCAAGAGTGAATAAATTTGCTTTGTTGCTTTTCTCTACTACTTTAACAAAGTCTATTCCATCAAGTGTTGAGAGAACCAATGCCATGTTGTCTCAAAAAGTAAGTTTCTGGCTATAATGATTGTGAAGATGAATTCTGAATGTGAATGGAGTGTAAATTGACTCAGAGTCACACGTGGGAACCTGCAAAGCACCTACCACCTATGCTGCTGCTTATAGCTCTGCCAAAGAGCAAAGGTGTGAAATTACCAAGACTCTTTTTAGTTTAATTGGCTTTTCAGAATCCTGCCAGCAACAGTGAAATTACCAACAATCATGTCAATTTCATGTCACTGCTGCTTTCCTAAAGCCAGGCTGGAGCTATTCTTATGACAAAGTTGTCCAATGAAGGCTGGGAGGGAGGGTTAGAGAAGCAGATCCCACTGCCCACTTCTTTACTCACTCTTCAAAGCAGGCAGAATGCTCCCAGAGTAGGAAATGACAAGATGAAGTACCTTCTCCTTAGAACTAAATGGAAATGCAGTTTGAAGTCATCAACTCTAGTCAGAAGCTGATACTTAAAGAAAGTACTCTTAGAAATCCCAGCTGTGTGGGACAAGGGAGCCTGGATTTCTCATCAGGTGTTGCCCTGGATTTCACTAACCTTCCCCACCTTAGTCTTTTGTATCTACCTCTCGCTAGCAGGTCTTACAGCTACTGGTTCCACCTACTCTCTCAAATGAAGAAACAGAGTATCTAATAAAATGCCAATTTATAATCTTTAACTTAAGTCTGCGGCCCCAAATTCTGGTCTGGCACAACAAGATTTTAAAAACTAATCTTAGTCCTGGAGCTACTGTGCATTATATATAAGATCTTGGCCGAGAGGAGGTCTTCACTGCTCTTCCTTAAGAGCAAATCACCTTGCCTGACAAAAGCATTAGCAATATGAATGTCAAAGTAAAGCATCCCTTGGGCATTTAATGAACAATCAGAGCATCAATTTAACACATGAACAGGACAGTGCACAAGCTAAATAGATTCTATTCAAGGCCAGACATTACCATAGGCTTCCTACTACAATGAACCAAAGTACCACAAACCAGTGGAAGAAACCTAGTTGATCTCATTGTGCAACAGTGTGAGTGGAGAATCTGGCCCAATATGCCTAATGTTCGTCTTTGACTCAAACTCAGACCATCTAAAAACCATCTTTGCCTCCTAATGGTGGGCTGGAGGTCTGAGCAAACCAGAACAGTACTGTGTAGAATACTTATTTTAATATGAACTGTTACATTTGGAGGGGTGGGAGGCAGAGACAGTCACTGCTCGGCCAAAAGAAAAACACCTGCCACCATCTGATTTTGTATTCTTTTAAAATTGTCAAGTTTGGGAAAACCACTTTAGAGTTCAATTCACACTGCTAATTTTCTTTGGCAAAAGACCATGTTATCTACAAACACTGGCTAAAATCCCAATTATAGTAACACGATACCCATACCCTGCTACATGGAAACACGATAACAGAAAGATATGGAAAAATTTAACAGTCAAAAAATAAAGGCAGGTAACAAATTTATCTGAAATTACACATAAAGCAACTACATTAAACAATGCTAAGTTTGTAAATTCAAGGACTAAAAAGTTAAGGAATGCCAGAATGAAGGTTGCCCAACCTAGTGCCCCATGGCACTTTATCTCAGTCTCCTCCTCTGCTACATTCTCCCTCCCCCCGCCATCCTGCCCCGCCTCAGTCCAGCTCCTCACCTCCCCACATTCTAATCAGGCAGCTTACCTATTTCTCCGCCTTGCTGCCTGGTTGCCAGTAGGGGGAGCATTAAAAGCATGGGGGTGGCGCAGGAGAAGGAGAGCGCGAGAGAGAGCACAAATGTTTTTGCACTCTTATTCTAGTGCCCAGCACCAGGGTGGTCCCTAGCTGTTGGGAGGTGCAACTGCAGGGAAAGACCTGCTCAGCCTCTGCAGAGCTGAGGTGGGCCACACACAGTATAGATTAAATCTTTGGAAGATTTAGTTGCTGAACTCTAAAAGATCTCTTCTGAGCATGTCCCAAGTGAGATTTTTCAAAGGCTCAAAACGTAGCCAAATATGGGAAAAGTTTGATAGGAATGAAGAAAGGCTATGCAGATAATAAAGTGCTGTTGGCGGATTCAGAAGGCCTGATGAAGTTAGTGGAGTTTACAAATGAATATGGCAAAGAATATGGTCTAGAACAGAATGTGGACAAGACAGAAAACTATGATGGCATGAAAGATTCTGTGAAAATATGCAAAGTTCCAATAAATGGCACCTTCATACAGGAAGTAAGAAATTATTGCTACTTAGAAAGCATCATTACAGAAGATGGAAGATTGGATACCAAAGTCAGCAGCAGAGTAGCAAGAGTGAAAGACACATTCTGGAATAATAAACACCTGATGAGAGGGAACATAAATCTGTTTATATTCCAACTCTTAAAAAAAACCTTACATTTGGTTTGTGTTAAATTCCAGCTGTGAAACACGGACAGTCAAACAATTGAGACTAAAGAACCTACAATCCTTCGAATGACGGTGTTACAAAAGAATTATGGAAACATCATGGATAGATCGTGTAATCAACAAAAAAGTATTGGACATGATTGGAACTCAGTAGACTCTAGGCAGAGATCTTATGAAAAGAAAGATTCAATGTGCAGAGCACATTTTAAGGGGTTCATATTTACGGGCACTGGCAGGGAAAGTTGATGGCAGAACACCACATGACAGAAAAAAATTATCTTGGATAGCGTGACATAGTTGAGTTTATCCCCCTTGTTATGTTATATGAGAGTCTTACCATCTTATATTAATATTATGTGTACCTCAGTTTCCCTGTGTACTGTACCCGTGTCTAGGTGGTGGGAATATGGATGTCTGACTTTTGCTGAGGCCCTCAGGGCAGGTGAGGCTATCCAGTTGCCTGCACATAAGCAATGGACGGCAACCTTCATATCTTGAGAACCAGAAGGGGATGCAGCCTAGTGACACTTTGCCCGGGAAGCAGGACAAAGACCAAAAGAAGGGCAACGGGCGTGTCAGAGGCCAGGCAGCTGGGTCCAAGGCTGTGGCAGACTTGGAGAGGAGGGGAAGCCAGGGTGTCTGGCTCGGGATTCCCGCAAGAAGGACTTTGCTGAAACACAGAACTGTTCTGCGCTATGCTCCTATCGACTAACAAACTGACTGTTTTACTCGCTGGCTGAGAGTAACTGCTGACTGCAGAGTTGTGGTGCAGAGCCCCTCTGGCTATCCAGGAATCCTGCTCTGGTGGACCTGCTGCGGGAAGCACACGGTGAGAACAGGGATGGCTGGATGCTCAGACCCAAGAAGGCTGTAGCCGAGATGGCTTTTTGCTCTGAGAGGAGTCACGCTACACCAGAGTCCTGGCTGGCTTCATCTAGAGCAGTCCCAAAGCACTGGGCCCTTGACTCTGTGACAGATGGACAACATGGTATCCTGGCTGTATTGAAAAGAGTATTCATCCACAAATATCAGCGGAGGATCAGATAGAATAGTTGCAAACCTCCAGTAATGGCGATATTACATAAGAGGAGGAAGAGGGGAAAAAAGGCATCTCACTGGCAGCAGGGTCATCCCATGCCAATTTCAAGTCCCTCTTCCAAAGCATGGAGATACCCCGGCACCTCAACAAGATGGTAAGAATTTAACATGGTTAAAACACTATTTTTTTCCCTCAAAACCTTGTTCTGAAAAATGCCTCCAACTTTTCAAAACCCAGCCTGAGGCAGCCGTCCAGTATGGAACATTGCAGCCCAAACCGTTCAAGTTTGGAAACGTTGTACACCACTGAAAACCGGGTTTGACAGGGTGCATCTACACAGAGTTTTGGAGCAAGTCTCCCAGCCCAGGTTGACAGTCTCAAGCTAGTGGAGCTCGCACTAGTGCTTTGAAAATGGCTGGACAGCCTCTGCTTTGAAATTGTGGCTCAGGCTGGAGCTGTGGCTCTGAAGCCCACCAACTTTCCTAGACTTCAGAGCCTGAGCTCCATGCCAAACTGCAACTTCAAAGCGGAGGCTGTCCAGCTATTTGTAGAGCTCTAGTGAGAGCCCCAGGAGCCTGAGTCTGTGAGCCAGGGCTGGGAGGCTCATGCGAATATACTATATACAGATGTACCTGTAATGGGAAGGGTTGAGTAACTTCCCTACAGGCCTCTATCTGTGCTGCTTACATAATGCATCAGGGGCACTGAAATTTTCAATCAGGTGCTCCCAGGGAAACACATCAGCTGGCTTGATAAATGACACCTGGCTGCCTTGTGTTATTGTCATCATTAGTTTCAGTCCTGCATCACAGCCTATTTCAGAACACTGCAATCAGCATATTTGTAGGACATATTTCAGAATGTGTTTCCACCCTGATGCTTGAACCAAGATGGTGTGATCTGAGCTGACCAGGCATCTACTTTACCATGACATGTTGAAATGTTACCTACAAGATTATACTCTGCTGGGAGCGAGCAGGGCATAATTTAATTTTTGTGCTTCCAGAACGAGGAATCACCATTGTCTATGGCATAGCAGAGAACCATGCTAGCCCTTGATACACTGTCTGTAGCATTTACTACTACCTCAGCGGTATAAAAAACACCAACACATTATACTCAAAATGCCTGAGGAGAATTATCTACACTTTTTCACTAGGAGGGTGGTGAAGCACTGGAATGGGTCACATAGGGAGGTGGTGGAATCTCCTTCCTTAGAGGTCTTTAAGATCAGGCTTCACAAAGCTCTGGCTGGGATGATTTAGTTGGGGATTGGTCCTGCTTTGAGCAGGGGGGTTGGACTAGATGACTCTTGAGGTTCCTTCCAACCCTCTAATTCTATAGATGTCTATCAACAATTAATTTTGTATATGCTCAGTCTAGAAATTGCTACTCATGGTGCCATTTCAGTGTCTGAGTTTAGCTAAGCATTACCTGCCATTATCAAGACTATTTCTGAAAGCAAATCTCTACTAATATTACAGTGCTATTTAAACAAGCAAGAAAGCTGTATCTTCTATTCAAGTGTTGCACAGGAAAGAGTTCTGTTTATACATAAGATGTTGGTGGAATATCCAATTTTATCCTGTTTTATTTCTTACTCTGGTTGGAACATTACAACAAGTCATTTAGTTCAGCTTTCTGGTCCAGTGAGGCGCTGATTACTAAAGTGCTTCCATATGTTACATTTATTTATTGTAGAAGGGATCAGGGAAGAATTCTAACTGTCTGGCAATTGGTAAACATTACAGGGGATCAATTTTTGACATAGCCGCCATAGTTCTGCTTTTGGGAATTGTTCAGTGATGGAAATGGGCTGGAACGGTCTGAACGTCAGTCTGGAGGGACGTTCCTAACTCAACCGGGTCTGAACCATATCAGTCGTCTCACGGACTCCTACAAACACCATCTCACCTTCTACATCGAGTTTAAATGCTTCCCTGTAGATTTCAAGCTCTGCACAACTCTGCAGTCCCCCTACATCTCTCTCTGCTGTCCATCTCCTCCTGACCTTGATTCTCAATACACACCTTCCACCTCAGGAACTCCTTTTGCATTGCGTCACTTGTCTCTGACCCTCCTTTCATGCTGCCCTTCCCAAGGACTTCCTCTCCAGCGCTAGTGTGGAAGGCTGTGAAAACCCTCCTCGCAACACACTTGTCCCACAAAGCTTATCAGTGGAACTCTGTAGCTCTACCGTTTCAAAAACGGCTGCAAAATTGGGTGAAGAATCCACCTTCTGGTCATGCAGTGCTTTGTGCATGCCCACTGTTCATCCATTACATTGTAAGGCCATCCATCTCGGATATTTTATATAGTGGCCAAGCGCAATGTTAGTGTTCAACAAATGAAAAGAAAAACATTAGTAATGCCACAACAACTATGTGGGTGAAATCAGACAATCATTACATCCTCAAATGAACTTGCACAGAAAAATAATAAAAACAAAAACACCATATCACCTTGGGACAAACACTTTTCATAGTGATCATTCCATATCTGATCTTTCGATACTCGTCCTCAAAAGAAAACAGCACAACACCTTCAAGAGCCTGAGAACTTAAATACGTAACTCTACTAGACACGAAAAACCATGGACTCAACGGGAACGCTGGTTTTATGGCTTATTACAACAATTTATAACACACCACTACCTGCTCCCCTTAATTGCTCACTTCAGACTCCTTATTTATAAAACATCCTAATCCTCAATTGCCCATGTCATTTCAAGTGCCTACCTACAACATGCATTATTTAACAATCTGTCCCAACATATATTTAGCTCACTCTGATTTTCTTCCCCAGACCTGAAAGAGAGCTCTGTATAGCTTGAAAGTCTGTACCTTTCACCAACAGAAAATATATAGATATATTATTACCCCATCTACCTTGTCTCCAGCATTAGTAATAGTCATTGGGGCTTTGAGTCAAGGCAAATGTGACACTGGTCAGCTCTTCTGTTTGCTCTAAAGGATTGTGCAATGCCATGCTTGAGAAACTACACACTCTGATTAGTAATTAAGGAGATGATAGGAGACAAGCTTTGAAAAAGCAGGGATCTCTTCCTACTTCCTTCCCTCCCTGCCCCTGCCTACTCCACCATTAGATTGAAAGTAACCTGTCCCTTTCATTCTGGACTCCACACAATAGAAATCCAGGTCTTGTCTGCCCCTTGACCCTCTTCCCTTCCCTGAAGACTATAACTGGCTGTGGAGCTGGTAGTATTAGGGAACGTGAGATGCTAGCTATAAAGTGAAATTAACAGAGAACATTACGTATCCACCATGGGGCTTACCTGGGTCCCTCGGTGTTTGTGTGCCAATAACTCAGGGAGGGGCATGCTGTCCCTGCAATGCTAGGGGCCCAAGGCCAGACACAGCCTGCTAGGCAAGCCAGAGGGAAAGAGCAGAGACACTATTTCAAGTGACAAGCCAGTTCAGAAGAGGAGCAGTGTCTGAGCGAAAGTGGGGTGAGAATCAAATGATGAACTCAAAAAAGTTCAGGAAAGTAGAGCTAGCCTGACATATCACAAAGGTTCTCAGTGAGATACCCTCTCTGGGAGCACTGTGAGAAGAGAGAAGTTATCTGGGGAAGCATCTGGAGCCAGCCACTGAAAGGGTAGGATTTGTTTGGTGAGCTTGTGCTTACCATTGTGCACGTAGGGTTCCCCTGAGAACTGGCCTCTGAGTGCCTGGAAACCCCTAAACTTGGTCCTTTCCCTGCTCTTGATAACTCCCAGTTTACAGGAAAACTTCTTATCCAGTCAGGCTGAGGTAGACCTTCAGCTCTAAATCAGTTACCACGTGGCAAGTGCTATGCTTGCTGGGTCCGGGCTGCCTGCCTACGATGATTGTATCTGAGTTCTAGGGCAGAAGATTAGGAGTCAGGATTTTTTAGGACTGTTATAATCTGCACCCTGATCCCTGTGTCCTTTTACGGTTAGGGGAAATCTTGGGAAGAGAAGCAGCCTGAGTCCTGTCTGAAGAGGACACCTGCCAACTGTGACTGTCAGCCTCTCTGAGGAGTCCAGATTCAGCTGTAAACCTATGGTTCACTCACAGAATTGTGAGGGCACCATCTTTTAGCTAGAATTTAGATAGGCAGATAAATTGTTTGGGAGACACCCCCACTTCCATTCCCTGAATTGCATCCTCAAGACAGGAGGTAAGGCTTTTCATTACCTACTGTCTATTAAACCTGTGGAAGGACTTGCCATCTTATCCCTCACGTGAGTCTTTTGGGCTGTTCTGAACCAAGTCAGCTAAACTGTTTATTGTTGCTACAGAAGACTGTCTCGGGTCATCCCATCTACCAATGGGACACAAAATGTTATTCTTTCTAGATCATCTCATTAGTGGGGAAATTCATGGCTACTATCAGCAGCATGGGGAGGGCACTAGTGACCCTTAGAATATTGGATTCCCGGTTACATTTATTTGATGTTCAGTACAATTACTCTGTTGACTATGTTGTGTGTGTTTATGTTATTACATGAGAGTCTGAAACTATCTGGCGGGTAGCTCAGGGTCACCCTGTGGTTAGAATTTTCCTTTCAAGATGCCCAGTGATCCCACCAGGAAGGAATGAAGGGGCTGAGGCACCAAGTAAGTTGATATGGGAAGAGAGTAAGAACGTTACATCCTGCTGAGCTGATCCAGATGAACTCAGACCAGTCCATTAAAACCCGTAAGGAGTCTGGCATTAAAGAGATAACTAGCCAGAAGTGCAAGTAGGGTGGTACGCTCCAATATGCAGCATCAGCAAGAGATTTTTAGTGGGTACAGAGTACTGGAAAGACTTGAGGAGGCTAGCACCCCCACTCCCGGAGGGGGGTTGGGCTAAAGAGGGCACTCATTCTTTACATGGCTTGAACAGCACAATACATATGCTAACAAACTTAAATAAAGCCTTTGTTTACATTTGTTAGTATATGTATTGTGCTGTTAAATTGGTCAAGAGTCCTCAAGAGGGGAGGGTGATGGAAGGTTTTTAAACAGTGTTTTTGATTCCTGCTCCAGCCTCTGGACTATGAACGTATACCGATGGGAGCATTTTAGCAAGGGACTGAGGTCTTTAAGGTAATCTGAAGCCTTCATATTTCCTTTATCCTTTGCAGATGGACTTCTGAGTTGTATGGTACAAAGACTGTTCTAGCCTCATTGATTGCTCATTTCTCCTTTGCAATGGACAAAGATCAGATGTCTGCTGACTTTCTCAAATGAGTCAGCAACCTTTGATACCTGTGGTATAAGCAACATGCCCTTGCTTTAGTGGTTTTGTTCTTTCCTCTCCAAATGTCAAAGCCTGTTCCCATTGAACTCAATAGCAAAACTTCTTTTGATTTCAGTGGAAACAGGATTTGGCCACCAGAGGTCATGGAATGTGATTTTGATCAATTCCTTATCTCCAGAGACAGTTCGCATGCATGTTCTGCCAGGCTGATTTTGATTGCCCCTCCTGTATGTCATGCTGAGGAAACTAATAAAACAATTTGGGCTGTAGTTCTATTCACATGGCACACACAGTTCTATGCCTCTTTTCCATCAAACCCAGATGGCTCAGCATCTTTGCTTTCCTAGTGCCTTGAGGAGAGCAATATTTAGGCCTTATCTACACTGCCACTTTACAGTGCTGAAACTCCCTCACACAGGGGTGTGAAAAAACACACACATACCTCCCCCTCCCCGCCCCTGCCCCATGCAAGTTTCAGTGCTGTAAAGTGGCAGTGTAGACAGTGCACCAGCGCTGGGAGCTACTCCCCCTCCTGGGGGTGAGGGGTTTTTTTTTTTTTTTACAGTACTGGGAGAGCTCTCACACAGCACTGCTGCTGCGACTACACAGCCACATTAAAGTGCTGTCTCGGTAGTTAGATAAAGGTAAGCTGGCAGAAGCTTAGCTTGGACATGATAGTGTGTTAAGGGAAAGGGGTGATTGTCCTTCCTAGCCTTCTTTCATTTAAGAAGTTTTCAATTTGGGGTTATGCTGGATCCTCAGTGACACCTGGAAGTATAGGTGGCAGCAGAGGCTCAAAGCGTCATGTTTAATAGATACAGTTGTAAAATTTTACACAGGCAAGAGGGATTTCAGAGGGGACAGGAAGAGCATGAGGGCCCTCAGATGAATGGGGAGGAGTCACATGGAAGGTTATGTGGAGAGGTCTCATGCCCTCCCCCTTCTGTCCCTCCCATGAATGCAGTAGCGGCAAGAAATAATTTCTACTTGCACCACTGTAACCAAGTGGATAGTGGCACTACAATTATTTTATTCCCACTGTTTAAAACCAGGGGAGTGAGTTGTTGGTTTCATTTTTTAAAAAAAATTTTAACCCAAAAACCTGAACAAGCAGTTGGGAAAAAGCTCTTTTCTTAAAAAGCTAATGGCAGATTAAGCTTGCCATTCATATCTGAGACCCATCAATATGCCTTTCAGCAAAGCCAAAGGTAAGACCTGACCATCCTGATGCTTAAGGTATAAAGAACAAGAAGGAAGAAAAGCTTTGAAGAAACCTTCATTGATGTTAAAGAACTAAAACAATGTTACACGACAAGTCTTTCTTATGCACTGCTGATCACCTTTAAGATGGGAGGAAGGAGACAGCTTCTCACACATACAATGTGACGGGTGAGTTAGGGACTGACTAACCATGGAAAAATCCACATAATTGAGAAGACAAATGTTGAACAATTATTTTACAGCTTGAACTATTCAAGGAAAAAAGTTAAATCTGCCAAGAGGCCAGACAGACTCTCTGTGTGCATGTATTTGTATATGTATGTGCAGTCCAGTCAAGCTTCAGAAATGCAATGCTTTTATCTTCATCCAGTTTGTGCTTTGGTGATTATCTGTTTCTGCAAACACTAAATAAAGCACTAAAAATGCTGAAGGAGAAGGATGGACTTCACATATTGTGTGTGTGTGAGTATGTGTAATATAAATGAGAGGGGCTGCAGGAAGAGAAAGGATGGTCTTATGGTTAAGACAGTTGCATAGTGACAGGGAGAACTGGATTCTTTTCCTGCCTCTGCCACAGAGTTCCTGTGTGTTGCTAGGCACATCACTTAAATCAAACTTTTCACAGGCGGTCACTAATTGTATGTTCCTCATTCCCTGGGCTCCCACCTTGAAAACATAGGTCTGACTGGCTGAAGTGCCAAGCACCAACAGCTGCAAGCTGAAGTCAATGGGAGCTGTGCTTTGAATATAACGGGCTGCATAACTCTTTATGCACTGTGAAAAATTCAGGTCACAGGCATCTCTAATTGGGCTCCCAAAGTTGGTGGACACTTCTGATCTTAATTTCTCTGTAAAATGGGGAGAGTACCACCTCCTCACCTCACTGAGGTTCCTTGAAAATAAATTCAGTAATGTTTTGGAAGCATTGGATACTTAAGTGATGAGTGCCATAGAAAAGCACACTACGAAATTAATAATTCTATCTTCAGAGGAAGATTTAAATACCATGCAGTAAATATGGCAATGGGGCCCCACATTTAACAATGAGACTAAAACACAAATATCTGATTTTTAAGTGAGCACAATCCTTCCTGAACACAGAATGAGAAAGGGATCCTCTGGAAAAAAAAATATATAGGTGACCATGTCAGTAAAAACTATCATAATGCATAATGCACAAGGGGACCTAGTAACCTTAATTCTGGCATTTCTTATACTGAGGCTGTGTATTCTGTTAATGAGAGGATTCAGGACAAAAAAATTACCTGACACAGGGTGTTAATTTTTTTCCCCACATCAAGCTAGTTCTAATTAAACAAATATGCATTAAAATACAGAAAGATTCCATAATTAAATGGAAGGTAATTCTGCTCTCACACTGCAAGCTCAAGGAGGAGATAAAAATTAACTACTGCCTAAGGTCAGTCACTCCATGGGTTATGGTTATTTTAAACTTGAACATTAGAACCATGTGCCTCTCAAGAGATTATTTTAAGTCTGATCCTGCAAGGTACTGAGCAGCTCCTGAACACCCTCAAATCCCAGTGACAAGGGGAGCTGAGAGAACTCAACCCCTCTCAGAAGAAACTCCGTGTTTTGCAGGATCAGACTCTAAATAAACAAATATTGTTTAAACAAGTATGTTAACATTGTAAAAGTTAGGGAATGATTTAAGATATTATTTACCAAGCTAATGCGAACAGAGAGAACGCCCTCAATCACAATTCTTTAGTATTCAGAGCTCAGATATATATTTTATAGTCAAAACCAATTAGCACTGTATATTATTATACAATGCTAATTGGTTTTGACTATAAAATAATGCTCTTAATATTCAGAAATGTAAAACCACTTCAGAATTCCACTTTCTGATTAATTACTGTAGAACCTGTGAGTAATGAACACCTCGGGAATGGAGGTTGTTCGTAACTCTGAACAAAAGGTTGTTCTTTCAAAAGTTTAAAACTGAACATTGACTTAATACAGCTTTGAAACTTTACTATATGGAAGAAAAATGCTCCCTTCCCCCCTTTTATTAATAGTTTACATTTAACACAGTATTACACTGTATTTGGTTGGGGTTTTTTGGTCTCTGTTGCTGTCTGATTGTATACTTCTGGTTCCAAATGAGATATATGGTTGACCAATCAGCTTGCAATTTGAGGTAAAACAACCTGTAAAGAAAGCTATTTCAATACACAAATGTTTGCTGGGTAAGAGGGAAATAACCACCAGAAAGAAAGGATGGGCTTCTGGTAAAGATACAGAACTGGGACTCAAGAGGGCTGGGTTCAATTCCCCCTTCTGTCAGAATTTTCTCTTTGACTTTGGACAAGTCACTTAATCTCTCTGTGCCACAGATAATACTTCCTTTCTCCCACCCTTCACCTTGTCTGATTTAGACTGTAAGATCTTTAGAACAGGGACTGTCTTTTAGTAGGTATACATACAGCCCTAATCTCAGCTGAGGCCTCTACTGTGATCCTAGGCATTAATAATTATGTGCTAGACTGAGTCATTTGCGACAAACATGCTACATTGTGCGGCAGGCTAGTTACAGGCCTTGAGTGCTTGATTTTTCATCAGTAGGATTTTCTTTTCCGACTACATTTGGGGTTTTGACAGCATCCATCACCACAGTAGTGAAGCGTCGCTGCAATAAGTAGCCTTATGGCTTTTAGAGACAGCAGACTAGTTCAGTTATAAGGAATGGATTTAATTATAATGGAAAGTGTTGGATCAACAACCCTCAAGACTGCCATCCTATTTGTCTACAGAATGGGTACAGCAGAGGCAGCAGCAGGGACTTTTCGCCACACAGGCCTACCAAGCTGAGTCAACAAAGAGTCTTTGTCAGTCTCAATTCCTATTCAATCCTCAGGGTCAGACTGGCAGTTAATTAGTATTAACTGCGACCTTGTAGCCCATGACTGATCCATTTCATATGCACCTGAAAACGGTATTAGCCTTTGCTAGCTAATAAACCTGGATCAGAACTGGTGACCAAGAGGAAAAAATGAACCATTCCCTATCATCAATCCTGAGCCATCCATTTGAGGATTCACTTTCTGTATTCTGGTACTGATTAGTCCCATTAGCTGGATGGGCTCTGCAACGATACAGACAAAGCTTGATTCTATTCTGGTTCTTTCAACAGCAGCAACATTGTTAAAGTTCCAATTACAACATTTTCCACTACTGTTGATAAAGGGGGAGGTGATAAGCGCAGATAGTAACTGCGGTAGTTACAGACATAATTCTGGGCCAAACTAGAAAGAGCTCAAACCTTAGCAGAGCAGACTGTCTGTGCTGCTGCTGGGAGAGAGCAGTTAGCAACAGTGGTTTTGTCTACAAATGTAGGCTGTTTGGGAAATGGTTAACCAACAAAAGTCAGAGAGGTGGGTCAGTGCGATTATCACTAAATATTTAATTCCAAATCATTTACAAGTGAGGAACAGACCTCAGCCTAGTTCTAGGGAACAGGAACTCCCAAAGCAGACTAGTTTAGTGATCCGGAAAATGAGCTTCCCACAGAAGTGTATAGTTCGATGGAAGTTTTGACGCCAATACAAAAAAAAATGATTCAGCATTGAAGGAAGATGAACTTCCCCTGCTTCACCAAAGTATGTATGATGCCATCACCACTCAGCCTTAAGGAGGAAAAGATTTTGAATACAATGGAGATTACAGGACAGTTATGTTTGTCCATGTTGACTGTATAATAGTGACCACATATTGTCAGAGTGCGTAAGAGTTACATACAGTAATACAAAATACAATGTATAAAGGGGAAGGAAGCCACTGGATAATACATGCAAGGGATTTCAGCTTTTCCAGTGGGTCAGAAGCATGGAATGGCCAGCTACTGTGCCCTGTGCCATGGAAAGAAGGTGGAAAATAAAGCATGGGAGTTCATCTTTGCCATTGAGTCAGAGAGAGAAGCAAAGTCATTTTGCTCAATTCCTCAATTTCCCCACTTTTGCAAAGCACTTTGAAATCTATAGCTGAAGTGTGCTATATATATGCCAGGTATTATCATGATAAGATAACAATGAACAGAGACTGACAGATAGTTTTAGCATTCTCTCTTCAAACATGGAATCTAGTCAAATCTTCTGTGAGATCAGCAACAAGAAGTGGGCGATGGTCACCATTTATCACTTGGAATTCTTGGGCAATGGTTATTTTTACTGACATTTGAAGCAGTGTTGTCGAGCAGCTAGAGCAGTGGTTCTCAACTCGTTTCAGTCCCCGGATCACCAGGCCAAATCAAAACATTTTCATGGACCACCTCTTTTTTTTTTTTTTTTGAGACATGACTAAAAAGAGCAGACACATTTTGGTTTGAAATTTCTTACTACATGTGTGGATTCTCTTCTCACTGACAAGCTTTTCAACGTTTGGAGTTGTACTTGATAATGCACAACGAATATCGCTTACCACTACAAGACGACTCCTCTGTTTGGACTTAATGTGCAACAAACACAAAAATCCCGTCTCACACATATAAGCTGATGCAAATGGCAAAAGAAATTTGACTGCATGTGCTGACAGATTTGGGTAACTCCCGGTCATGCTGGACCGAAATTTCTCTATGGTAGACTGCCAGTACATGTCTTGGGTCGCAAAATCATTTTTCAGATCCAAAAATTCCTCCTGCAGATCCTCTGGAACACTACTAACATATGTTGTGACTGGATTCCTGATGAAAGATAATCCATCCTTTGTCTTGTCCACCTCCAGAAAGTATCGTTGGAATTCGTCTCATAGCTTCCGTAAATGATCAAGAATTTGCATACTAATGGCTTCCTTTTTCCCCGAGCATGGCATCCACATATGAAAATTGAACCAAATTATTGCCTTCGACTCTTATGATCCAGAGATCCAATTTGTCAAGAAAAGCCTTGATGACGCTTTGGTGAGAGAACAGATTTGCACCTTTCCCTTGCAGCTGAAGATTCAGTTTCTTCAAGATTCCAAAAATATCGACAAGATGCACTCAGATTTAGAATTTGTGTATCAGCACGTTTCAGAATTCCTCTCTCTCTTGAGCCTAGAGAAACAAATCCAACTCCTCTCTAAATATGAAAACTCCCTGCTGACAACCACCGTACAGAAATGTAGAACAGCAACACATCAAAGTCAGAACCCATGTCCCAGCAAAATCTTTTGAACAGCCTGGTGTTCAGAGCCAATGATTTGATGTAATTCACCACTTTTACCAACCCTTTGAAAATGGCATTGAGTTGACCAGGCAATGTTTTTGACGCCAAAGCTTCCCTATGAATGAAGCAATGAACTTCGGTTACCATTTGAGCATGCTGTTTCACCAACGCTTGGAAGCCTGATCTTGAACCCAGCATGGCAGGTGCCCCATCGGTGGTGACACCCATAAGATTTGTCCAATGCAGACCATGCACTTCAAAGAAATTGTTAACAATTTCCATCACACCCTGAGCCTTGTGGTGGTATCAAGAGTCTTTCAAAATATAAACTCATCTTTGAAGTCTCCTCAACCACATATCGTGCGAACATCAATAGCTGAGAGCACAATGTGACGTCAGTCGATTCATCCAACTGTATGGCAAACAATGGAGACTTCTTTATTTTATCCACAACTTGTTCTTTGATGTTCTGTGAGATCTCATTTATCCGTCTCGATATGGTGTCATTAGAGACAGATGTATCATTCAGGTTCCTTGCTGCTTCCTCGCCAAGAACTAGCCGCACTACCTTTTCTGCACAGGGGAGCACAAGTTGCTCTACAGTGGTATGAGGCTTTTTGGCCTGTGCAACTTTGAGTACAACAATGTAGGAAATGGTCACTGCATTGCTTGTGTTTTTGTAGAATGCACCTGTTGAATCGAGACGCTGTCGTTTCAGATCTGATAACCGTCGCTCAAAATAATCTTCATCCTTTTGCAACAAGTTTGGATGATACTTGTCGAGATGGAGTTTCAGCTTAGCCAGCTTCATTGAGTCATTCCCCGAGACTCTGAAACACACACCACATTGTGGCAAATCCAGGCCTTCTTTTTCTTGACAAGTAAAGCCAAATTTGATGTAGTCCTTCAAATACTTGCGCTTGACATTCCTTCCTGTTGTTGCCATTATGTCAGATCTGTAGGGTTACAATGCAATTTTGATTTTTCGAAAGGACGATTTATTTTGGGAGATGTATAGTAATTATAAATCACTCATATAGATGCCCCAAAATAAGTTGTCAGTGGCAAAAATTGGAAGGACAAAATAATACCTATCTAACTCGCACTGCACACATTACATGGGCTACAAAAAAATAAATTATGGAGGTTAATTTTTCATCTCTTGTATTTAGTTGAGTAAAAACATATTTTAGAGTTATTTTTTAACAGATAATATTTTATTAATCTGCAATACCAGCTAAAGTATTATTTATTTTGGGAGTAGACCGTTTAACTTAGTACTGCCAAAACTGAAATTACTTTCATGCCAACTTGATAAATTCAACAGATGTAAATATAAAAGTGTCTGTCTTATCCCCTGCGTTAAAATCCCCATACAAAAAATCCACAAAATAAAAAAGCGTGTAATAAACTAACAAAGTTGAAAATTGTGTGCACACTCACATTTCACAACAGAAATTATAAACAAACGAAAACAGCACATTTAGCACAGAACGAACGACACGACGACCACTTAGCAGGACGGTGGGAACTACACTGATGCTCAGAGCCTTAGACGGAAGTTACTGGCAATACAACGTGGTCGTGTCCTAGATGACGCTATGGATGACACTCTGTGTGCTTGTGAACACGGCATAAAACAGCCTAACAGCAGCGCCTGCTGACACACTCTCACTTTGGACAATATTTGTGTGGACCACCGATAAAGTCCACGGACCATCAGCTGCAAACCACTAGCTGCTGGAGGAAGGGACAGGAAGTCAGGACTCCTGGGGTTCTACATTACTCTTACTAGCCAGAAGGTAGGACAAAAACCAATCTGTGCCTCAGTTTCTCAATCAAAAAAATAGGTTTAAATAACCTGCCTACTTCAACAAGATGTTTTGAGGCTGCATTGTTTAGAAAGAGCTTTACACAAAAGTGCTATGGGGTACACTTACTCTTACCAACACTACAGAGCCCCAAGGCTTCACAGTGGAAAACAGACCGAAGACTTTGGAGACCCAATTCACATTTAAAAGAGAAAATCGATTATGCTCCAGATTACAAGATGTCAAAGACCGACGTTTCACTCAGAACGGCAAAACTGGCCTCCTGAGGATTCTGTTATTTGAGGGCCAAAACAGCAATCAATGTGTTTTGGTTGGTATTTTAAAAAATAAAATGGATAATTTAAAATAAGACTTACAAAATTAGATATTTAATTGAAAATTTCTTTATCCACATAGGAAGAGGAGATTTAATTATGCCGAGCATCTTTTCCTAATTTCTCTGTTTGCATAAGGCTATTTCCTAATACGGAGGATGAGTAAATGGCAACAGATTCAAAACAATGGATATAAATCCTTGGTTTGGTCAGAGGGAGGATGTCAGACAAGCATGGGAAAGCTATAGTATATTAAGCCTACTCAGGGAGCTGGGATGGAGGCTACTCAATTGTGATTTATATTATCTAAACATTAATAGGAAATGTTCACTTAATATCACATCTGACAAAATATAGTGAAGAACACTGATTCACAGAGGAAGCAGATTGAAGTACATAGTTAATTGGCAAATAAAGGGGTCTTTGCCCCCTTAGCGGTTAGATACAATACTGCCCAATGACAGACCACATGGATCAAATCTTCATGCCAGAGAAAATTGTCAGTATTTTCAAAGTTCTAACTAAGCCATTATTATATTGTGAGGAATGAGCGAAACCAGAAGATCTGCCCTCAGAGGATTCAGTTCAGGCCATTTGGACAATTAAGTTGATGAAATAGCATCTTTAAACAGCAGATTTATTATTTGTATTACCTAGGGCTGGTCTACGCTAGGGGGAGGGGTCGACTGAAGATACGCAACTTCAGCTACGTTATTCACGTAGCTGAAGTTGGTGTACCTTCAGCCAAATTATCTGCCATCCTGATGGCGGCGGCGGCACGCTCCCACATCGACTCCAGTGACTTTTGGCAAGCTGGAATTCCGGAGTCGACAGGAGCGTCGTTGGCGATCGATTTATCACGTCTTGATGAGACACGATAAACTGATTGCCAACAGATCAATCACTACCCGCCAATCCAGCAGGTAGTGAAGACCTACCCCTAGAGTCTAGGAGTCCCAATCATGGACCAAGACTCCCATTGTTAGGTACTGTACAAACCCAGAAAAAAAAGAAAGAAAAAAACCCGCAGGTCTAAGGGGCTTATCTGAACAGCTTTACCAGTTAGACACCAGAAGCTAAAGAAAAGATAGATTTTCAGATCTTTGTATTTCACTTAATATGATCCTAGCTTTGATTTCATTAAATCCTCAAAATCCAAATCACTTGCATAACACAATGTGTCTGTTCTTTAATCACTGGTCACAAACATTCCCATTTAATTAAGAACAAAAGGCAAAAGTTTTTAATGAAACCAAGAGAGGAAGAACCTTAATAGGATCCAAGAGTAAATAAAAGGCAACTAAAAGTTAAGTTATTCACACATGGCTACTATCACATGAGATGCTGCTGTTAATCATACATGCTAAGACACATCTTTTGGCAAGTATCTTAACTAGCTAATTCTTTCCTTTATGGATGGCCCTGAATACGTTAAGTGTCGGATCCTGTACATTATTTACAAGAAGGAAGGTAGCATAACAAAATAAATCAACTAGTTTATCAGCTGATGGAGACTGATGAAAAAGTTATTGATACAAATCCCCTCACAGTATTGTCTTGCTACTGTTCGAATAGCAGTAGCAAACTGCGCATTTCCTGTAAAGCCTTCAATAAAACTTGATAAGCTAGAAAAACCATGGTTTTTCCATTTATTAAATTAATTTTTGCTGTTCTTACCATTCTGTTCCTCCAGCTCATTCCCGATTTCCTGTCCCATTTGTTTTTGCCTGGATAAGACTGAGGAGAGAGCATCAAGCCCAGCATCTTGCTCTGCAAAGAAACAAGGCAATAAAATATATTAAAACCACCGCTGATATGCCATACTGCATCCCGTAAAGGCTGCAAGCTAATCCAGAGAGTTAAACTATGCCAGAAGACATGGAAGGGGGCAAAGATCTGCTGTGTGTGTAAAGAGAGTTAAACTACATTAACAAAGAGACATCACCAGCATGACAATGAATTCCTATTGCAGCAGCATATTTTAGATAATAAAAATAATGTGAATGATGGGTAATTAATTTGTCTGCTTTGGTCAGGATATTCATCCGAGTCCAAAAAAACTGAGCATGCAGCTGTTACTCACTCAAATGCCCTGGAATTTCTGGCACGCATATATAGGCCCTTGATTACCCTTTTTGATTTTCCAAGGCGGTTTTAACGTGACTAAAAGACAAACAGGTGATGCAAGCACCAAGGAATTCAAAAAGGTTTTTTAAAGCTGTGAGAATATCACATGTGTGCAAGAGAGAGACCAAGAGCATTAACAGAGCCGGATATAAAGAGGGCAGCCACGATTTAAAATTTCCCGACAAAACTCTGTCAAGGCTGCCCAATCCCCACTCGTGGTACACTCTCTTAGTCCAGTCTGTGGGCCCCACGCAGCCCTGAAAACGCACCTCAGTTGTTATCTGCAGCTCTCACTATACAGGAGGCCCACAAGTGGCATTAGAAAAGATGTTGCAAGCAAGAATTGCTGTGGTTAATCACTTGCTGAAAGGCAAAACACACTATGTAGGGCAATGCTGTGTGAAGAGCCAGATACTGCTAAGCTGCAGCCAGAGAATCAGAGGTCAAAATGTTGATCTGTACCTCCAGAGTCTGTTTGCCTTCTAGAGTGCTGAATGCCCAACATCCCACCTAACAAAGAACCTCTCCACCCACGTGTCCCCCTCACATGTACACGTGCGCACACACACAGAGAGAGGTAAGTTTAATACCACCATATGTCAGCAGTGTTTAAAGCAGACTCGAATAGTTAGAATAGAGTTGATGCTATTCTCCTGCCCTGTAGCTCCACACCCCAGTTCATGTGCCTGTTAAAATAAAACTTGAGTACCTAGAGTTTTATTTCATTTTATCATCCTCAACAACGTGAATTACATACAGTATTACAGCATACTCCTGTCTATCCAAAACCCTATTATCCGAACCGCTTCTCTGTCCCCCGTATGTCTCTTATTCTGGGGGACAAGGAAGGGTTTCAGATAAAGCAGAGGTTCAGCTAACAGAGCAGAGACCCTTAGCCAGGATTGTGAGGCAGCGGAAGTGGAAAATGAGCCCTTGGTTAAGGGGAGTCCACCCTGCTGCTGAATGGCTCTTGCATCAGCACAGGGCGCCCTCTGCAGCCCTGCTGCTGTCATGGGAGCGAGTGAGCAGAACAGAGACCTGCAGTTAGGACTGGGAAAAACAGGACGAACCCATGGCCGTGGGCGAGGCCCCCTTGCTGCTGAATGGTCAAATAGTGGCTGCCCTCTCACTTTTCCAAATACCATCTGTAACCCCATGCTATTCAGATAATTACAAGTATAACGTTCTTCATTTTCCATCTAATGCATGCAGTCTGGGAGTTAGATGCCTAGTTCCCAATCAGATTTGGGTGCTCAACCCCTAAGGGCCCTTTGAAAATCCAACTTCAAGGAATAAAACAGATATTGTCATTATACATCAATTCTCATCTAGGAAGGCCATGATTGAAAGTACCAGGGCATGCCTAACTTTAATCACACATACTGTTCCACTGAAGTCAATACTACTAGCAGAGGCCTTAATGGAGGTCAACGAAACCAGTGACATGCTTAAAATTAGTCACATCCTGAAATACCTTGCTGAATCATGACCAAATCAAGCTGTCCCCAATAGTTACTCGCTGCACATCTGATGTTACAACACAACACTCCTTCCACTGCAGCCACACTCAGTTTTGCTAGTGTACATATTGTTGGGTGTGCATCATAACCTAACAAACCCAGAGAGTAATCTGTGTATAACTTTAAAGAACCCTTGCAAACCTGTCAAGCCAGACAAAACCTACTCACCATTTACCACAATGAAAAGTAATATGTAAAAAGATTGTTTGGTTGGGGCAAGTGGAAGAGGAGAAGTTTGTAGAGCTGCTTTAAGGAGGATACTGTCAGGTCAAACTCTGCTCACAATGAGCTTAAGAACCTGGTACTCTTGTAAACCATGTGGAAACAGCAGTATTTGAAAGGAAAGGCCAATTTAGGAAAGTCTTCTGCCACAGACCACCAGGATTTTGGAGCATGAAACCAAAAACTGTCCCTCTGAAAATAAGGTTCTGAGATCTCACAGCAAATCTAATCAAAATTAGAATGGATTTTTAATACTCTAATCTTACCAAGATTACATAAAAATAAATAGAAGCTTATACCTTGTATGATTCGCTGCTGCTGCTGTCTGATCTCACCAAAGCCAAGCCCTCTGGTTTCCTCCGTCTCTTCTAGGAGCCATGGGTTGGTCACACCTCGTTTCACCCCTCCAGTCATTAGACTAGACCTGAAAACGTTTGGGGGTTTTTAAGTTTAAAATAATTCCTCTAAATAAAACCTGTTTCCTCTACAATTTGTCTCATAAGCAACTGGCTTGTAATCATAAAGCTGCAAGACATTCACTTGCCACACTGTGTGCAATTCCCCCCAAACACATTAGCCAGAGAACAATTTCTGAGCTATTATGACAAAATACCTGAAGGGTACATTACACTGCCTGAAGAAAAGGGAATGAGATTATGATCTTGTAGCAGATATCATTACCATGTGTCTATAGGATATATAGTATATACATCTAACTACATTGCTTGCATGTTAAGCACACAAGGCAGCATAATACTTTGACATAGTGAAAAAACACTGATTATATATAGACAGATATAGATACAGATATATTCCACTTTTTCCTATAGGGTAAAGAATAAATACTTGATTTTTAAATCAAGATGCAGAGTTCTAAGACTCAAGTGGTACTGTACTGTATGCATACCTCTAACTGCACAATGGCTCAGTCCACCAGTACAGCTATAGATTAAACAAGTGCACGGATTCCCTGCACTCTGAAGAAGTCCAGGAAGTCAGACGACGACTTCTTTGCATCTTTTAATTTGACATCGGTGGACACAAGAAATCAGACAGACAATCCCACTCTAATCGGAACAGTAATCTTTTTTAAAAAAAAGAAAAAGGAAAAGAATGACTTATGGCTGTTAGTTATAGCAAGGTAGGGTGACCAGATAGAAAGTGTGAAAAATCAGGACGGGGCGAGCGGGAGGTTAATAGGAACCTATATAAGAAAAAGCCCCAAATATCAGGATTGTCCCTATAAAATCGGGACATCTGTTCACCCTATAGCAGAGGTTCTCAACCTTTTTCTTTCTGAGGCCCACCCAACATGCTATAAAAACACACCTGTGCCACAATAACTAGTTTTCTGCACATAAAAGCCAAGGCCGCATTAGGGGGTAGCAAGCAGAGCAATTGCCTGGGCCCCTATGCCACAGGGAGCCTTGCAAAGCTACATTGCCCAGGCTTTGGCTTCGGCCTTGGCTGGTGGGGCTCAGGGCCCCAGGCTTCAGCCCCATGCTGTGGGGTTTCAGCTTTGTGACCTGGGCCCAAGTGAGTAATGCTGGCCCTGCTTGGCAGACCCCCTGAAACCTGCTTGCGGCCCCCTAGGGGGCTCTGGACCCCTGGCTGAGAACCACTGAGCTAGCTATAGCATTACAGGTGCCTTTCTGGTTACCTGATGGTCATCTGATGGTCATCTGATGAAGTGGGTCTTAGCCCACGAAAGCTCATGATCCCTAAGATCTGTTAGTCTATAAGGTGCTACAAGACTCTTTGTCACTCTTGCAGATCCAGACTAACACGGCTACCCCTCCACTTAAATATTTACTCAATGACAAAGGATTTCAGGTTCCCCTACTTTCAGCTGCATATTGGTTGACTAGTACGGAAAGCATATATAATAAAGTCTGCAGTCCTTCTGCACCCAAACTCCCAGTTTAAAACATGGGAGTTTGGGGTGTGCGCAGATTGCAGGACTGGGTCCTACAGAGAGATCCTTACTGCATCCTCACCAATAGTATACTAAGCTAAAATGAACAAACAGTTGGGACATTTTTAAAATACTACTCTGCCCAATATCCCCTGCCCAAAAACCGTAAGAGGTCTTTTAAGTGACTCTTTCTTAAACAATCTGAACACTTTACAACTTCAGGTAGGATTCGAAATAAAAAAAATCTGCATCAGTTCATGCAATGAATGACGTACACTTCAAACTTGCACGCTTGCACAGATTTTGTGGCTTTTATAAATCACACACAAAATAAATTAACTGAGCAAAATACCAGAGAAAGTAACCAAAATGAGTTGTACGTTTTCGGTGAAGGGTTTTGCCACAGAACATTGCAGAAAGGTCATTCATTTCAGCAAAGTTCAGGAGCAGCATCTAGCCATTCAGTGACAATTTACAGTAAGCTAGAGACATCTGCTGGTTCAGAATGGAACCACCACTGCTGTAAAATATTTTAACATCCCTTCTCAGTGTGAATTCCAGACTCCGGATAAAATCAAGGCTACACACACACACACACGCACGCATATTCCTTTGCATTTATCTGCCATACTCTGTATTTCAGATGACATTCTCTGTCAAAATTGAACTTGAGAACATAGTTAACACCTGATCTCACTTATAAATGTTTCAATATTTATCAAACTCGCTTTTGCTGAAGTTGAAAGTAAAGAATTTGCCAGGATTAGATAATGAATCCAGGACTAAGAAATGCTCATTCTATCTTATCTCTCACTTTACTGACCATGCTGGGAATTTAAATATTGCAGAGGAGAAACCAGTTTGGTTTATGGTTGTAATCATTGGTTTGCTTTCTAACATGTTTAGAACGATTGGTGGTTTGAATTATCCCTGTATTTCAGCTTTTAAACCTCCATACAAACTTATGTATATTTATTAACATGATTGTGAAGCAAGTTTTATTTCACAGGGAGCCAAACCATGATTTTTTTCCCTAAATTAACTCCAGAATGCAATGATGAAACTTCAGTACCTCATATAGTTCACACTGAGCTCACAATTACTGCTACCCTCTTTGCAGATCCCAATACAATGAAAGCACCACACTTTTGAGAATCTACAGACATTTAAAAACTGCTCTGCTTGGGAGTTCAAAGAGAGAATATACACAATACCAAAAAGGTAATGACTTCTAATCTGATATTATCAAAATACGAGTGGAACATGTAAAGCCCTCTGCTCTGTCAGCTCAGCAAGAAAGAATCAAAATATATTTGCCATTTTTAAAAAGCTAATGTAACCAAATTTGGGACAATTTGTGGCACTGTCTCTCTTCTAATAATGCACCTTATTCTTGTAACTTTGGCCAAGACAACTGCTCTGCTTGTTACAATAATCTTTTTGACATGTTTGGTAACTACCTTCCCACACAGTACCGCATAACTTCCTACTTCCTCTGATCTTACCATGTTTCGCTTTGGTGGTGTGAAGATTAAAGCTTATCCAATTAGCCACCGACTGCCTCCACCAAGTTAATCACTTGAATCTTTGAAATCGTCACAGAGCAGTGGAGTGTGTAGATAAATCTGCTCCTATAATCAAAAGCTAACTAATTATAAGGCTTAGCACTGCACCCAAATATAAAAGATGTGGGGGGTTAAAATTAGGGGCTGTGTCATTGCTTAACAAGTAGGGGCTTATCTTTCCGAAGGCATTGTTTCACTGACAATTCTTATAAAACTTCCCAAGTAACTTAGAGTAGTCAACCAATGCTTACTTTAGACCAAGGCCACACATTAAGGCTTACCAGCTTTAGAAGAATGATCAGCAAGACTGAACGTTAAACAAAACCTAGGTCAAATGACAAATGGCTGCATGATTAATTGAACATTCCCTTGAAGATGCACTAACTCTCTCTGCAGTGTCTAGAGCATCTCAGCTTGGATTCATAGATTCAGTGGCCCACTGGGCTGCTCACATTCAATATGAGTGTGTGCTCTCATTTACACATACTACATGCCAGTTTAGGTGATTAATTCACATTTCAGGCAGTTCCTGGTTATCAGAACACTATTTAAGGATTTCAAATATAAAGACACCAGATTGCCCAAGAGGGCTCCTCCAAGCCTGGGTGATATATTACCACCACCAATTTGTACATTTACACCCCACTAAGGTCCTCATCAGGCACCTCTTCAGATGAGGAGAGCAGCTCACCAGATCCGCTCCTGACACTGAAGGGCCAATACAGAAGGTGCTGCATCAGTCATAGGAGCTGAATGTTTCCCAGATCCCACCAGCACAGGAGCAAAGCACAAGTCTGCATCTCAAACTGAAAAACTCCCCATGACAGAACACTGTGCTACTACTACCCCGACGGACGGACCTCAAGATAAATGGCCTAATCCTGAGTCCACTGACTTTCATGGGAGCAGACTATAGCGTTAATATGTACACAGTGCTGGCAAAGTAACTGAGAAAAAACAGATGTAACTGAAGTAAATGTGGTCTTGAAAAAAAAGCCAGTTCCCTTTCATATCAAAAGAACAACGGTAGCCGTCAGTTATTTCTCCATCCTTTTTCATTCTCCCTTCCCCTTTGAGTGTCAGCAATGACAGTATGGAATTTATCACACCCTAAAATGCTTGGAGTCTCAAGTCACAAGGTTCGTGTGCATGTGACTCAAGTAATCTTTCATTTGACATACCAATGTGAAAGTCACTTTTGGGATCCACTAGCCTGTAATACTTCTTGACAGTGAGATTGATTAGGCTGTGAAATAGTTTCTCAAAGGAAGTACTGGAAGCTTCATTGCTTGTCTCATAAAACTAAGCTATAAAAAATAACTCTGCAGTGACAGGGAGATACTCTGGGAATTACCCAATTGGACATTTCCTTCTTTTTTTCTGGGCCTCCCTGTCATCACAACAGCTTCCCCTCCCTAAACCCCTGAACAGGTTCTGATGCAGATGACTGGAAGGGTGGAGGAAGGCCACTCAGATAATGTTCCTACCACCATACAACACAAAATGTTGGCCACTACAGGCTCGTCTACACAGGAAAGTTTTACCAGTTATGCACACATAATTATCACAGCATAGCTCACCGTGTGGACAGAAGAAGAGACTGGTTTAGCTTATGCACCATTCAAAGCAACAAAAGCTAAAATGAATCAAACAAAAAAAGCATTGTTATGCTGGAATAAGAGTCTCCTCACAGGAGTTGCACTGTATAACTACAGTCATTTAAATTCACACTTAACTCATATTGGTATAACTTTCTTGAGCAGACAAGCACTAAAGCACATACTATAATAATCATGGCTCCAGGGAGTCGAAGTCACATTTTGTTTAACCCAGTATATTAACGTCAAGAACAAATCTGGCCCCCCTTTCTGTGTCATCATTTGCCCTTCCTCCAAAAGAAGGCCTCAAATAAAACAGGTAAACACCCACCAAGAGCACATCCATCACTTGGGCTACAGCAAACAGCAATGCTGAAGCCTGGAATTTACAGTTCCTTCCTCTGAGACAGCACACTCACTTTTTCTTCTTTCAAAAGGAAAATGGTTCTTTAGCGGGGACTGCCACCTATGAAATCACACCTAAGGTTATGACCGTAATGATGGCTTCTCTCTCTCTTTGCAGTCCATTCTTTTTCCATTCACAAAATGAATCTGTGACGTAGTCACCTGTGATGTCCACCTAAGCTTCTCTGCACCAGAGACAAGCAACTCTCCTTTATCCACATTTAGAGAACTACTTCTGAAACCAGACAGCACGCTGTGCTCCAGCACTAGCCTTTCAGATCTGAAACCATGTTGTCTAGTCACAAGTGAAATGAGTTTTTTAGTCTCAGTGCCCATCGCAAGAGACATTTATTCTGATCACAAACCCAGCACATTTCATTTGTTGAGTCTTGGGCCAACAAATGAACCCAAGGCAAAAAATGCGAAAGCAAGTCCAGATACAGAAGTAGAAAAGCTGCCAATTCAAAGAAACCTAAGAGCCAACTGAAACTATGGAGCAAAGATTTAGAACTGCCATGAAAATTGCTCTCCAACTGCCAGTTTTTCTGAGGCTAATGAATACTAATAGTAGTAATAAGCTGGAAGACCCATTCAGAAGTCTGAGGGCTGCAAAGGCAGTTCTTATCTTTCTGAGTGTTTCAAGCATTGTTCTTTTGATTTGCTCTTTGTTAAAATACAAATACACAACTGCGGTCCTGACCACTTGTGACCATTTAAAAAAACACTTAGGTATATTTTACAAGAACACGGCTAAAAATCCTGTGCCTTGGACAAACTCCAGCTTGGGTAAATACTCTGCCTTATTAAAATCACCCTGCTTTTCAGCTGCAGACAGTATTCACTTCCTGTGTACAAATGTAATGGAGAGTCTTGTCTGATGACAACCACCTCTGGATGTCTGCTCACTTAGTATGGACGGTGTGTGTAGGAATTTTCACAGATCACTCTCCGAGGAGAAGCCATGGTGGAGACACGTATCCATTGAAAACCAATGAAAGACAACATTAATATGGAGAGAAAATGAGCATTCTGCAATAAAGATGACCCCACCCAAAGAGTCAAGTAAACAGCACCACCACTCCCTCAGGAAAATTCTACTTGCATCCTAATTAAGGCTGACAACGCCGGAAGGTAAACTAATGCTACACTAAAGAACGTAATGCCCTGTTCTGCATTCTGGCCCAAGCTGTCACTTAGAATAAAAATTAAGAGTATTAAGGCCACTGTACTACACAACGTGAAACACCATTACAGCAGTTTTCAAAGGCTGTAAGCTCACTGAATGGTGACCAAATATAAACGGAGATTAATTTTGGTAAAACCTTCACAATTGTATGCCCTGGGGACGATAAATGTGTGATCATTGGTGCAAGAAGGTTAATGAAGGAAATTGCTGTTTAAAAAAAAGAGAAAAATGGCTTCTGAAAATTTGGGTTGTCACCTCAGGGATGGATTAGATAAAAAATGCTGGTACAGACCCAGAAAAGTGTGTCACAGCTAAATCTTAAAACTTCATGTGTGGCTCTTTTTTATGGAGGAGGGTAAAGCTAACTTTCAGATTTAAAATGAAATCTGGTTTACTAAACTCCAAAATGGGCACTCAAAAAGAAATCCAAAGTAATGCTTCTAAAGGAACCTCCTGCCAATACAGTCGTTAGTTTAACAGCAAGGAAAATTTATGTCCTCTATTCCCATAAAGCGTTCAGCTTGAGCAGCAGCAACACATGTTTCCTCTCCACTGACCTGCCAGTATGTCATGGACTTGGCCGGGAGGCAGAGAGAAGTTCAATTGCCAGGGACGTTCAGCCCCCGGCCTCTTTTAGAATTGTCAACAACAAGACCAACTGCAATATTCCCACCACTGCCACCATGTGTGTTACAGTTCAGGGCAACTGCACCTGTATTCCCCCTGCATGATCCCTCAAGGGCACCCTCACTAGGCATTGGTTCCTCAGCAGGCCCCTCTCTTGGGCAGAGATCTGAATCTCTCTCTCTTCTGACTGAGGTTTTTCCAAGCTTCAGAGTTCCCTATGCCCTTGGTCAGAGTCTTCACAAGACTTTCGCTCCAGAGGCTATACATAGCGTATTTGCCACAGTTAAAAGTTACCACACAGCTTTTTGTAAGCAAGCATATTTACTCTTAAGGTGAAAGCACTATTAAAAACAATTTAAAAAACCTTATACACACACTAAAAGCTTACCAAGGGTCACCCTAACTCTAGCCTTGGGTTCTCCTAGGTGTCAGAACTTCCAACCTTTTCCTAAGGATTAGGGCCCTCCCTTGGACAGAAGGTCCTGTCCATTTGCTGGATCTGAAAGCAGGACTCAAGTCAGTTTGTCTGTCCATTTCTGGAGAATCCAGTTTGAACTACTACATCTCAGCTTCTCCAGGTGGTGCTACAAACTGAGGGAATTCTTCTCACCCTCCATCCCCCCACACTCCGTTATTAGCTCCTAGAGAAGCTGTGGTTGCCCCCCCAATGGTATTACATACAATCCCTGGCCCACAAAGAATCTAAACCTTAGTAAAGTGAGATCTCCCAAAGATATTGCAGGAAATTGCCATAGCTGTCGCACCCAGAATTTCTAAAGGACCTTGAAATTAACATGGAATTTTGTTTATATCCTTGTTTGTGCATAAGCATCATTGATGACAGTACAGCTCTAGAGATATGCTCTGGAATTTCCTCACCCTCCACCAAAAACTGTCCTCAATGAGTGGAGTGTCTTCTTATTTTTCAAAGACCATATTTCAGCAGTTCAGGTTAATTTATGTATCGACTGGAACAAGCAATGCACAGGAGTCTTCTCAGATAATCAGTCCGTAGGGAAACCTTTGCATACTTGTGATTTTACGTGTTTCAGTTAACTCAGCTCTAAATGTAAAATCCAGACTCTGGACAAACCTGAGTCAATAACACAATTAATGGATTAGACACAAGCCCACAGTTTTACTATCTGCAATTGATGTAGTAGTATTGACAATATTTAATTTTAACTGTTTCAAAACACCATGTTGGCGAACAAGAGAGAACAGGAATAACTTATCGAACGTATCAGGCTGCAGCACTGTAGGATGCAATGTGCCTCTGTTGTGGAAATAATTTTACTAAGGTTTACCACAACTCGTTTTCCATACAAGTATTTCTTTATCAGTTCAAAGGCCACTTGGTGGTTGTTTACATCCAAAACACAAGCATGTAAACACATTTTATGTACTAGCAACAATTTAGTCATGAGCATTGGCCAAATACAATCTGATCTTGGAAGACGCTCTCCTATCATTGTGTGGAAGGGGTATGGAAAAACTCTGACAGAGAAACCCTTAAAAGCTAGTCTTTTTATATACTATAACAAACAAGTGAGGTCATTGCTGGTTATTGGACTTTATCTAAAGCCAGATGAGGCAGTTAAGGGCCGAACCCCCTGATTCTGCTTCAGTCACGATTAATGGCTGGACCCCTTTCATCAATGTTTTCCTCTTATTTTATGTTGCCATATTTCTTTCTAACTACTAAACAATCATTTCTTTTTAAACAAGCTTATGTAACTGTGACAGGCTCCATGGCTCCGTTCTTTGCAAACAATTCTCACTACAGACCTGACGAACTCACTACACTAACCATCTCATAGCATATTTATCCACAGAGTAACACGTAAGGTATCTATATGAAGCTCATAACTTGATAAGATTCAATTTTTGTGAGATGTATGTATGTACAGATAATATTTAAAGAATAATGTGCGCGTGCATATAAGTAATCTTTATGGACTTGGAGTAAAAATAGTCACCAGGCATACCATGTTTCAGTGATAACCCATTCAAGCAAGAGGGAGTTGTCTCCCTACTCAGTTGGCCAGGTAATGCAAGTTTATATAATCGGTCAAATATGAGCTCTTTTCAGCACAGCCTCACATAAGGAGCTAAAGCAATCCCGGGATGCATGATCGGGGGGAATCTCAAATAGGAGTAGAGAGGTTATTTTTAGGGCTGTCAAGTGATTAAAAAATTAATCATGATTAATCGCACTGTTAAAAAAACAACAGAATACCACTTAAATATTTTTGATGTCTACATTTTCAAACATATTAATTACAATAGAATACAAAGTGTACACTGCTCACTTTATTTGTGACAAATATTTGCACTGTAAAAGACAAAATACATTTCATTTCAATTCACCTAATTCAAGTACTGTAGTGCAATCTCTTTATAATGAAAGTTGAATTTACAAATGTAAAATTACGTATAAAAAAACCCAGCATTCAAAAATAAAACAATGCAAAACTTTAGAACCTACAAGTCCACCCAATCCTACTTCAGCCACTCAGACAAACAAGTTTGGTTACAACTTATTTGCAGGAGATAATGCTACCCATGTCATGTTTACAATGTTACCTGAAAGTCAGAACAGTTATTCACATGGCACTGTTGTACATGGCATCACAAAATATTTATGTGCCAGATACGCTAAAGATTCATGTGTCTCTTCATGCTCCAACCACCATTCACAGAATATCAGGGTTGGAAGGGACCTCAGAAGGTCATCTAGTCCACCCCCTACTCAAAGCAGGACTAACCTCAACTAAATCATCCCAGCCACAGCTTTGTCAAGTCTGACCTTAAAAACCTCAGAGGACATGTGTCCATGCTGACGACGGGTTCTGCCTGATGATAATTCAAAGCAAAGTGGACCGAGACATGCTCATTTTCATCATCTGAGTCAGATGCCAGTAGCAGAAAGTTGATTTTCTCTTTTGGTGGTTCGGCTTCTGTAGTTTACGCATCGGAGCGTTGCTCTTTTAAGACACCTGAAAGCATTCTCCACACCTTGTCCCTCTCAGATTTTGGAAGGCACTTCAGATTCTTAAACCTTGGGTTGAGTGCTGTAGCTATCCTTAGAAATCTCACACTGGTACCTTCTTTGTGTTTTGTCAAATCTGCTGTGAAACTGTTCTTAAAACGAACACGTGCTGCGTCATCATCCAAGACTGCTAGAACACGAAATATGTGGCAGAATGTGGGTAAAACAGGAGACAAACAATTTGCCCCCAAGGAGTTCAGTCACAAATTTAATTAACACGTTTTTTTAAATGAGCATCATCAGCATGGAAGCATGTTCTCTGGAATGGTAGCCAAAGCATGAAGGGGCATATGAATATTTAACATATCTGGCACATAAATACCTTGCAACACAGGCTACAAAAGTGCCATGTGAACATCTGGAAGTTGAGACTAGACAACTTCAGACTGGAATTTTTTACTTTTTTAACAGAGAGTAAACATTGGGACAACTGACCCAGGAATGTGGATAGATTCTCCATCATTGAATTTTTAAATCACAACAACATTTTTCTTCAAACTCTGCTCTAGGAATTATTTGGGGGCAGTCTCTGACCTGTGTTATACAAGAGGTCAGACTAGATGATCACGATGGTCCCTTCTGTCCTTGGAATGTTTGAATAGTCTACCCTTGCCACATCTCAGAACAGTCTTCAGTAGTTTTCCACTGACAACTGCAAATGATCAAAACCACTTGGAGGTGGAAAGGACGATTATAGCAGGCAGGAGATCACTTGGGCTACAAATATAACAAAAGACTTTCAGTATAACAATATAAGGAAGGGCACTCTAGATCTCTTCACTGAGGAAACCCCTTAAGAATCAGGGGGCTGATTTTTGGATGCTCGTTCTTGTGAAACTAGCCACCTCCGAGAGGACTAAGCTTTGGGGAGAAAGCTATTTTATTAGATAGGAAAAGTAACTATTGGTAAATGTAAGGCCAAGTTCCTGTTTTAGCAGTTCATTTTATATTACAATCAGTTGCCTCCATCACTTTCTTTCTTTTCTAGTTATATCTTTATTCTTCCCTAAATACACTTACTTTTATTTTATTATAAGCACTAGTCCTGTGTGGTTTCCAAGAGCGGTGGTTTGAGACAAAACCGATAAGCTGAGACACACTGAATATTTTGGTGCAGAGAATCTGTAACTGCTAAGGGTCGCCCATGGCAGGGATTGGATATCTGAAGGGAACAATTCAAAGGGATTTGGGGTGCCCCTATTGTTAACCTAAAAGGTATTTAGGACTGGAATTGCCCAGAAGTGGGTGCTTGGGGGTGTCAAGGAGCAGACCCGCAGCCACAAGACGACAGACTCCCTCCTGCTGGAGGCAGGAGGTACCAAGGTGACTCAGTCTTGGGTTCCCTGAGAACTGTCACAGTAACTAATTATTGCACCTTGTACCTAATTAAAAATACCTAGAAAGAAAATATGGTTATTACCTCAACCCAATTCTTAAGCATGATAACACTGATATTTCACAGGACACTACATATTTAAACACAAACAATCCTTTCTTATACCATGATTCTTTTCAGTTGCATGTTTTGGGCCTAACATTCAAACAAACTGAAAACCATAATTCATCCAGGCCCAGCTCAGGTCTGTATTTCTAGGTTCTGGTACAATGAAAGGCACATCACACTCAGGTTCATCTATTGATGCATTCCAGAGCACCCTCTCACCACCAGGCATCCATTGCTATCAAGCCCACACAAGTCTAAGGCAGTGGTTTACAACCTGGGGTCTGCAGAGGAGCACAAGAAGTAATCACGAAACTAGAATTTCAGATCCCAGAAAGTCATTCTGTTTTTCTGATTAAAAAGTATGTGAATGCCCCACCTACAGGTCAAAACCCGGAAGGGTTGTCATCACCAGAAAAGCCCACTTTAGCACCCTCTCTCATACAGTGTCAAATGCCATGCTGATCACGTGTGCAACATTCGTAGCTGAATTCTGTTCAGTCAGTTTTCAGTCTAAGACTTCAAAGGCAGAGGTCCGCAGACCACAGGTAAAATTTCCAAAGGGGTCTGCACCTCTATTTGAAAATGTTTTGCAGCCTGCAAATAAATAATAAAAAAAAAAAAAGATTGAAGCCTCCTGGTCTAGGGAGTAACAGGGGCTCCCTAGACACTCCCACTCACTCACCAGACTCCTGGTGATCCCTAGCCACAAGATGGCACCTGAAGAAAGAGGATGGATACATCCTTCTGGCCCCCAGCTCAGAAACAGCAGCAGTTCTGTTGCTGAGTTACTGCTAATAAGCTTCTTCCAGGGATGGGGCAAAATGTGCCCCGCTGGAGCAGTGCATGAGACTATGAGCTCCTCACGCTACTGCTGAGATAGCACCAGAAACTATCCACAAAAAGGGCTCTCAAATGCACAAAGCAAACAAGCTTAAGAAGAAGGTGGCCTCTAATCTTCCATTTCAGTAAGCAAAGGTGTTGCTTTTAACAGCAGCAGGTGACAATACATTTATTTGAAAGTGTAATTTTTAAGCTGGCATATGTTTTTACATCCCTACAGAAAAATACTCCTGCCTTCTTTGAGTGCATACACACATGCAGAGCCCTGTAGCGAGACTAGGATCCCGCAGTCCCACAGGACCCACTGCCAGAATAGATCAAAATTAACAATGCAGGGGAGAGGATGAGAGCAGGATTAAAAAAAGTCCTGCAGAGGGCTCTACGCACATGCTCAAGGAAGACAAGCTATTATAGCTCTTCACTAAAAGGGGTCACACCTTCAGGGCAACTCCCCCAAAGCACACAAGGTTTCAAAATGCGGAAACGCTATCATGCCATGAAACTAGCATGCAAACCTCAAGAGTCAGCACAAGGAGTAGGAAGCTTTTGGATCAGGCTTGACAGGCATGTACAAAACCAAACCTGCAAATTGGCAAGTTTGTTTCTACAGGCACAATATACAGATTCAGTGTATTTAAGAGGTCAGCAACTTGCAGTAAGAGGTTTGAGACTCCTTGCAGCCCAGATTAGGGGGAAGGAAAAAAAATAGATCTCATTCTCATGAGGAAGGTTTATTTTTGGTAAACATTTGTTGAGCTTTTTCTTGATTATGTAGGTACAGTCGGACCCCGCAATACCGCAACAATCGGGATCCAAGAAAAATCTATTGCAATAAACGCGGGGTCGCGGTATTGCGGGGTTCCGCTGCATCAAAGCGGCGCCCGCCGCCAACACTGGGAGCCAGCCGTGCCCCGCGCTATAAACAGATTCGTGCTATAGCGGGGCACGGTATTCCAGGGTCTGACTGTATACGTGATCAAACAGCTGTGATGGGCATTTTTATTAAACAAATAGAATGAAATATAAGAGAGACCTTTCATTAAAGTACTCCAAAGAATTCTACCAATTTAAACTGAAATCCAGAGTGTGTACTAGGATCATGTCACTGACCAAAAGCAATGCAGCAACCTCTGCAACTGTTTAACAGTACGCAGCTCTACTTCTCTTCTAAACTACTGTGATGGACAGAAGATCCAACTGAAACTTCAGGGAAATTTAGGAAGAATGAATACAACCACCATACTGGAATTAGGTCAAAACATGCAACTTAGTGACCTAAAAGGAGTCAGAATATGAATTTTACATCTCATCTGAGAATCGGAATCCCCAATCGTGCAATGTCCCCTAATTCTATGCTCTTAATACAGACGTGGGCAAACTACAGCCTGCTGGATCATCCTGCCTGGCCTCTGAGCTCCCAGTCGGGGAGGCTAGACCCCGACCCCACCCCTGCTGTCCCTTCTCCCCCACAACCTCAGCTCACTGCGCTGCCAGCACTCTGGCCTGAGACTCCTGCAGGGCAGCGTTTGGGCGGCGTGGCTGGCTCTGACGGGGCTGCAAGCTACTGCCACTCGGAGCAGCATGGTAAGGGGGCGGGGAGCCAGGGGGAGGTGAGGGCTGGATTACGGGATCCCAGGGGGCAGACGTTTGGAGGGGTGGAGTCGATAGGGCACAGGAATCCCGGGGGGCCTGCCAGGGGGTGGGGTCCCTAGAGGGGGCAGTCGGGGAAAAGGAGCAGGGGGGTTGGATGGGTTGAGGGTTCTGAGGGGGGCAGTCAGGGGCTGAGAAGTGAGAGGAGGCGGATAGAGGGCAGGAGCCAGGCTGTTTGGGGAGGCACAGCCTTCGCTACCTGGCATTCCACACAGTTTCACAAGCCTAAATGTGGCCCTCCAGCTAAAAAATTTGCTCACCCCTGCTCTAATATTTGGTCAGTTCTGATGGAGATCAAAGTTCATCATCTAGTGAATAATCATAACGCTGCCTAGGTAGTCCTTGGAGGCATTCCATCTAAATTCAGACAGAGCCCAGCCCAGGTTCAGAAAGCCAAGAAACAGAATCACAGCAAAAGGCAGCCTTAGCATAGGTGAGATCTACCCCTCATTCTTTTTGGAAGGAAATAGGGAGTGATCATTTCACCATGCGCTTTTTAAACAAAAACAACAACAAAAAGTTGTCTCGGCATGACACAGAAACTCTTCAAACTAATGCATTTTGTCTGAGCTTCTGAGACAACAGGCATACGGAGCTATGGGTTGCTTTGAGCTATCAAATCTTCAGTGGCACTTTTAAGAATTAGCATCACTCAGTTAATCAAGGAAGTACCAAAAAGAGTGGCATTCTAAGACACAAAAAGGCTGGTACCAATAAACTTATCAATGGCCTTTTTGGTTTCATCAGTTTCCAAGCCACTAGAAACAGCCAACCCACCAGTATTTTATTGTGCATCAAGTTCTGGGTACAATGCTTGTAAATATTTACATTTTAAGACTTCTTATGACAGCCATCTGTAGATTCAGAACACAACTCACGAGTAGACTCTAACAGACAGACAGACAACATGGATCTTGTGCAGCTCTCGATTGCTCAATTTATGGGCTGCTAGCAATTTCTCAGGTAGCAATCCTGAATTTCATGCTTCAAGATAGATATTAGGTTTCTTTCCCACCAGCTAACAGGGTTGTGTCGTTTTCAAGAGCAGGGAGGAAAAAAAGATCACAGGTGTAGCTTTTTCTATAGAAAGGAGGAGGCTGTAGAGAAAAGCATAGCTTAGAGAAGGAAAATTTCAAACTAGCTATTAAGTGGCTGTTGTTCCTCCTGACTGTGAAGGAATGGAGATAAGGTGTGATAATAATTCAAGGAGGAGCCTAGTTCTTCAATGTGAAGGCATAATGATAAAGGAGAGTTAATCCTGAAGTTAATGTCTCAGCTAGAAGATATGGCCAGAATGACAGAGACCTCCTCTGTGTAAACTTGAAACCTTGTGTCTCTCACCAACAGAAGTTGGTCCAATATCACCTCACCCACCTTGTCTCTCTCTCTCTCTCTCTCAAATAAGGGTCTACAGCAGGGGTGGGCAAACTAAGGCCCGTGGGCCACATCTGGCCCGTGGGACCATCCTGCCCCACTCCTGAGCTCCCGGCCAGGGAGGCAAGTCCCAACAGCTCCCCCACCTCCCTCCCCCACAGCCAGGCCGCTAGCGCTCCGGCCTGCTGCTTCTGCCAGGAAGCGTTGCAGCAGCTTGACTGGCTCCAGGGAGCTGGGGGTTGGATAAGGGGCAGGGGAGAGTGGGAAGCAGTCAGGGGGCGGTTGGACAGAGCAGAGACTCGGGGGGATGGCGATCAGGGAAGGAGCAGGAGGTTGGGGTTCTGGAGGGCAGTTGGGGTGAGGGTGTGGATACAGCTCAGGGTGGTCAGGGAGCGGCTGGATAGGCGTGGGAGTCCCAGGGGGCCTTGTCAGGGGGTGGGGGTGTAGATAGGGGTCAGAGCACTCAGGGGGCAGAGTGGGGGGGGGTTGTTAGGAGGTGGGGTCCTGGGGGTGGTTGGGGGTGGGGTCACTAGAGGGAGTTAGGAGACAAGGAGCAGGGGGGCTTAGGTTGGGGGGTGGAGTCCTGGGGGGTGGTTAGGGGTGGGGGGCAGGAAGTGGAAAGGGTGGATAGGGGTGGGGGACAGACTATATGGGGAGGCACAGCCTTCCCTACACAGCCCTCCATACTATTTCACAACCCCATGTGGCCCTCAGGCCAAAAAGGTTTGCCCACCCCTGTCCTATAGGGTAAGCTATTCACTCCATTTACAGGGCTTCTCCAGTCAAGTATACCACAGTACAAATCTGTGCAGTAGTTCTTAATCATATCGAAACCATGCTAAGGACCATTTACACCAGCACATCACAGCTGGAATCTGCTTCCTTACAGGACCACCTGTTGCTTCTAGCAAAAATATAGGTAGCAGTTTGAGAGTTAAATCTAATGTGTAATTGCCATTTGTTCAGCTAAGTCTAGTACGTGCTGCTCATTTAAGAGACCTGCACAGATTCAACTAGATTACAAAATTAGAGATGGAAAAAAACCCAGAACAGATAGAACCCATTTCTGCCTTAAAGACAATTAACCCTGTATTCCCTTTGTCCTCCCCACAGCAACCAAGGTGGTAACTATTAAACTGATACTAGATAATAAAGGCACATGTCTAAGGAAATAAATCTGAAAACATGAAGTTTACATTTTTACTAAAATGTAAAAATCAAGAAAAGCATTTAGAGTGCTGTTTTTAGAGAAACGTTCAAAACATATATCATCATATTGCTCCTTTAAAACTGCAATCTCGTACCTTATCATATCTGGTTCTATGCCATCATTCTTATAGGATGCTTGAAGTTGTGTCTGTCGTGTGAGAAGGTCATCCACTAAGTTTTGCCTTCTGTCACCCTCCAGTTGTGTTCTAGGAGCATTTGGTTAAGGGCCAGTCACAGAAATAAAAGCACATCTAAAACTTGTATTTCCAGTGTTAAAAGCATCACTCTCAGAAGTCACCTATTACTGCAGTACCAAAGCCAGTTAGGAAATGAGAATTTTCAAAGGGCAATAGTTAAAATAGACAACCCAAAAAGCTCACTCTTTACTTGATAAAGATTGATAACATTATTCATTCATAAGAGAGTCAGGCTGCCTGGCTCTCAAGAGGCATAAATTATTACAGCACTTTCTTCACATCTTAAACTCTAAAACACAACATAGCGACACCTCCACCCTTCACTGAAAGGTATCTAGCAGAACCCTATTTCTGTGATTTACAACATCTTAAAGAAAAGACAAATCAGGATTTCTTCTGAGAATGTGATCCAGAGAGCACAAACTGATGAGGAGATTTGGGAAGATTTTTAATATATATATTTTTTGCATTGAATTAAATGTAAAAATTAAGAGCAGTGAACTCCAAAAAAACCAAACAGACGCATATCATCGCTCTCAGGCATTAAGCTTATTAGTTTTCTTTAAAAAACACTAAGAAAATGATTTGTTGGATCTGTTGGATTCACCATGGCTCTTGGTATGTTAACTATTTTGCTGGGTGATAATACAGGCCAGGTGAGAAGCCCTCGCCCAGCTCAGTAAGGTGGTCAGCAGGTTACCTATAGTTTATTTAGAGGATTACTTTCCATTTACAGAATTATATCATTTTTACTCCCTAGTAGCAACTGAAGGGGAGCTTGTTGCTTTTGAAGAAAAATGACCCAATTCACTCAGCCACTGAATGACTGGAGTTCTTGGAGTGCTGTCCTTGTTCGATTTTTAATGAACTTAGTGATTGCCTTTCTTCCTCGAGTTGTCATTTCAGAGGGGTACATAGCCACAATGACTTATATTTGTTTTCTTACATAGCAGTGCTATTCATCTGTACCAAGGTAATATTCTCAAATGAAAGGATAACTGTATCCTGCAACATTTTCAAAGTTCCTCGTTACAGCGAAAGCTCCTAGCCTGTTGCGGCTAAGCAACCATTTCAAACCCTCCACCCTGATTCAAATGTGGATACGAGGGTTCAACACACAAAGGCCAATTGCTCACTTTCAATGCTAACATAAGGCAGCTTGCAAGTAAGAGGCCTTCAAATGGCCACTAGATATACTTCCATAGGCACACGTGGGTTAGAGAGAAGACATGATAAAGACTCAGAGAGAACACAATAGAGGTACCAAATTTTTTTTATATATATTATATATATGAAGGAAAAACGTACAAGACAATCTAGCACTAACAATTACCCCCACACACAACTGAAGAGCAAGGAGAAGTCAATGATGTGGAAAGGTAACAAATATAAAACATTATTAACACAATGCACAATTAACCTGTGACTCTCTCTGACATTGCAGCAAAGATGTCCTAAATGTTTGTATGAAGTTAAGAGAATGTTCCAGAAAGTTTAAAAAAGTACTCGTCAATTTCACATCTTTCTTCTTCTGAGGTCCATACTTGTATCTCATCCTGGGACAGATGAGCACATTCGCTGTTGTTTGTTTTATATGTGGATTGTAGCAGCTTTTTGGGGCAGACACGGTCTTTGTGCTCTGTGTTTGTACAGCACCTAGCACAATGGGATCCCAAGCCCTCAACTACAACTCCAAGGCACCATAACAATACAAATAATAAATTTAAAAACCTGAAACCTTCCTATGTAGGGCAGAGTGTCGGCAGCCAGGAGGCATTTGTTCCCAGCAAGATTCTAGCATCTGCCCTTAGAACAGAGAGAGAGTTTCTAAGACCTAGAAATAAAAATCCTAATTAGACAAAAGGGGCCTAAATTTTCAAAAGTGACTAATGATTCTGGGTGCCCAATTTGAGGCACCTTGAATGGGTCTGATTTTTAGATTCTTGGTGTTTGGTATTTTCTGAAAAATCAGGTCACTGAAGATGCCTCAAATTGGGCACTGAAAATCACTACGCATTTTTGAAAATTTAAGCCAGAATACATAATTGGCTGTAGCAGTTTCATGGAACAAAGCACACTATAAAGAAAGAGCCAAGTCATCCCCTACTATATCTCATTAAAGTGCGTGGTGTCACACTGGGATGAATTTGGCTATGTGTGTCTATTTTCGAGTCACCTGTATCGTTACAGTAGATTTTCAGACCCATACAAATGCTATTGGGCTGCTACCTGCTTACCCCTCTTACACATGGTGTTTCTAGCTGTGTGCAGGAAAGAATAGGTCAGGACATGAAATCCAGAGAACGGATGAATGAGGAAGCAGTTACACATTCCTAGCATGTCTTCTATGACTATCCAGCTCTTCCATCCAGAAGGACAGAGAATCAATTTCTTCACATTAACAGCACTGTACTTGATCAGGGCTGCTCCTGATCTCCCCTTATGGGGATAGCCATGCCCGCTACATGGCAGTCTTGCTTCCCACCATACCAGGGTGTGCAAGGAGCTCCAAATTTGGACACTGGTTTCATACATGGCTGTGGGATAGCACTGCAAGCACAGAAACCTGCAACTTCTTTTTTAAACTGAATTGCGAGGAGCACAAGAAAATACACAGGCCAATTATGTCTCAAACAAAGAGCATCAGAGCTGCCGGTGTTACAGACTGTCATACACTGGAGATGTCCCAGCAGAGTCACTACAACATTAAAAAAATGAGTGCAGGGTCCCTGAAATAGAAATCAAGATTGCAGGCAACATTTTAGTAATTGGGGTCTCCTGGAGTGGGGGGCAGGGGCTGCTGCTTCCCTCCCAAAAGAGCCTGTTCTTCCACCCACTCCTACAATACCAGAAAGAACAGCAAGATACTGTTTACATGGATACATCTGACGTGTTGATGTAGCTCGAAGCAGTAAGTCCTTCAGCTGGTCGATCTTTACCTTGAGATTCTGCAGCAATGATCGGATTGTCACATTAAGCTAAAGGAAAAAAAGAAAAAAAAAAGTTATTTTTTTTTAAACCAGATTACAGCGTAGCCATACAAACAAACCAGTGCAGAGCCCCACAAGCCCCACTATACACCACACCGCAGGAGTCCATCTGACATAGGGAAAATCCTCACTGAGAACACAGAAGCTCAGGTGTGCACAAGCAGCACTGCTTGTGATTTTTTTTATAAAACAATTAGATGTTAGCATTGGTTTTGCAACCAGTTTTATAATGTACTCAAGTTAATTATGAGCTCTTTCTTCCAAATGCTTACCAATTAATTCCCCTATCTGCTAGAATATTTTGCCCATATTTTGCTGTTGTCCAGTTTCCTAGTGGTTCTTAAGGGAAATACGGATGCTGCCTTTTCCTGTAGGCAGAGATCTCCTAACAGTAACCTTCACTAAAACAGAGGAACCAGAGGTTGAAATTCCTTCCACTCACTCTCTAATAACTTCCAGACCTCCAATTTCATTTCTATTTAATTGTACCACCAGACACTTGTTTCACATCTTTGCTTTGCTCCTGGCCTCTCCGGACTATTGACTGTAATAATTTGTGTTCTTGTTGCTTGCATGTGGTTCTGAGATTTCCTTTTCTACTGTAAACATAATAAAAAAAATATTCTCTGCCAAGCAAGTAACAACAGTACTGTAAAGTTCTGGCTACCTTAGAGTTCTGTCACTTATCTTTATTCTGTAGAAGAGTCTACACTTCTCTCCACTTGTCCTGAATATTGTTCCCTTTGATTCTGCTAACTAGAGAAAAAGCACATATGATTGAAACTAAGTTGGTAATCACCCAAGTTACAGGCTTGTATGCACCTGAAGGTGCCTCCTGTTTGCAACGCAATAACTGTACTGTGGGTGATCACTCAAAGACAAAGCAGGAATAAGGTCAGGTTACATGCATTATGGAATCAACAGGGAGCAGGACAGCTTGTTTTTCCTGTCATACCTACGCTCCAAATGGCTACTTCCTTCTGAATTCCCCATTCCCAACAAACTACGCCACATCAATTTCTACCCCTTGGCAGCTAGTCCCAGGATAGCCCCAGAACGACTGTCTGCTCCCCTTGAGGAAGATGGAGAGGCATTCTGTCAGGCAAAAGAGGCAGTTACATGTGCAACCTTCACTTCCCCATTACTGGTAATTCTTGTGACATAGTGTACTTGATATCAGCACGGAGGTGATAGGTGGAGTTTCCAGAAGTGTCTCACTGAAAGTTTGATTGAGGAGCCTGAAACCCGTTTGAGACTTGTACCCCTACCAGGTATGAAGATGATAAAGTGGGTCAGATGTTGAGGCAGTCAGTTGTTGTGAGCATGTGATTAGCCAGTTTAGATGGTAAGTAGCCAGGGAAGAGATTTGTGTAATAGTTGTGCCACTGAAAAACAGTCAGGCAGTCACTTAAGCAACATTTCCCCCCACTTCTCAAAGCTGAGTGAGCCTTCAGGACAATAAACACAATTGCAAGCCCCCACAGCCCTGCCAGGTGTTGTTAAAGGCCTTCTCATTACCACGGATACAGCTCCTGCACCTTCCTCTGTGGGAAATGCTGCATTAACTTTATCCAGCGGAGCTAGCCAGAGTACAGGGACTGGGAAGAATTCCACATCAGTACAATGCAAGGTAACTAATCAACACCATCCATCAAGGGATTTTCCCCCCAGCTAAAAAGCCCCACAAGGTAAGATTGCATGCTGGCCTCACTTCGCTCCCACGGAAAGCAATGGGAGTTTGACCGCTGGCTTCAGCATGACTAGAGTTACCCAATACTTGAGCATCTGCGAAAGCCTCACCCCACAGCCTTGTTTAACCTTAGCTTTTATACTCCATTTCTATTCAATTATAAACACGGGTTGTTGTTTTTTTGTTAAGTCACACTAGTGGCAAAACACCATAAAAACCAGGATCTTGTTGACAGCTCGTACCAAGCAAATACCACATGCAGACATCTCTGTTGAACCATTTACTAGCCACAGCAAGTATGATTGATCAGCCATGTGTTTCTTAATGTGAGTTCTTGTTATCATAACAAATATTTCATTGCTGGAAGTTTGTTTATAGTAGAACCAAACGCGGCCAACACTTGCCTCTAACTGTTCTGAAAGCAAATTCCTTTTACTCCATTAAAACACAAACATGGAAAATTTTCATTTTAACCAACTGTGTAATGTTTTCAGAATGCACAGGCTACAAAGCTTACAATACAAGAGAGCCATTAGACAACACTGATGCAGCTCGCCTTCCCCCCCGTTGCCTTCTTTTTGAGCCAGACATCACAGTGGATGAGATGATGCAAGTCAGAGAACTTTGAGCTGTATAAATACTGATGAACTAATCGGGTAACACTTTTTGCTTTGCCTGCATTTCGGGAGTGAATGTGGCTGCACAATTTAAACACTTCTGCGATTTGGGAAAAGATTATAGATATTTTTTTGTAATTGTTTGGTTCTGTATGAGAGCCCTGCAGGACTATGTTCAGAACAGCTACAAGAACAGGCAGCACTGTGAACTTCATACTCATGCTTCCCTCTCCACCCTGCGTTGGTCTCTAGCAAATAATATACCTCGGCCAGGACCTAGAGCAGTGGGTCTCAACCCACGGCCCAATCAGCACTCAGCTGCAGCCCATCTGACATCCTCAGGGCGACACAGATAGTAGACTTATTGTGTGGATGCAGCCCATATAACACAAAGGTTCATATGTAGTCCACAATAGTCAGTAGGCTGAAACCCACTGACGTAGAGAACAGTCACTAGTGGCAAAGATCAAAAATCAATCTCCCTACCTTGTTTAGGCCGGGATTCACAAAGGTGCTTAAGCACATGAATAATCCTGAACATGGAGAATAATCTTACTGACTTCAATGAGACTAAGCATGTGCTTAGAGTAAGGCATACGCTTAAGTACCCTCCCAAATTGAGAAACTGAGAACCTCTTTGCTGAGACTGACTACAAAGGGGACAGTTAATGGCAAACACCTGAATAAACTGGAACCTAGTTATCAATTCAGTCCTAAGCATACATGTAGCTCTTCTGCTTTGTTCGCAGTTAAGATATAACTTGATCTACCAAGACTTAAACATGGCAAAACAATACTGTCCACACTGATTTTAAAACCATGCTACCTTGAAAACACAGTGGTAACTAGAAGGGTTCTGGTAGTTTCCCTGAGGGGCAGGGTTGAGAAATTCTATCATCTTGTTTAAAACAATGTTAAGATGGATTTAGGAAGAAATCTCTAGCATAATTCAGTTAGCACTGTTCCTAGAAAAGAGTAATTGTGAACAAAACCATGGAAACGAAATGCACAAGGATGTGACAGAGCTAATGAACTTCTGAGCCCAATGAGAACCAGACTAATGACTAACAAAGGAAAGAGACAGACAATAGAAAACACTGAAATAGGATTCATTTAATTAAAATTATTAATACTGACTGAGAAACAATTCAATGAGAGCACAAGGCTAAGGGGGTAAATTAGTATCTAAAATGAGGGCTGTCCCTCACAAGTGATAGCTGAGATAGGGCTTTGACATGTCTTAGCGGTATATTTATTGTAACAGCTCATTTAGGAAAAAGCTGCATAAAAACCCCAGTGAGGATGGTTCTGACATTATCCTGTTAGTTGCTTGGGCTCGGGAACGTGTCAGTCCAGAGGCACTTTCAGGTAGAACTTTGGAAGAAGACCACTGAGAGTTCATGAAAATGAAGGTGAAGAATAGTGAAGTTGTGAAGACTGGGAAGAGGTGGAAGCCAAAGCACTGCAGGACAGACTGCAGGCACAATACTGCACGGGCTCCAGAAGAATGCGCCAGCAGTGACTGAAGAGTTCTTCAGCAGCTTGCACTAGGGAGCTTACAGTGGCGCAGCTGCAGCGATTCAGGAGAGCTCTCCCATCGATTTTGTTCATTTTCCCCCCCAATGACTGACAGAGAGCAAGAAACAGTGCTGTCAACATCAGTGCGTAGGTCGGTGTAACTTACATCACTCAGTGGGGTGGCTTATTCACACGCTCAAACAACATAAATTATATTGACTTAAGCCATAGTGTAGCCACAGCCTAAGATCCTTTGTTGTTCTTATTTCATGAGAGCTTTTTGGGGGGGGGTTGTTTCTTCCCCTCCCCCATTCAGCCAGGAGGGCAAGTGACTGTGCTCTGGGAATAGGCGACAGGAGATGGATCACTTAATGGTTACCTGTTCTGTTCACTCCCTCTAGGGAGCCTGGCATTGGCCACTGTGCTATATGGACCATTAATCTGACCAATGTGGCCGTTATGTTCTGATGCTTTCAATTTATAACAGATCATTGTCAAAAGCAGCTATTTTGGTAAAGTCTCTTATTTCAATAAAGCACTAAAATTCCATTTCCGGGACACTCCAAGGGACATCTACTGTATTACTCCAAAGCCAGATTATAAAGAGCTGCCTACAGGCTTTGGAATCCCACTGGCATACAAACCACATATAAAATTCACAATTAGACTACTGCTCTTCTAGCACGTGCCCCTGTGCTTTAACTACTGATGCTCCAGACTCCACTTCTAGCTCCCTTTGAGTCTGAAGCCAACATGCTTAGTAACGAAGTATCAGAATATAACTAAATTTTATTTTTCATTTTAAAAAACTAAAGCTAATCTAAATTCATTGTCTAATCAAAATGACACACCGCAGGCTATATGCTCTGACAGATAACAGTAATTTTCATATCATACATATTCAGGGTATACAAACAACAACAACAGTTGCAACAGCCACAGTGCATTTCTTAGAACTTACAGTACAGTGTGTGGAGTGGATGACTTGGGATATCACTGACTGGATGCAAAGCCATTCACCTCTATGGCTACATCTACACTACGGAGATGATATCAGCACAGCTCTGGAGTGCAGATACAGCCTGCCCTAACAGGAGGAGTTTTTCTGTCCATTTAGAAACACCACCTCCCGTAATAACGTTTGCTCCGTTAACATAGCTTTCGTCCATCAACTTAGCTGTGTCAATACTAAGGGCAAGTCTACACTTAAAACACTAGCATTCACCATAAGGCTGAAGTTGGAGAAGTCAAGCATAGAATTCAGGACATTCAAAAAGTTAGTTTATTCAAAAGCTCTGTTCCTGTTTTCTTTATGTAAACCTTAGTAAATGTATCATATGTAACAACATAAAAAAAACCACAGGGCATGAAATGTTGCATTAGATGAATAGATTGTTACGGTCTGAAGAGACCATGAGGTCTAGTCCAATCTCCTATATAACACAGGCAAGAGATTTTCACCTAGTTAGACTGCATTAAGTCAAATAATGTGAGTTTCATTAAAACATCTCTTCCAGAAAGATATCCAGTCTAGATTTGAAGACAAGAAGCCGACGATCCATCATAGAAACCTAAATTTGGAGCTTTCTGAATGTGTGTTTATCAACTTTACCATTGTATTAGAGTTTGTTATAATTAAATAAAAAACCTAAGTTAAAAGAGATGTTTACAAACATAAGAGCTTTCATGAAGATATAGTACCTTTGTTGAATTTTCACCATTTCTTTGACATCGGTTACGTTCCTGGATTTTTTCAGCAATCTCTTGTGCAATGTGACAGGTGGAATCGTACATCAACAACCTATAAACAGAAAGATTTCAGACAGTTAAGAAAATTCTCCTCAATCATCTCTGTGCCAAGGATCTTGGTTTTAGTCTCTACTCTGTTATTCAAGTGTCCAGAGAGTCTGCAACTTAAAAAATAAATAAAAAATCAGCCCCTAAAAGACCCTGGCAAAGCCAAACAAAAAGCAAACGTAAGAAACAGGTCTGAGTCTTAAAAAATCAAAGCCAACTTAATGGTAGGAGTGCTTCCAGACAATCTAGCATAACCTGTTAGATAGAAAGTGTCATTGAAAATGGTCAGAATCACTAGAGTTCCCAAGATACAGTGGGAAACACCCCACTGCCACAAGCCTCAGAGAGTTAGTTCATCAAATTATTAAAAGCAAACAACATACTACAGTGACACTGAACACCTATCACCCCAGAGATTTCTAATGCATTATTACAGTGATGATATGAAAGAACTGGATCAGTGAATGTTAAACTCTCAGCAAGGGATTTAAATGAACAGTGTCAGGATGCTGTGCTATACAGATTCAGTAATTTGAGGTTGGCTAATCACGGGGACATGAAAACCTTGCTCAGCCAAGGGCCACAGTGGTAGCTTGTGAGGAAAATAAGGCCTATACCTAACTTACATAAAACAAAGCAGACTGAAGCCTCTTTAATTAACATGGTAATTTTATAAAGAAGGGATAGGTGCAAGCACTGGGTGAGCCACGCATCAAGGTGGTGCATTTCATACCCTTAGAAAACACTGATGCTGTAAGTCTAACACTGCTGGCACAGGCATTCTTTTCCCCCCCCTTGTGGATGCTCCACCCTCATTACATCCCGAGGTCCTCCCTGCCCCTGTTTCTCCTGCTCCCATGAGCCCCCCACCCTGCCTCTTCCCACCCCTGCTCCGCCCCCTCTCTCACTCCACCTTTTCCCAAGGCCCCTTCCATGAGCCCACTGCTCACTCCTTTCCACCTTCCCCAAGTACCTCCTGCCAGCTGAACAGCTGATCAGCAGCCAGCTCTGGGGCCCGCAGAACAGCTGATCAGCAGCTCGCCCCTGGGCTGGAACCATTCTGCTGGTGGGTGCTGAGCACTTGCTATTTTTTTCCATGGGTTCTTGACCTCCAGAGCCCCCACAGAGTCAGCGCCTATGGCTGGAAGTGTGTTTCCCATGACCGGTAGACAGACCCATGCAGGCTCTGCTTCAGCTAGTGCACTAAATTTAGTACTGTGGCTGCAGAGGCTCAGGCTAGCCATCCAAGTACAATCACTCTCAACCCCCTGAGTATATATTTGAGTGGCTCACCCTAGCTACTGCCTGTTCTGTCACAGTCACATGATTTTAGCACACTAGCACATTCTGTCGACCCACACAGGGAAGCACAATCCCAGCTGCAGTGCGGAAGTTTTTATAGAGGAAGTCTCAAAGGGTAAGGGGCGGGGAGGGGCTCCTACTGAAGAACTCTAAGGACACCCTGGTTTCACTGTTATCACTGTAAGGCATGTTTTCTAATCCTTTAATCATTCCTGTGGCTCTTCTCTGAACCCGCTCAAAATTATCAACATCTGTCCTAAACTGAGAGTCACAGAACTGGACACAGTACTCCAACAGTGGTTGCACCAGTGCCAAATATAGAAGTAAGGTAACTTCTCTACTCTTACTTGAGATATCCTTGTTTATACATCCCAGGATTCCATTAGCTCTATTTGGCTAGAGTGTCACCCTGGGAGCTCATGTTCAGCTGACTATCCATTACTATTCCCAAATCTTTTTTAGAGTCCTTCTTCCCAGATTGAGTCCCTATCCTCTAAGTACAGTCCACATTCTTCATTCCTAAGTGTATACATTAGCTATATTAAAACCTATACTGTTTGCCTGTACCCAGTTTATCAAGGGATCCAGGTGGTCCTGAATTAGTGACCTGTCCTCTTCATTATTTACCACTCATACAATTTCTGTGCCATATGCAAATATGGTAAGTGATGACTTTATGTTTTCTTCCAGGTCATTGACGAAGATGTTAAATAGAGTAGGGCCAAGAACAAATCCCTGAGGGACCCCACTAGAAACACATCCACTTGTTGATTATTCCCCATTTACAATTACATTTTGAAACTTATCAGTTAGCCAGTTTTTAATCCATTCCTAGTAAAATACCTTACAGAACTCTACTACCTTTATCAATCAAACCTGAACCTTCATTCAAAGAGATATCAAGTTAGTTTGACAAGATTTATTTTCCATAAACTCATGTTGATCTGCATTAATTACAGTACCCTCCTTTAATTCTTCATTAACCACGACTACCTTGGTACATAGATTTCCACTAAACAGAGTTCTTATAGAGAGCAATTTAAAAATAAATCACATATACAGAGATACCATTATCTGATAGTCTAATAAGCAAGTAAAGCAAAGTGAAATGCTGCAAGCTTTACCCATAATAAAGTAAAATGGGGATAATAGCTACCTACCTATCACACTGCAGTGAAGTAGGTATTTGTAACACATCTGTCACCAAGATATTTAGTGGTTTTATTTTTTTGTAAAGTTGTTTAAAGTGGAAACTGCTATACAGAAACTATGAACTGATATTTGTACTTGATCTTCCAAAGTTATATTACATATATTTAAAATAAATTTTTTTAATATGTGCTTTTATCCTTTCATTACCCACAGAAATATACATGATACCCATACAACCAGTCAACTGAACAATGCTAAGACCATGTATTTCAGTATTTTACCCTAAGCTTTTGCTTATGAACTGAAGCCTCAGTCGGGATCCAAGTCTATTAAATAAATGCCCCTAATGGACCCAAACGCTTGGGAAAAGTTGTTAGGAGGGTCATTACGTTCAATTTTCCTTAAGAGCATTACGGGCCCGGTTTTCAAAAGAGCTCAGCCCCCAATCTACCTCCAACAGGACGAGTTCTTTTAAAAATCTGGCCCACCCTGCGGCTAAGTGAAAAGGAATAAAGTTCACAGTGACCCTAATTCTTACCAGCCATTCGCTTCCCTTGGCAAGTGCCTGAACTCACCAAACAGCTCTGATCTGGATAGGCAGCTCTTTGGGCAGGGAAGCCCCATTTGTTCTGGGTTTGTTCAGCACTTAGCGCAGGGGGTGCTGCTCTGGGACCGGGTCCCTGCTGTAATCCCGCCCTGAACATGCAGGTAGCGCGGCCCGGGCGCTAGATCCGGCAATGGACGGGGGTAGACCGGGGGGGGGGGTACTGAAAAGCCGAGCAGGGCCAGTGTCACGGACCCGCCCCCCTCCCCGAAACCCGGGCCTGCCCCGTAAGGCTCCTGTCCCTCTCCACAGGACCCGTGGGGGGCAGGTGGGGGGCTGTCCCCACGGCGAGTCTCTCCCCTGAGCTGGGAGCCTGCAGATCCCACACACCAACGGCTCGGGGAGAGGGGCCGCCACCCCTCACTCACCAGGGATCCGGAGCCATCGCTGCGCCGGAGCCCTCCCTCTCCCTGCCACCGGTCGGGGCTAAGCCGAGCTCCGGACACTTCCGGACTAGGTAACTACGGCGCGCGGAGAGGCTCAGAAAGCGAAGGAGAGGAGGGCGCTCTACATCCGGGTCCTGCGTGAGAGGCGGGGTCATCAGACAAGCCCCGCCCCTTAGGCTCTCTGTAGTTGGCCGTGGGAGGCTGGTTACACACCCGCAGGAGGCTGCCCTGCGGAGGGGGGGGGGAGGTGTAAGTCGCACAACCCCGCCCCCCCCAGGGGCTGCACTGGGAGGGCAGATCACACAACGTGGGGGGAGCTTCACGGGGTCGGGGGCTGGTCACACAGACAAGGGGCAGTGTTAGGTGCACATCAGGGATACCAGCGCAGGCACCTTATTGCACCCACACAACCGCACTGTGCATCTTCTGGACGTTTCTGCCTCCAGCTACCTGGTGCCTGTTAAACCTAGTAGCCTGTGTACAACTCCCCTGGAGGCCCCACGTGCCGGGGGAGGGGGGCTTACCAACTGGCATCTAGGGTGACCAGACAGCAAGTGTGAAAAATCAGTACAGGGGGTGGGGGGTAATAGGACCCTATATGTAAAAAAGACCCCAAAATCAGGACTGTCCTTATCAATTTATAAGTTTTATAAAACTGGGACATCTGGTCACCCTATTGGCACCTGCAGCCTACTTTCCTTCTTTACTGTCATGAAACACAGAGTAGCAGGTGGCCTAGGGCCTGCTGTTAGGCTGTCACGTTCTTCTGTTCCAGATCTGGGCTGGCGGGGCACAGGGCTCGCTAATACACCCCAGCTAGCTCTGTTCAGCATAACATCCCTTAAGACCCTGCCAGGTATGGCTGAGGTTGCTTAAATCAGTTATTTTACACTCCACGCCATCTACTGGCCAAATAGTGCAATACAGTTTAACAATCCATACAGGATGCCTGTATCCTAGGATTTCCCTTTGTTGGGCAGCTTCCTTGGTTGAATCAATGGTGAAAGGGCTAGACTGGACAAGCCTCTGCGCACTATGTCATCCAGCCCTGTTCAGAGCTGTTCTGCACAACACAAAGTTTTGAAAATGCACTTGTCTGTGTCTACATTTGCTGTCCCACCATTGCCACAATCTCTGGAGCTGAACTGGGAATGGAAAAATTTAGCAAAAAATTCCTACTATAGACAAGCGTAATGGTGTCAGACCTCAGTTGTCAGCAAACAGGATCAAACCTGGGACCTCTGGAGCTTAGTGCATAGCTAAAAACCAGCACGCTGTTAACTAAAGTTATAGAGCGAGCTCATTTTAGCTTTCTCTCTAAATGGTTTTAATGCCATACATGGGCCAAAACAGATGTAAGAACATATTCTTAGATCTGAGTGGGTCTAATATTTATGTAATTTTCTTTCTTTTATAAAGGAATTAGATAAAGGGCCCCTGTCAGCTAATTGCTAAGTTATCTGCCTAAAAAAACCTAGACTTTTCAAGTGCCTAAGTAGCCCAAGGAATCACGGTTAAAGTCGCCTCCTCCCCAAAATCTGAAATGGCACAACCTACTGGCCAGCCACAGATGGGAGTAGGTGGCTTTGCACAGTGTACTTGCATGAAGCGGCAGTGTTTGTGTTGCAAACATTGCTAGGGTATATTTATTTCTTTAATAAAGCTGTTTCCACTTCATTATTTTTTAATTTAATGGAAACACTCCTAACAAACTCATTGATCTTCACCTGGCTCTTGGCCCTAGGGTTTGGGGAACAAATGTATCCATTTAATTGTAGCTTTTAAATGTACATGGCTCCTATGTAAGCTTCAAAAACTACTTTTCATTAGATTGTAAGCAGAGACTGTCTCTTCTTAGGCGTTTGTACAGCATTCTAGCACAGGGGATCCCTGAGACTGTTTAGGGCTTCTGCATGCTATTATGATAGGACAGAGAAAACCTTCTTTTGTTCCTTTATAAAGGGGCAAATACAGGAAGAAGCAAAGAAACAGATAGAGGCAAAGAAACAACTAACTGTTCCATATTAATGTAGTTTTTCGGGCTGTGGCCTTCAGTGTTCCAAGCTCTTTGAGGAAGTTGTGAATCCTGTGTTCACAGAGCTGTGAAATAGGCCCTTATACCTGAAAGAATCAAGCTATATTCCCCATATAAACAGTTACATCCAGCTAAAGAACTATTGAAATCCCCTCATCATTACAGTGGCTTGGTCAGAGTCAGTGAAATAGATGTTACCAGTTAAGACATCTAGCATTTTATAATGAATACATTTCATTTATTTTTCAAGTGCTTTTAGACTGGCCCCAAATGCCAGGTTAATAAAAGATCCTGCTCAGGTAGCACCTGCTCAGACAGTACCTAAACTCCTGGGGCTAAATTCATGCCTGGCATTACTCCACTGAAGTCAATAGAAATGGGGTTTGCCCTGGTAATGCCAAAGTGACCATTTTACTTTGTTCCTATTTCAGCAGTGGACCTACACTCTGGCCAGAGGTGAAAGTGGGCCGGTATGGGCCAGTACAGTGTACCGGTAAGAAGTGGCCACTGAGACGGGCCCAAACACAGCTGACTTTAACGTCGCTGCCCCTTTCTCCCCCACCAGGGCCACCAATAGCTGGAGGCAAAAGGGGCTGCTGCCCCAGGCCCCGGTGATTTAAAAGGGCTTGGAGCTCCTGGCTGCTGCTGGTGCAGCAGTGGCCAGAGCCCTGGGCCCGTTAAACCGCTGCCAGAGCCCCAGGCAGCACGAGTGGAGCAGCACAGAAGGGTTGGCTCGGGCAGGCTGACCCCCAGCCCCATCCTCACGCCCGACGCCCCACCCCTTCTGCCTGCAGCCCCACCCCTTCTGTCCGAGGCCCTGAGTTATATGAGTTACCCACCAAATCTCTGTTATTCCAGTCACATCATAGTTCCTTGCTTCTGCCAGGACTTCCAATTCTTCCTGCTTGTTTTCCAGGCTTCTTGCGTTTGTTTACAGACACCTAAGATAACTAGCTGATTGTCCTACTTTCTCAGTATGACTCAGGAGGCCTCCCCTGTTGCACCCTCCTCCTTGTGTTTTCTCCTGGTATCCCACTTCCCCACTTTCTTCAAAGCTTAGATCTCCATCCCTCAGAGAACCTAGTTTAAAACCCTACTCACTAGGTTAGCAAACCTGGTGCAAAGACGCTCTTCCCTGTCTTCATTAGGTGGAGCCCATCTTTTCCTAGCAAATCTTCTTCCTGGAACAACATCCTAAGGTCGAAGAATCCAAAGCCCTCTCTTCAACACTACCTGCGTAACCATGCATTTACCTGCACAATTCGATAGTCTCTACCTGGGCCTTTTCCTTCAACAGGGAGGATGGACGAGAACACAATTTGCACCTCAAACGCCTTTATCCTTCTTCCCAGAACCACATAGTCTGCAGTAACCTGCTCAAGGTCATTCTTGGCAGTATTGTTGGTGCCCATGTGGAGAAGTAGGAAGGGGTAACGGTCCGAGGGCTTAATCAGTCTCAGTAGACACTCCATCGATTCCTGAATTCTAGCCCCAGGCAAGCAGCACACTTCTCGAGTTTCCCAGTCTGGAGATGGATGACTCCATTCCCCTTAGGAGGGAGTCCCTGACCACCACCGTCCATCTCCTCCTCTTGGGAGTGGTGGTCATGGAACCTCCTTCTGGAGGACAATGCATAGGGTCTCCTTCTGATCCCTTCCCTCAGATGACTCTTCCAAACCCTTCTCCGTCATTATACCTTTGCAGAGAGCCTGAAAACAGCATGCTGTCTGCAGGCTGGTGTGGCCATACTGGAGCTGCTTTATCTCTGGAGAGCTGAAAACCAGTGACCTGACTGCTTGTGCTTATTAACGATCCCATGGGATATTTTGGAAGAGAAGGGCTGTTTCCTCCATCATGCTAGCCAAACCTGGCAGCGAGTAACTACATTCGGCCTCCCTAACACCCACCTGAAGTTACAATTGATTGAAAACTCCAACTAGGACTCTGCATGAGAGTAAGCATCTATGTGCAGACTATGGTCCTTAACTGTTTGTGTGGCATTACTCTTTACTGTCAAACAGCCACCATGTTCCAACCTAGAGGTGGCTGCATTCAGTGACACTAAACTTATCACTACCCCCTGACTGTATTACTACCTCATCTCTTTATGTTTATAAAGTGATGTGGCATCCCTTGAGATGAGAGGTGTAATAGGAAAGGTTATTTATTATTATTGTTACTATTAACTAAATAACGCTGGCTCAGATCATTTACACTTGACCAGTTTTCTACATGCACCTCTGCACACTGTAGCTGGCCATGTGAGCACAAGGACAAGCAGAGGTTACCAGCGTGGTCATGCTGGATTGCAGCTTTAGACGTTCATGTTTCTCTTTGAAATGCACGCGCCTTGTACAGACTCCAACAAAGGAGCACTGTTAGAGCTAGTGGGGAAAATCCTTGTTGTGCTCAACCCCAGCTCATGGTCACTCCTACCACGATGCATCCACATTGTATGTCTGTCAGTTTACAGAAGACCCCTATCTCTTGACGCTCCTTGGAGGCAGGAATTGTGTCTTCCTCAGTGTGTTGTAGTGGTCTGAAAACACTGATGGCTGTCTCCTTGGCTTCAGCCAGCCTGTCTCACCTTGATCCTATCACACAGGCAACAAGTTAATATGTTTTCACTTGTTTGAGGTTCTGATCTTATGATAATAATCCCCATTAATATACTATTTTGGCATCCAGGCCTGTAGGGCCTCTAAACAATGTACCACAAACAGTATTTGCAGAAGGGCAACAACTATTCAGTGACAGTTCCGTGAGCTGGCACATCTTCTTACTTTGCCAGCTGACAGTCCCCTCACCCCACCATGACCCTCCAACCATGCTCTCTCTGCCTCTCTCTCTCTCTCTCTCTCTCTCTCTCTCTCACACACACACACACACACACACACACACACACACACACACACACACACACACACACTACCCTCCCATCCCCCGCCATTCCCTTCCCAAATCCCCCCCAGCTTCTTTTTTGCAGGTCCTTAGCTGGTGCTCCATCTGTGGATTGCGGGCCGAACTCACGCTGCTCTCTCTGCCCCCACAGCATACCCCGTGACAGTATTTCCTCTCCCACAAGGCTACATGTTCCCCAATAACCATGCTCCTCCAGGTGTGCTCCTCTAGATTTGAAATGCCTGGGCGTTTTGACCAGATATGGAGGGCACTGGCAGGGCTGGACTATAAGGAAGTCAGGACATAACTGAATGTTGACATGATAAATATTTTGGATGTGGGTGCCTACTAGGGGGAAATACATAGGCAAAGCCAAGTGAGTATACACAGTAAAACAAGGCAGTTTTTCCAGGCTCCCTTAGACTCAATTCCTTTCCAATACACTGTAGTCAAATAAGAACAAAATGGGGAATTTATCATGCAAGATCTGCTAGGCACATTTTTTTCCAGTATGATTGCTGCAAACATATCCAGATATTTATGTGTGGATTGATGCTCCAGAAGCTGCTGGGGGACATGGCAATGCTTTATTGCCCTCATAATGCAAGCTTATTATTGCGGTATTTCTGCAAGTTATGACAAAGAGATGTTTCCTGCCATCATATTTACAAACTCCCTGTAACTCCTGTTGATTTCTCAGTAAATGTTGCTGCTTGGTGCTCACGCCTTTGTGACTAGGTCCTGCTGTGTGCTCTGTAGTTGACCCACCCTCACCCCACGGAATGAAAGTGATTGTGGTGGGGGAGTCTACCCCACACAGGACTGGAAGGGATTACGGTGGCCATGTCAGCCTATTAACTCCACAGGCTGCACTTGGAAGACAAGCCAGGGAGCAAGGAATGGGTTGCAAGCAGGCTTCACTGGGCAAGAGGAGGCAAGGCCTATAAAGCCAGGAAGCTGGCAACAGACAGGGGCAGCAGTCACTCCCTGGGAGGAGGGTTTGGAGCTGCTACTCCCAGAGAAAGGTGCGGGGAGGGAGGCAGAGAGCAAGGAGTGGTAGGAAGCAATCTAGAGAAGGAGCAATGAGGGTTGGGAGTGGGAAGCCTAGAACTGCTGGACTGGAACCTGGAGTAGAAAGCGGGTCTGGGTTCCCCTACCAGCCACTGAAGGAGTGGCACCTGCAGCAGTGAATGGGAAAACTGCCTGGGATTGCTGAAGAAAGACTTTGATATACAGTGGAAGGAGGGAATGCTGGCCAGAGGACTGAGTCATGAAGAGGATGCTGCAGTTCTTGAAGTGGGAGAGGGACTGCAGACCAGCGGCAGAGGTGGAATGATGGTGTACAACCATGGAAAAGGGCAACGATCTGAGGAGCTAATCCCCAGAGTAGCCAGGAGGAAGCACCGGCCTAGCCGTGAGTAGAGCACCCCGTGACAGTGATTCTCCTCCATAAACAGAGGAAGACTCCATCACCGGTGGGATTCTGGCTGACCAGGTCATGCTAGAGTGTATTCAGGCCAATTCACTTTGTAGTTCAAGTAGTGGTTAGATGTATAAAAGTGTATTGGGGGTTTAAATGTTATGAAAACTAATGGGATGTTCTTTACATGTTTTTTTCTTATGTTCTTGTCATAATGTTATAGCAAACATTTACATTGTAATTACCCCTGTAACAGAACAACTCACCAGACCTGGATGAAGCTTTGGGGAATGCTAATGAAGGACTTTCTCAGAAGAGGTGCTAATTCCAAAGCAAATGGATCATTGTGTTGATAATCTGAGATCAGAAAACTAAAAGCACATTCCTCACTCAACATCATCAAAGGAAAAACCTGTAGGGGTAAAGACCCTGTCAGCTTGCTTTCTGTGTAAAGGAGTTATAAATATGGATTCAAGAAATAATCCATCATCTCTGGACTGTTTGGGCAGAATAACTGAACTAACAGGGCAGAATAACTGAACTAGAAGACGGAGATCCCCAGAGGTATTCTGGGTAGTCCAGAGAGACTTTTGGAAAACTGGCAGTTTTCATTGCTACTACTTGGACTTACAAACTGTGTCTCACCTGTTAATATATTTTACCCATTTTACCCTCTCATTTACCCTCTCATTTCTTTCTTTTAGCCTAATAAACCTATCATTAGTTTACTATAGAATTAGCTGCCAGCATTGTCTTTGGTGAAATATCTGGAGTACCAATTGATTTGGAGTGAGTGACTGGTCTCTTGGGACTAGAAACCTGATGTGGTGTGATTTGGGATTTAAGTGACCTTTTATCACAAAATTCAGTTGGTAAGATAGACTGGAGAGTCTAAGGGAATTGTCTGTGACTCCATGGTAAGACTGGCACAGTGATCCAGGAGTTCATATTTTGTTACTGGCTTGGTGAAATCTAATTATAGAACACACCATCAGTTCGGGATGTGTGCCCTTTTCTGACAGTCTGCCCTGAAATAGGCACTCACAGTTGTGAGCCACTCCAGACGGTGTGACAAACAGAACTCATGAGGTGAGCGCAGCAGAATAATGTCCTTGTGCACTCTGAGGTAAATTCTGTGGTCCTACCAGAGAGGAGAAAACCTACATTGAGTAACCTCTGGCCCCGTACCAAATGTGGCGGCCTGCAGGGAGAGGAGAATGGCAGATCGGCACCAACTGTAGTGACTTCAGAACAAGTCGCAGTAAGAGAATGGTATTGATCCTCAGAGATGCTCTTTGCGGTGTTTGAGGCACAATCCTGTTTCGGGTTATGGGGTCAGATCCTGGAGCTCAGTGGATTCACACCCGCTAAAGATGTGGAGTGAAATCCTGGCTCCACTAAAATCAGTGACAAATACTCCCACTGACTTCAGTGGGCCAGAATTTCACCCCCACCTTCTTAAGGAATGCCCGGGCCTTGCTCCAGACCCCTGTACAAGGGTGAATTTCACCCTTAATGCTTCACCCTGATCTCCCAGCAAGGAACGAAAACCAAAGACTAGCTGAGTTCTCTAAGTCCCTAACTACAGACTTTGATATTCACGGATGGGGAAATGCATCCATAGGGCTTCGGGAATGGGGAGAAAAGCAAACCACTTACTGAGCAGTGTAAAAAAGGGGATAGAAAATATTGAATTGCTCATAGAGAACCTAATGTGATGCTCTCACCTGGGATACTGTGATCAGAGGTGAGTGACAACAATGATTAAAGGCCTGCCCACCTCTCAAGCCTCAGGCCATGCTAAATGAGAATAGCAATGGACAGGGCAATTACCCCCAAGTTAGCTTATACTCCTCCAAACACACACACACACACTTCCGGCCCTAGTTTGTTATAAACTTCCTTGGATTATAAAGCTAACCAAATCCACCCTCTACCTGCACACTTTGGTTCTCAACCTTTCCATGTCGACAAGGCCCAGCATGGAAAAAAAAAAATCAGCCCACAACTACCACAACCCATGGGTCTTGCAGCTGCAAAGGCTAATGGAATTTAGGTCACCAAAGACACAGTGGAAGGGTTTTGGGTGAAGCATGGCAAGGAGTTAGGGTTGCCAACTTTCTAGTTGCACAAAACCAAACACCCTTGCCCTGCCTCCTGCCCTGCCCCCACTCACTTCAGCTGCCCTCCCTCCCTCAGTCACTCTCCCCCACCCTCATTCACTTTAATTGGGCTGGGGTAGGCGGTTGGGTTGAGGAAGGGGGTGAGGGCTTCAGCTGGGGGTGCGAGCTAGGGCCAAGGGATCTGGATTGCGGGAGCAGGCTCAGGGCTGGGGTGTGGGGCAGGGGATGCAGGTTCAAGCTGGTGGTGTAGGCTTTGGGTTGGGGCCAGGGATGAGGAGTTTGGGGTACAGGAGGAGGCTCAAGGCTGAGGTAGGAGATTGGGGTCTTGGAGGGGTGTGGGCTCTGGGAGGAGGCTCAGGGCTGGGGTAGGGGGTTAGGGTGTGGGCTCTGGGAGGGAGTTAGGATATGGGAGGAGTTCTGACTTGGGGCAGGGGGTTTGGGGTGTGGGCTCCAGGCAGGCACACTTAGCTCTCAGTTGGTGGAGCAGCAGGGCTAAGGCAGGTTCCCTGCCTGTCCTGGCTCTGGGCTTCTCCCAGAGGCAACTAGGCAGAGGTGCGGCCAGGCAGCTCTGCACAGTGCATGCTTCCTGCACCCACAGGCGCCACCCCCGCAGCTCCCATTGGCTGGGAACTGTGGCCAATGGGAGCTGCGGAGCCAGTGCTGGAGGTGGGGGTAACACACAGAACTTCCCTGGTCACCCCTGTGCCTAGGGACCAGACACGCTGGCTGCTTCCAGGGAGCTGTGCAGATCCAGGGCAGGGAGCCTACCTTAGCCCCGCTGCACTGCCGACCAGACTTTTAATGGCCTGGTCAGCTCCTTCTTTTCGACCAGGTGTTCTGGTTGACAACCAGACACCTGGCAATCCTAGAAGGAATTCTGGGGGTAGGGCTCCTTGGGGAGCGGGCTGGCACTGGTTCTAGACTGGGTGCTGGTTGTGGTTGGTTCCCCTTTCTCATGTTCACAGCACTCAGCTTTTGAATGATGCTGCTCCTGGAGGCAAATCCTGCTCCACTGACTCTCAAAGTGCTGCTTCCTCTGCCCTGGAACTGAGGGGGGTCTTCAGTGGGGTTGGCAGCTTAGGGACAGAATCAGGGAGCAGGGCCAAGGCAGCAGCAGAAGCCGGGAGGAAATGGCTGCTTCCTTCTCCTCCCTAGCTCCGGCTGAGTTCCAGTGATCGCAGCATCACGCCAATATTTTTTTCTCAACCCCGGGGTTGCAACCCACTGGATGCCCTGCTCATGCCAGACTTGGGGGTCATTCCCTCTGGGCTGAGAAACACTGGTAGGCTCAGTGCCAGAGACAGCAAAATAGCCTGTCCCGAGGCAGCCACTGGGCTCCATTAGCCTGTCCCTTCAAATTCTCTTTGCTCTCTCTCTGGGTCTGAATTCCTTGGCAAATGGGATGAAGACAGGTTTGATTCTTTTCTGTGCACATCTGACATGCAGTAACCATGAAACATTTATTGCGTTCAGCTGCATATCTCATCTGGCAGGAAGGGGGCCTCTACATATTTAATTTTTTTCCATTAAAAACTCATGAAACAATGATCCCTTTCTCACAAGTCCCTAGTCAGCTTCCATTTCCCACCTCCAGGTGGACTGTTTCCTTTCATCTGGAAGAAGGAAGGGAATCTTGCCCCCATCTCCTTTGTGCTGGTTGTCAGTGGCGCAGAAGAAGGTTCATGAAATATCCTGATAGTGCCAAACAAGAGCAAGGCAGCAGAGGGCAATAAATACCTAGAAAGAAAGCACCATAGTACACTTCAGACATACTTAGACTCTGACCATGGGTGAGCATGTGGTGTCTATGGGTTGATAAAGAGAAATATAGGAGAATGAGACTAGTTCAGGATCTATTCGAGCTGTATCTCCTTGTACTGTTGTATGGCTGAGAAGCTTGGACACTATGCCGTTAGACTGGGCAAAACTGGAGGCTTTCCACACAAAATGGTGATGTCGTATATTGGGCATATAGAGGAATGATTTCATCTGTAATGCAGATGTTTATGGTTGCTCCAGTCTGCAGACTATTGAGGCCATTGTCTGCAGATGGTGCCTTGCGCTTTTCAGACATGTTGCGAGAATGCCACAAGACATTCCAACAAATGCTGTTCTCCAGCTGACTTGTAACATCCAGGATAAAATTCCACGAACCGAGGGGTGGAGGCGGCCCAGAGGCAAACCCCCCTATTACATGGCTTCATAAAGTCTGTTCCGATGTTGGACTCTTGGGCCATCAAGCCCTTGTGGCCACACAGGAAGAGACCAACTGGCAAATGATCGCTACATCTGACTGTTCAGCTAAGCGTTGAAGAAGACTAATTAGGGAAAAGTGTACAGGAAATAAACAGATCCTCAGGAGTCTGCTGCTGTGAAAGGCTGCAGGTAAGGATTTAAGGCTCAGGAGAAAAAACCTTAAAATCTTTGGCACAGAGCCTGAATGATGAGAGTGAAACTGAGTGCTGGCATGAAGAATAGAGAGGTCCAATATAAGACTGCTACCAGCAATGTATGAGGAGAAGTGGACTTCATATGCCATTTTGAACAGCATTTCTTTAAGCTCTTAGAGGAAGTCCTTGAGATAAAAATAAGACACTTACGAAGACATCTGATCAGAGTGCGACCTAAATACATTAGACAGATAGAGAGACACTGCAAATTAAGGATTAAATACGAAAGGAGCAAAGAAGGAGAGCTCAGATGTTGCTGTCATTAGTGAATTAAGGTTACTTGAGTGAAGGATTTCTGTATTTTCAAAAATGTGACTTGATTTTAAGACTAAACTTTTCCCCCCTTTAAACTGTTGAGCTATACTCTTATCCTTAACAACTTTTTTTTTGAATATATGGAGAGTTTGGAATTCTGTAAAGCGTTTTGTGGCTCTATAAATCAATCAGTAATAACTTGAGCTGGAACAAACCGGAAAATGATAATGCATTGGAAATGTGCCTGGAATTACCATGCTTTTGTGCTTATTATATAGCCACTGTTAGCACCTTCCAACAAGAAAGTCCAGACTCTGGCACCCTTTCTCAAACTGAGCAGTAACTAAAGGCTTGGCTACACTTACGAGTTAGATCACATTAAAGCAGCCCCGTGTGCTGTAACTCACTTCCCGTCCACACGTAGAGCACCTGGACTCTGCAGCTGCAGCACTCCTGGTAATCCACCTCCAAGGGAAGCATAAAGCTTGTTGTCTCTCGGCTGAGATGCCCCAGCGTCAGTGTGAATGAGGTGTTGCATAACTGCACTCTAATCTCTGGAAACGTCCCATAATCCCCTTAAATCAAGTGGCCACTCTTGTCATTGTTTTGGAATTGGCTGTAGGAATGCGGATATCCCCTTTCAAAGCTCTAAGAGTCCTGTGGCACCTTAAAGACTAACTAAAGTTAGTCTTTAAGGTGCCACAGAACTCTTTGTCACTTCTGCAATTCCAGACTAACACGGGTACCCCTCTGATTCTTTTCAAAGCTCTGTTTCTGACAGCGAGCTGCTTATCTGCTCCGGGACAAAGCAAACCATTACTGAGGAATGCTGCTTGCTTTGAGTGAGTGGCGAGGGGGTAGGGGTGAGAGGGTCTGAACTTACAAGACAGCGGGTTAACACACTCGCAGCACCCCAAAACACACTCCCCCGCCACAGACAACACACTCCTCGTCACATTCCATCCCACCCCCTGCATTTGAAAAGTATGTTGCAGCCACTTGAATGCTGAGATAGCTGTCCATAATGCACTGCTCCCAATGCCGCTGCAGGTGCCGCAAATGTGGCCACGCCAGTGCACTCACAGTGTCAGTGTGGACAGACTGCCGCGGTTACTCTACTGCGCTCTCCAAAGGCTGGTTTAACCCAAAGCGCTCTACAGCTGCAAGTGTAGCCGTGCCCTTCCTCTGCAAGTACCTTCATCCCATTGAAATCATGGGATCTGTGCATGTGGTAAGTGATTACTCAGCATGAGTCAGGGTAGCAGAATTGTGCCTTAGGACACAGGTCACAGTAAAGGGCAGGGCATTGTTGTGGTGCTCCACGACAACCCCAGGGAAGGAATAATTCCCTCCTTGCTCCAGGGGATAGAATTAAGCATAAGGATTACACTGTATAGAACTGAGATGGAAAAGACCTATAAAGTCATCAGATCCGCCCTCCTGTGTGCACTCAGGAGAGCAGAGGACATATCAGATATTACCCTGGTACCATACTCCTTAGCCCAAAGGCCACGCCATTGTGCAGAAACAGCCTGACACCAGAAGTGGGTGAACCCCTTTTACTGCCATGGGTGTTCCCTGGAGTGGTGAGAGTATTCTCATGACATGAAGATAAAGGCTCAATTCTCCACTGCCCTGCACCATGTGTGCTCGTTCACACCCGTGCAAAGTGGGTGCTCCACATGGGCGCAATGAGAATGATAGCATCTTACGCAGGTGTAAATGACTGTATAAGGTGCAGGGCAACAGAGCATTTGGCCCTCAGTGAAATGCTGTGGCCGTTCTTCTCTGAGGCCTTGCCCTAACTAGGGCAAACCTAAATCCAAAGTAACCCCCACCCAGCTAATCTGAGTTAAAAGTGTTCAGCTGCATTTACACTATGTCCCATGTGGTGTTTCATATGAGATTAGCCAACATGATTTTAAATAATACCTATTGTCCTTGTCTAGGCAAGGCCTGAATGGCCCCAGTGCACTTACTGACAAAGCGTTGCCTCATGTTATTCAAGACAGAATTGCATTTCAGCATGTGCCCTATTGATCAAAAGCTCCTCCGCCAGCTCAACAAAGTGGCACATCTGTAAGCGACTGTAATTTTGTTTTTCCTCTTTGCATCCAGCAGCCAGCCGGTGAGCCACTTGACATTTGCTGTACACAGGATTCTATTTCTGTCTTCAACAAGAACCAAACAGTCCAGCAGAAAGCGGCTGGAAATGATTTTTGTGTGTTTATGTTTTATCGGTTCAAGGACAGATAGTCACTAGAGGACACACATTGAGAAATCCCCGCCCCCGCCACCTTCTCCCTGTTTGTCACAGGGCTCTAATTTTCTTGTGACACTGAAGTAAGGAATAAATTGAAGAACAAGACAATAAAGTTTACCCGGGGTGTGGGGGGAATGATTGGGTTTAATGATCTTGTTGCTGTTTCGATCACTATCTCTCCCTGTGGCTTATTGACATCCCATCCTGTCACTAGACACGAGGTCTGGGATTGGAAGGGACTGGTGGAGCTTTTTAACAGCTCCACCCCATGTATTGTTTACATCAAATAAGTGTTGCGGGGGCACGCTAACCTTACGAGGACTCAGGTGCAATATATTCAGCGTGGGAGCCAAGCCCAGCGGAAGCTGCTTACGAGGTGAGTTATAATTTCACACATAATCCCAAAGAGATGTTACAGGTTGGGCTGCACCTCCCTGGCTCCCCGAGGGGTGCAGCAGAAGATTTCCCTTCGGATCAGCTGGGAAAGAGGAGACGGTCCTACTCAGCCTTGCTGAGCTCAGGCGGAGGTGATATGGAAGCCACACAAGGTAAGGCCACTCCTGAGAGAGAGCCGCTTCTTTCTCTAGACAGATAAATACAGTAGCTGGTAGAGAACTGGTACAAAAAGGATGCAGTTGATCTCTTTTAACCATGTGAATGCTGCATCATGTGCGAGGTCTATTGGGCCCGGCTAACCCCCCTCAAGGGCTCTGCCAGGTTTTGCAGCGATGTTGGCTTTCTAGAGACAACCTGGTGCTCTGAAGGACGTGCTTCACGATTAAGAGGCTAAAATCAAGCAGAGATCTTTTATAACAGGTATGGGTGAACTAGTCTGACCCAAATGAAAACCAAGCAACTGCATGGCTCCAGGGATTGCTAACGGGAGATGGGGCTTTGCACCTCTAGGTCCCTGGCTTGGATCTATACTGACAGAGACAGAAATCTGGCTATCATCTGACAATGGCTTAGTGATGTGTGTGAAATGAGTTGATGGGCCTCCGTCTAATCAAAATCAACACAACAGCCTATCACAATCTGCTCTCACTGCCCCCAAGGATGCCAAGGGTTGAGTAGACCTTGCTTGCACTACAGCTGTCCACTGAAGCCTGGTTAGTGGTCCCAAAATTTCCATTTCCTTTTGTCTCTGAACGTCAGGGTTTCTGGCCAGTGACTAGGGTTCAAATACTCATCTATTTTCCTGACCAGCTGAGAACTGGGAAGTAATGGTGATCCAGAGGGGTCAGGTCTCATGCAAGGCCCTCTGGAGCTTCCCGGAATTAGTTTGTCCTTGAATGGAGATATATTGGAGCAAAATAAACCTTGTGAGCTGAATATATCCTGCTCCTAAAATTACGGCCTGCCTTCGGCTATATTGTCTCTGTTGTAATGACATCGAGCTCAGATTATATCATAGACTGGGTCCTATTTTCTCCCTGTATTACTCTACATACGCTGGTTACATATTGGCTTGTGCTACTGTAGATGTCCTGAAAAGTAAACATTAAAAAATCTATCATCCACACAAACAACCAGTGTCTGCTTTTGAGTAGGATTATAGGAAAATTTGCTATACAATATCAGAGCAAAGCAGTCACGCATATAATCCCTATGGAAAAACCTACCCCCAGCCTAGAATGCGCTGGGAGAAATTATACTTGGGGACAGCTGTACCCTCTGCATTTATGGATTTGTACCATGTGCCACCATTTTTGTGCATTATGAAATGCAAATGCTGCAGTTGGCCTGGTATATTATTCACAAGCTACATATGTAAGATTAATAAGGAAATTGCTGATTACTCACGAGGGCAGAAAGCCAGCTAATTCTTCAGTGGACTGGCCAGGGCAGAGCTTCCTCTGGAGCGACTTTTTTAAATCAGACTTTTCCGTTTTTAAAGTCTCTGCTTCAGAATAGGTGTTTCTCCCACACACTGAAGCTATGCATCTGCTGTCTTTCTTTTACACACACTCGCTCTGTTCAGTCTGACTGGCTGCTTACATGGGAGATTGATCAGTACAGCAGTAATACCTACAGCGGGTACAGTTTGAACAGGAATGGAAGGCTCTACTCTTGTACACTACCTGTACACATACACAGTCTGAAAGCAGCTGGTGAATGCAGTATATTCAGAACACTTGGTGAATGCAGTATATTCCATCCCAAAGACTCTCCCCTGCCAAGGCTGGCCCCAGCCAGTGTAAGAAGAAAATTAATATGTTCTGCTAATCAACTATCCTTGCAATTAATCAATTTCTAGTGAAATGCATCCACCTGGAGCCCATTATCATCCCATCATAAACCTGAGCTCTCTTTATAGCTCTAGGAGAAATGCTTCACAAGGTTCTTCTCCGAGGTACTCAAGTTTGGCCAGTCTCAGGATTAGGATAAACAGATAGACACTGTACAAACTTGCTGAAATAAAGAACACATGGGGATCTTCTCAGATGAGCGATCCAGAGAGAGTTTCCTGCCTAAAGGTGGCTCTTCCCCTCTTTTGGCTAACGCACAGACTCCAGTGCAAAGCCAGACTCATGTGGATTTGAGACCTGTAGCAGAGAGGGAGGAAACAAGGGGCTTCCTTTCTAACATGAGGAGTTTTCCCCAAGATCTTGGTGATCTGTTCAAATTGAGGTTCAGGCTGGCTCCAATGTAAAAACAATAGATTCATGAACAGACCCCATGTTTACAAAATGCTGCCTGCTGTGCGCAAGCTGTAAACAGTGAACCAAACAACAACACACCTGAATAGGGGCAGAGAAGGGGTCCTTGTCCAGCATCATCTCCCCCCGCATGTTCTCTCCTGAAGTGCCTGCAAGCAGGGCTGAGATTGGCAGGAGTTTCCAGACTCCGAGTAGGACACAGTGACTTCTAGGTGCCAATAATTCAGGGATTTGTAGTAGGGTGTCAAGGTGCCTACACAGCAGGAGGAAACTTTTCATGGGCTTCCGCGGGATTTAGGGGGAGGGGAAGCAGACTATAGAGTTTGGCCCCCTAGCAGGTTTTTGGTGGGTTTCGCTCTGCTCCATTGATGCTGGCAGAGGGGCGTACATGACCCCGCATGGGGCCGGGCTCCCTGACAACGCTCAGTCAACAATGAAGAATGACAAGCCGAATGAAAACTCTAGCCTCTAGAGCATGTGGTTGAGCTGCCTTTGCTGAGGAATCAGTGGGGCCCAGTAACCTGCCTCATGGCTGCTAAGAAGGTCCCTGGCAGGAGGCACCTGCTGCCTGTTATATTTGATTGTGGTGCAATGCTGCTGCTGCTGCTCCAGAGCAGGCTCTTTCCAGAGATCCGATGGGGGCACGTGGATCAAAGCATGCACCTTTGGCGCCGAATCCTGCCCCCCGCTCAGAGCCTGATGACACAGACCCTGAGCTGGGAAGGGAAGTGCTACGGGGTGGGACGGAATCCTCTCCCCAACCATGAGCGACACCACAGCGACTTCAGCGGCTGCCATGACAGTCTCAGGATTGCTGTGGCTCCGGTTGCCGATGCCCTGCCCCCACTGCACTGGGGGGAATAGGTGGTGGATAGATAGGGTCCTCTCTGCCACCCCATCTCCCCAGCAAAGCTATATGCTCACTGCCAGAACCCTGCCCTTCTCCACTACTCTGTGGGACTGAGAAGTCCTGCTGTGTTCAGGGTCTTCCCTGGCTCAGAAGGCAGGAAGGAGAGTGAGGGATGAGAGACTGCTTGAAGAAGGATGAGAACGAACATTTCCTCCACACTTACTCAAGCATTATCCAAGAACAGACTTTTTAGGGACCAGCAGCCAGGCCCCTAACTCTGAATGGGTCACCAGCCTGGTATGAGCAAGCTGCACAGTCTATGGGTTGCTATTACCTATCTTTACGCCAGCAGCATTGTGATTTGGATCCAGAAGCCACTCAGCTTTAATTCAATCCATCTCTGGTAATGTAAGCAAGGGATGAACTGGTCCAGTCTGCTTGAGATGCTCAAAGCATCCTGGCCTGTGTGATACAGGGCACAATTCTTTAGTATTCCCCACCAGATAAAAATACAGCCATTCACCAGACACACGAAGAGGAGAGTGGGGAGAGGGGTCTGGCGAGGAAGCTGTTAGTGTCTCTGAGTGGTACAGAATCTGCAACAGGCATGAGGTATATCCACTGTGGTCTGAACTTGTAGCATATTGTCCTGTTCTATGGCCCCGCCAGTCCATCCCATATACACATCAAGTTTGATTTACTCCTGAGTGGCACAAATTATTAATTGCCTCAAAGTCAGAGTTTGAGACTTAAAATATTAACTTTTTTAAAATTAAGTTTTTAATGTACCTGCCATGCTGCTAAAGGGACCAGGTACATCTAGGTAGAACACACCTGGCATGCTGCTAAAAAGGCACCAGATACCCCCAGCGCCAGATACAGGTTCTCAGGAAGAGGCCATTATTTCAATGGGTTATTAATCAATCATGTTGGTTCAGGAGGTTCAGTAAAAGAGCACCTGTGAAAAGGTGAAGACAATGAGAACTGCTCTAGTTCTCCAAAGCCAATACAAGAACTTCTTGTTTTGGGCAGAGACACATTCTTGCTATTTAAATACAAATATGTTGACTCAAGCCTTAGCTGCAGCTGTCAGACAGAACTGAGCACTCTGGCAGACGGTGGTGGGTCATGTTGAATCAAGTGTCTGTTCAATGGAAGAGCATGAAAGCTTGTCTCTTTCACCAACAGAAGTTGGTCCAATAACAGATGTTACCTCAGCCGCTTGGTCTTTGTTCTATAGGGCCAGCTGATTCTCTTCAAGTCCCATTGCTGATCGTCTCTGAGGCTGAGACTTGGGACATCGATGAATCCTCTTGCCTGGGCTGTGGACAGTTTGTGGATTGGGATAAGATGCCCGAGTTGGATCAGCAGCCAAGTGCTCACAGTCAGAATCTCACCCAAACCAGCAAAGAGCTGAAAAAGCTGGCAAGAGAAGGCCATTGGGCTACCAACCATGCGCTAAGAGCTCGGACTTACCAGCAGATCATCCAGAACATCCCGTGCCGGCTTGTGACCCCCGATGCTCTGGTTTACAGGGATGTCGGAAGCCGGCTGTTTGGAAAGGAGAGTGTGAGCTCCCACCCCTTGCCCGAATTCCTTGGAGGGTGCAGGATGCCCACTTACTGCCTGACTATGGATGGTGTAACCGCCGTGAAGAAAATACTCATCTGCCTTGGCAACCTCTTCCCTGACATCACCTATAGCCCAAATCTCCCTGCTGTCGTGGCTCTACTGCTGCACTACAGTGAAGACGAAGCTCAGTGCTTTGAGAACGTCTCTCGCCTCGTCGCTTGTAATGACTCCCATACCAGCTACATAGACCAGTCCTTCCTGGCCCACCAGGCCTCCTGTATGACTTTTGGGGATTTGGCCAACAAGCACTGCCCAGCAGCCCACAGATTAATAGCCAGCACCTCTGAGAATGTTTTTGAGGTCTATTCTGAATGGCTGGAGTGGATATTTGGTGACCTTCCATTTGATTACGCGATCCGCGTACTTGACGTATACCTGCTGGAGGGACAGAAAGTCCTCTACCGGATCGCTCTGGCCTTGTTGAGGCAATACAGGCTCTCGGTGACCTCCGGAGAAATGGAAGTGACCAATGTCAAGGGAGATCTGAAGGCTTTTGTGCAGAACATTAGGGAGCACATGACGGCTGACAAGCTCCTGGAGAGAGCCTTTGGTATTCGGCTGTTCTCCCGCAAGGAAATCTGGCTTCTTCAGATGGCCAACAGGAAAGCACTGGCAGAGAAAGGCATAACTGTGGTGCAGCGCAGGTAAGACTGATTAATTCACCAGTGTAGCCACGTGATGTTCCCCACTGCTGCTACAAACTCCCCCTGGGGAGAGATGGCCTTACAAATGCTGAGAGAGAATGGGAATGAACAGAAATTATACAAGTTGGGCCAAATTCCTCTCTCCAATGCAACCTGTGCTGCTGCCTCAGAGACAAATTGTCTCTGGAGTAACTAACTGCATGAGGGGTGAGTGGCATTCAGAAAACAGCAGAACTTGCTGGTTCCCTTCTTTTTTGATGGAGAGAAAGAAACTAAAGGAGAAATTGCTGAATTGGGGTCTCCTTACACACACACACGCATTGGCTGGCCTTTTTAACTAGAATACCCGATGAGCACATTTTGACCAGGGATGCTGGTGTTTGGGGACTTGCCAAGCCCGCCATGATGGAGGGCTGGAGCATGGAGCCAGAAAGGAAACATGGGAAAGGAACTAAGCTTGACTGGGCCAGCTGCAAGGGGCAGCCCAGTGTGTGTGATTGGCATGGAAGGAGCAGATAGGAACAGGCAGTTGTGAAGCAAGTCACACACCCTGGGATGTTTCACAACTATGGAGAGACTGAGACTGGTTCTTAGGGACGCAAACACTGAGCACCGCAGTGAATCCGAAATTCACCAAGTAACTAAGCACCACAGAACCAATGGACAGTGTCCCTATTAAACAAAACCACCATGGCCATCAAGCAGCAGTCATGGCTATTAAGTATCATGGCACTTAAATAAGTTCCCCGGGAACATAGGTGCAGTGTGACATCTGTTTTGGGGGGAGCAGCTTCAGTCAGGCCAATAGGGCCACACATGGGGTGGGGGTGGGGGATAAATTCCACACCTGCCCAAGGCTTGCGGTTGGAGGGGGCAATGCCCCCTCTGTTTCCCCCTCCCCCACCAGTGACCACACCAGGGAGATGTGCCCAATCAAGTACATTTCCTGTGGACGGGTGTCCTGTTTAAGCAGAGGGCCCTGTACTAATATTATTGAAGGGCTACAGACATTGGTGCCTAGTACTGTGCTATGACAAACACACACCTCTCTGACCTGCAGCACTCTGCTATTCCAGCTGCTGACCCACAATGACCAGTTGATACATCTTATACCCAACCTGCAAGTGCCATCCCGAGGGCAACCAGATAACAAGTGTGAGATGGGGGTGGGGGGTAATAGGCACCTATATAAGACAAAGCCCCACATATCAGGACTGTTCCTATAAAATTAGGACATCTGGTAACCCTGGCCATCCCTTCTGCCTGGCTTGGGACCCCACAGAGGTCTGTCAATGCTGTCTTCAGCCCCCACACACAATCATCTGCTGCTACATTGATGAGCATTTTGGTTGATTACTGTTAATCATTAAGATTGCAACAGCACACAAGGGCTCCAATCAGGATCAGGACCTCACTGTGCTAAGTGCTGGACAAACCTAGATGGAGAGACGGTCCCGGCCCCTGTGCAGCACCTAGCACAACGAGGCCCAAAACTGGGGTTCCCAGCAGCTAGTGCAAAATTAATTTATTAATAACAGGGAGTTTTCAATCTAAAAGACACAAGAAAAGCTGAAGCACTGGGGACTAGGATATGACTTAATAAGTGCATGTGTCTGCCATTTTTCAGACACACCACGGTCTTGAACTACTGAAAGTGAAGATAGCTCTGCACCTCTGAAATCTGTCCTCCCTCCCACAGGCAGTTGTTCCACTTGGCAGTAGACATGCTGAATTTTAGCTCCGCCACCGTAACTGCTCAGGAGATGCGTATCGTGTGGTCCTGGATTCCTGAGCGATTTTCCTTATTCCCACCTGTCCTGTTATTCTCCACCTCAGAAAACGGATACAGCTTGCAAAGGTACAGTGACAACCGCAACATTAGAAAGAATGGACCAGATCCTCGGGTGATGTAAATAGGCATCCATGTCAATGGCACGACACTGATTTACACCAGTGGAGGATCTGGCCCAACATGTTTAGCCAAGGAAAGGAAATAATATCTGAATGGGTTCCTAAGACAAATGGTCTGTTGGATAAAGTTCCCTGAGGCCCATGGCATAGAGAGCTTGACAAAGGTTTCTGGAGAGTCATTCCTTTCTAACTCTTAAACCCACATATTCCATTTGATTGCTGTTTTACCTAACATGTAATGAACTTGGTGGGTCTCAGTCCAATCCATTGTGGACAGGTGTCTACAGCACAAAACCACTATCACTATCATCCTTGCTGGAGAGAGACCAAGGACTGAAGGGGTCATGAAGACTGAACTCTGTTTTCTCTCGCTAGAGATGGTCCCTCTAGGTCAGGGGTCTCAAACACGCGGCCCTCGGGATTATTTCCTGCAGCCCGCCAAGCTCCCCGTGCCTCCCCACCCCCTAGAGTTATTTCCTGCAGCCCGCCAAGCTCCCCTCACCCCATTCCTCCCCCAAGCACGCCACATCCCTGCTGCTGTTCCTACCTCCAGGCGCTTCCCACCGCCAAACAACTGTTTGGCAACACTTAGTGCTTTCCTGGAGGGAGGGGAGAGGAGCAGGAAGCTACACACTCAGGTGAGGAGGCAGAGAAGAGGTGGAGCAAGGGCGGGGATTTGGGGAAGGTGTTGGAATGGGGGCAGGGAAGGGGTTGGAAGAGGTGGGGCAGGGACTGGGCCTCACGGAAGCGGTGGAGTGGGGGGCCGGCTGCGGGTAGCGGGAGGTGTGTGTCCGTGAGATGGCCCTCAGGCCAATGTACTGGTCCTCATGTGGCTCTCCTGGTGATTCGAGTTTGAGCCTCCTGCTCGAGGTCAAGGCTGAGGCATGTTAATAGGGGATGTGTCTGGGGCTGTGAGTCCATGGATAAGGAATAAAAGCTCCCTTTGCCTTTGGAGTTTGTTAAGTATGAACCTTGGGAACAAGCCTATCCTGCTCCTCCTCCCCTGAGCAAGTCTGTCCTGGGGACAGCAATCCCCAGTCTGTGTTCTGCCCCCTCCATCCTTCCCGCAGAGGAAGTACAGTCTCATTCTCCAAAGGGCTATTTGCTTCACGTGACTGTGGCTTCTGCCAAGCCCTCCTTAGCTGGTGGTGTTAGAGGACCAGACACGTAGTGACCACAGTGACGAGCAGGATGTAAATGCTTGGACAGACAGACAGACATTGCTCCTGCTCTCTGACCCAACTTACGGAAGCAGCACAGAGCAAGTGGCAATTGGTGAACTTCACCATCACATCTCCAGTTTGAAAATTAGCAAATATCTGAGCGTTACATGGGCTCCCCAGCCCCGACCCAACGTGCAGTGGAGCCCCTGGGACCCTTCTCATCAATTGTAATGGGCTTGTGAGCAAGGACTTCCAACCCCTCCTTTCACTCCAGGGACAGTCCCTGCCCAGGCATTGATCGGCCCCTCTTGGCTCCTGCTCACATTTCTCTGCCAGGCTCAGAACTTGCTTTCCCTCCCCTTGGCCTGTGCAGATGCAGTGTGTCCTAAGAACAAGAGAGGGCGCCGGCAGCACAGGATGCGAAAGCAGCAGCCTTCAGTGCAGGGCAGGGAGCTGTGCTGGAATGTCAGCTCCTGTCCCCACAATGCTTCAGAATAAAAGGCAGTTCCTGTGTATTCCTGGTTCCCAGAGGTGCCTTCTCTGGGGCCGGAGAGAATGTAAAACACTGGGGCAGCCAAGCCCAGACCGAGATAGCCAAAGGAACCAGCCTGTAGCAGTAGCTGTGCTAGATAGGGCACCAGGACTTAAAGTGATCTTGCCGTTACTGAGTGCTTGCCAACAAAGTTGATTTAATTTAACCTAGTCTTTCTTCCTTTCTTTCTCATGATTTTCCATCACCCCCGATCCTTTGTCCTCCAAAGCCCTTCAGTTGCTGCCCCCATTCCAAAAAGAATCTTCTTCCTTAGAATGATCTTAGACTAGATGACCCTTATGGCCCTTTCTAGCCCTATGATTCCTTCTCCTCTCCACTCTGGGGCTTGTGTAGACACAAAAGTTGCCCCAGGAGAGCTGACACTGACTTAGCTAAACCAATGTAACTGCTGAGTTTGTGAGGTTACATTGCATTAGGGCCTGCACCGCTGCACCCACATTGCATCTGACGCCATGGGTGAGATTTTCAAAAGCATTCAATGCTGACCTAACTCTCCTGACATCAGGACTTGCCTTGACTTGGAGTTAGGACAGCGCAGAATGCTTTTGAAACACCGGCCCCATGCGTCTACACAGCGTTAGTTGCAGCACACTGCAGTGTCGGTAGGCATCTCAGGATACCTTCCACTGCTCCTCAGATCACAGCATTCAGAGCCAGTTTTGCAGCAGATTGTGGGGCCCCCGTCAAACCCAAGTCCTGTGTGCCTGGGCTATGCACACCACATTTGTGATTCCAGCCAGGGCTGCTCACTAGTGTTGGGCTTCTGGACTCGGGTTTTGGTTTTTGTTGTTTTTCAGGGGGGTGGGAACGTGGTGGGGGGCGCTGCATGAAAGGGCATTTAAAGACTTCTTTGGATAAAAGAATAATAACATGAGATGTGCAAACACTCACACTGGAGCATTTGCTTCTGCTAAAACTGAGATGCCACTTTCATTAGCAACCCTTGTCTCACCTTAGACAATCAGGCCACGCTTGCTTCTCAACACAGGACAGCTAAAGTAGAATATATTGTATACTTAGCAACCTTGATAAAATTCCTCTAGTATCTTAAGGCAGGTACTGCTTCTTTGAACTCCTCTTTCCTTTTCCCTAAGTGCTTGCTACAAAAAGGCCATGCTGCTTCTTAACTGCATGTAGTGAGGGGTGATTGTGAAATTATTTATTTATGCAGGTTTCACAGTTTAGACAAAAAACAGACTATGGCCCTCTGGTATTGGAGAGTATGGCCACTGATCTCAGCAGGATCCGGCCTTTTATTCTGATCTCAGTTACAGTGGGGTAAACCGGGAGTAACTGAATCGAATGGGGTTACACCAGAGCAGAATGGCTGTAAAATCAGAGTCAGGCCCTGGTTTTATACCCCTCCCTTTCCAGCAGATGCTTTTTTTATGTTCTCCACCAAAACCCTGCTTAAATGGAATTAACAAGTTCTACGGCATGTTCGCGGCTCCTTTAGTGTTGAGATCAGTCAGCCAAATCAAAAGGGAGGGGAGGCTCTCTGCATCAGCATGCAGGCATGGAGCGGATACCGGACTCCTAAATGAGCCTTGACTGATGGCAATGGCTTGGTTCTGGCTCCCACTGTGGTGCCTGTCCCCAGTCTGCAAATAACACACAAGGGGGTGGGGAAGACTTCTGTGGATGCAGGAGCGGCGGCACAGGGCTAATGTAATTGGTCCTCTGCCAGCCACCCTTGCTAATCCCCAGCATGCTGGGGGCATGGAAGGGAAGTATATGTAGTGTCAGGACCCCTGCTGTGGGGGCACAGGTCAAGGCCAGAGCCTGGGTTGGAGGCAACTTGATAACATGGTCCAAGGTCAGTCTAGGCTGCAGACCAGAAGCAGCAATTCGTCCATCATGCTCTAGGATCAGGTCAGAGTTGAGGTCCACAAGCTGCATCAGGTCAGGGCCAAGTGAGTCAGATGAAGTAGCATTAGTGGAACTGAGGCAGGATGAGGCATCAGGAGTGCGGCAGGGGAGCAGGAGTGATGCCAGGTTACCGGGGCAGGGGTAGGGTCAGGAACCAGGCCAGGTATCAGGAGTGCATAACAGAATCTGTTTTCAACAGAAAGCCACAGATCCACCACAGACAGACAGCCTCCAGGTGGTTTCCCTAGGCCTTAAATAGTGCACCTGGGCCAATCAGAGAACACGTTCAACTCCATCAGTCAGGACCTGCTTGGGCAGGACATCCAGTGATGCTTGAACCCATAGGGCTCACAGGCTGCCAGAGCTGTTGGGTGGCAGCATGGACATTGCAGGAACCGGCAGGCCTGAGGTTCCAGACCTGTCGATACTCTTCATGCTATGGAGATTGTGTGCTGAGGTGTGGCCCCTCTGACTTACACTGCGGGCTGTGCTGGAATCCCGACAGTCCCCAGGTGGCCTAAAGCCTCCAGATCTGAGCCGTCATTGAGCCTCTCCGAAAACGCAGTGCAGAATCTGGCCCCACGGGAGTTCCAGGGGCACAAGCACTGCAGATTCGCAGGCTCATAACATTTAAGAAGAACGTCCAGGTTAGAACAGAGCTTGCACTGCAACTACACCACCGAGTTCAGTCTCTTCGTTCTAAGCCTGGGAATTGAGGTTAGGATGGTTGGTGAGATTTTATGCCTGGATTTAAATGAACAATTACCTGCTTCGCTGAGCAAAACGTATGGCTTTAGCATATCCATAATATGGCTAGTTACTACACCAACACACAAGTTGCTGGAGCTAAAGGATGAGCTGCTTCTATTATTCCCCCTTTATGAGTTTGCTCAGGCGGGCTGTTTAACATAACAATAGAGCAGGTATTGTTCTCAATCTTTTACAGTTTGCCGTGGCTTGCTGAATTTGAAACAGGTTTTCTGAACCCCTAACCAAAGAGATCCTGGGCCAAGTGCTTCCCTACAAGCTAAATCACATGGTTCTGGCGAGGACGAGTAAAGCCCTTGGGTTGTAAATGCTAACAGTGTAAAGCAAGGGTTCCTGATCCCCCACAATATACCACCACTTCCAGGATAGCAATGAAAACTCCTGTAAAACCCAGACAGGGAATTACACAAGCTGCAACCCACAGAGAGGAAGTGATGGGAAAAATGCAAGGAAGGACGGTTTAATAATGGGGGTGTGGCCTTGGAGAAAGTGGGAGGGGCAACTCATCTGGAATCACACTGTACAGAAGGAGCGAGAACACATCCATTCAAAGTCTGTATCCATCAGTTCAGCCCTGGTCATGAGTAGCTCTTACAGATCTAATGTGCTACCATGTGGACCAGGCCAAGGGGTCTTTGCTACCTTATCTTGCAATGCACGAGAATGGCTCCTGATCTAGAGGTTCACATAGGTACTCTGGAGCCCCCTCCTGCCTTGCTGCTCTCCCCCGCCTCCTCTGGCTACTCTACTTCTCTCTCTCTCTCCTCCCAGTCCGGCCGGCAAAGAGGCTCTCTTATTCTCTTCTTCTGATCTGGATCCCTTGCTCCTCCAGCTACATGCTGTGGTGAAGGCTTAGGACCAGGATGCTGTTCCTGGCTCTGCTGCTGTTCCATTTGTGACTTTAACCACTCTGTGGCTGTTTCCACAGCTGAGAAATCGGGGTGACAGTGAATGGGTATAAAATGTTTTGAGTGGATGGGGGTAATAGGAGCTTATATAAGAAAAAGACCCCAAAATCAGGACTGTCCCCATAAAATTTGGACATCTGGTCACCCTACTAGCCACCCTGTATCTACCCAGGATGTCACTTCCCAGCTCAACTGCAGCTGTACCCTGTGAGAGAAGCTGAGCTGGGAGCCAGGAATTGACTAGAGACTGCTGCCTCCTGGAGAACAGGTAGGCCTGATGCAACGCTGTTGTCTGGGGTTCGCTACCAGTGACTAGTTTGTTATTGCTGAGTGAGACATCTGCAGGTAGGGCCCTGCCTGAAGGGAGCGACTGCCAGGTAAAAAACCCTTCTGTCTTTTGCACCTGATTTGGGACCCAGCAGTGTTTTTTGCGAGACCCTGTCACAATCATGTTTTAATACCCGAAGGAGTCAGGCCAAGAAGCACTTAGGAAGAAATGTTAGGCCACAACCATGTGCCGGGTGTATTAATATATTTATATCCCGCTTTGCAAAGGCCAGCCAGCCCTAGCCCAGTGACAAGGTATGTGCCAATCTGCCGGGCTCTCTACCCAATCACTCTAGGGTAAGCTGCCAAACCAGGGCTCTCTCTCTCTCATCAGTTTCAAACTCAAACCGCTCCACTTTTTATCTTGTCACCTGCAGGTTTTATTCATGCTGCGAAGGTTACGAACCAACAGTACTGCTCATAAAAACGACCCAGGGGGAAGTAAGTATTTCCCAAATGCTGAAGAATGCTGTGATGTTTTCCCAGCTTCTGACTGGTCTGGGGAGAAATGTTTAGGTGGGCAGCCACATGCTGCACAGCTGCTATCAGGGCATCCAGAAGCAACTGGGATCTAATGAGACCCCAAGGTCATTCCTTTCTTTTGGTTGGGGCCCAATTCATCCCTGTGTTGCAGTATCTTTACACCAGCTCCGTAAAGACAGCAGATCTGGCATCAGGGGAATTCCCTGATGTAGCAGGTCTTCCCTGATCCCAGTGGAGGTCTCTGGGTGCCACTGAATGGAGAAGACGTATAAATAGATACAATATCAAAGGTGGAGATCACTTCTCCCAGATAGGGTCAAACCCCGAATGAAGTTCATACTCAGGCAAACTGGAGGTAACAGAAGTTCTCCCTAAGCAAGGCCTGCAGTACATGCCTCAGGTGTGTCCCCTTAGATTTGAATAATAGCAACACCGGGAAAAGTGAGGAAAACCAGAGGCATCCTCCTTCATATTTCAAACAGGTAAAATAACCACAAAAAGTAAAAAGCAGACATCCTTCCAAGGACAGCTCATAATCCATGCTCTGTCTTTGAGACCTTAGTCAACTGGCAGTCAGCACCAAGAAAATGTATTTGCTTTCTGGTACTGCTTTCCCAGATCCTGACAGTAGAGCCTGGCAATGGGATAAATGCTCTGCTCCCCATCCCAGGGCCTTGTCTAGACTAGGAAAAGATGGGATTTTAAAATATGTTACCTATCACATTTTTACACATCATTTAGCATCTGATTTAGCTCAGGGTTTAACGCCTGTAAAATGTAAAAAGCTGGTCATGATCAACTCAAGCGTATCAGTTCTAGGCTTGGCCTGGCTCTAGAGTTGACAATGACTAATTCATATGCTTAAAAGCTATTCCTGAATAACTTCATCTGTGGACAAGAAAGAGATCTTGGAGTCATTGTGTTCTCTGAAAATATCCACTCAATGTGCAGTGCTGGTCAAAAAAGATAATAGAATGCTGAGAATCATTCGGAAAGGAATGATTGGGGCAGGCAAACTTTTTGGCCTGAGAGCCGCATCAGGTTTCGGAAATTGTATGAAGGGCCAGCCCCTGCGCCTCTCCTGCTTCTCACCCCCGGATGCTCCCCTGGGACTCCTGCCCCATCCACACACCCCTGCTCCCTGTCCCCTGACCGTCCTCAGAACCCCTGCCCCTGACTGCCCCCTGCTGCCCCATCCAACCCCCACTCCTTCCTGACTTCCCCCCCGAACCCCTGTCCCCATTCAATCCCCCTGTTCCCCACCCTCTGACTGCTCCACCCCCAGATCATCACCCCCCAAACTCTCCTGCCTTCTATCCAACCCCACCGCTCCCTGACCCCTTACTACGCTGCTGGGAGCAACGGTGGCTGGCGGCACTCCAGCTGTGCCACGGGCTGGAGCCAGCCACGTCACTACGCAGCTCAGAGCACCGGGTCAGGCCAGGGTGTGCAGATGCGCTGCCCCAGAAACTCACAGCACTGCCTGGCAAGGGGCCGGGGACTTGCCTCCCAGGCCAGGAGCTCAGGAGGGGCCTGCAGGCTGGGTATGGCCCGCGGGCTGCAGTTTGCCCACTCCTGGAATAGATAATAAGACAGAAAATATCATATTGCCTCTATATAAATCCCTGGTATACCCACATCTTGAATACTGCGTGCAGATGTGGTTGCCCCATCTCAAAGAGATATATTAGAATTGGAAAAAGTTCAGAAAAAGGCAATAAAAATTATTAGGGGTATGGAACGGCTGCCGTATGAGGAGAGATTAATCAGACTGGGACTTTTCAGGTTGGAAAAGAGATGACTAAAGAGGGGATATAATAGAGGTCTAAAAAATCATGACTGGTGTGAAGAAAGTAGATAAGAAAGTGTGATTTACTCCTTCTCATATCGCAAGAACTAGGAGTCACCACATGACATTAATAGGCAGCAGGTGAGTGAAAAGGGACCATGGTATAGAGCAGGGGTCTGCAACCTTTCAGAAGTGGTGTGCCAAGTCTTCATTTATTCAGTTTAATTTAAGGTTTCGTGTGCCGGTAATACATTTTAACATTTTTAGAAGGTCTCTTTCTATAAATCTATAATATATAACTAAACTGCTGTTGTATGTAAAGTAAATAAGGTTTTTAAAGTGTTTAAGAAGCTTCATTGAAAATTAAATTAATTTAATGGCCAGGACCAAGGCAGTGTGAGTGCCACTGAAAATCAGCTCGCTTGCCGCCTTCAGCACCCACGCCATAGGTTGCCTACCCCTGGTATAGAGGATGCACTCTGCCAACTTAATGCACTTAGTGGGGACATACATAATCAATTGTATAAAATCGCTTTCGAAAGATTGATTTCTATAAAATCGACATAATTTTTTAGTGTAGACATACCCGTAGGCTCTGTCCACACTGGCATTTTTGTCGCTCATGGGTGTGAATCCCACTCCCTCCATGACTAAAGTTTTAGCAACAAAAAGCACCGGTGTGGACAGCACTTCATCGGTGGGAGCCGTACTCCCATCACGCATCCCATCTCTGGAGGTGGTTTTCTTTTCTCGCAATACAGAGCGGCCACACAGCGTACCTTACAACAGCGTGGCTGCAGCAATCAATGTTCCTTCTAATTTTTGACAGGCCGTGTGCGCAAAAATGTCTTCTGTGCAATTTTCTGACGGGCTCTGTGCACAAAAAATTTCTTCTGTGCAAATTTTTGTGCTTCTGTGCACATTTTTGTGCGTGCGGTGTTTCGCTGTGTGCGCAGGGTTTAGGATCTGTGTGCGCGCGCTCACGCGCACAGCTTAGAGGGAACAGTGGCAGCAATACACCCATGCCCGTGTAAGGCATGCAGTGTAGACATAGCTGTAGTTTCTCTTCTGTGCAGAACTGCACTTTGGGGGGAAATGCCGCCCTCAGGGCCACACAGGGGACCTCAGCTCTTATCTGCTGCTCTTGAAATTCCCACATGGGGCCCACATCCAGGTACTCAAAGGAATGTGTGTGAAAATTCACTTTTGCCAGCCTGGCCCTCACCCCTGCTTGCCAGCCTCTCATTTTCAGGATTCACTCTTCGTAATGCTTTTCCTGCAGGACTGAGTCGTGAACTCCAAACTGTTCTTCTTACTCTCTCCTTCAAGGTGTGTGGTGCATTCCTCTCTTCTGACTGGAATGAAAGGAAAAAGAGTGGGGGAACATCCAGCTTCTTTGGAACAGGGGAATGCTTTGTTTTCAGCGTAAGTCTGACTCTCTTTCCTGCTGTATCTTGTTTATGGTTTGTATATTTTAAAGATTGCTTGAGGTTTTTGCTACCCCTTGTAGAATTCAGATAGCACAGCAGGCAGGTACTCAGGACAATTTGCCAGTGCTCCTCAGTCCTGATAGATGAGAATGCAGGGGAATCCCATAGAAATCCCTACGTCAGTTCAGATCCATCTAGCTCTGTATCTTCTCAATTCCAGTAGTCCTCTAGTCCATGCTTCTCGGTGCAATAAACCCTGCAGTGTAAGGTGCAGTGTATCCTGTTGGAGCTGCAGCAGGCTCCCGACAAACCAGGAGACCCTCAGTAGTGTCATGGTTCAGGGTTAGGAGCACCTCTCACCCCTCTCTGGTCTCTCTGCATCCCCACAAGTGTCAGCGCTCGTCCCTTTACTTCTCCTGGGGCAGAATTCTCCCAGTCTCAGACCAGCCTGGGCTATCAAGCATCCCCAGCAGTCTGCCTGAGTTTAGTGCCTGCCGTTCTTCCCTTTGAGAGCAATGCTTAGCGGGTATATAGTTACCAGGCAGCCTGCTTACACCAGAGCAGCCTTCTTAAAACACAGGTCGGTTTAATCTTAACAGTAGGAGTACAACCTAATGAGAGAAAAGGGACTGCCAAAGAGCAAAAGATCTGCAGGCATGTCAATCTTCCCGGAGCCCAGCCCCGTGATGGGAGCTGAGGACAGTCCAGCTTCTTCACAGTGGCGGTGCTAAGTCACCGCAAATCATGTGACCACAGAGGGCTCCAAGGCAGCGGGGGACCCTGAAACTCAGACCAGCCCGTGAGGTGTCCGCTACTCCTTCCTGCTCCTGCTGGAGGGGTCTGCTGTAAGGATGGCCCCATGACTCAGCGGTAGCTCCCCTCAAGGCTCAGGGTGGCTCCAGCACCTGTGCTTCCATAGTGTTCCCACCCTGACCTGCCTCTGAGCCCCCACCCTGGAGGACGCCCTGTAGCTGGGAGTGAAAGTTGCTACCTGACAGACAGGGAGTGGAAGGGCTGGAGCTCTCAGGAGCCCGGAGCCAGGTAGCAGGACTGTCTTTACAGTGGTGCCCCCAGTAGGAAAGAGGAAGGAACAGCTGATGCCCAGTGAGCCAAGCAGAAGGCCCTTGCTGGCAGCTCTGGTCCCTTTTCCTCCCCTGGCTGGGCAGAGGGGATTGGGGAGGAGACTCAGATGTGGGTCTGTGCAGGGATGCTGCAGTCTGGGACCAGGCAGGGGAGCCAGCTGCTGGGAGCCCAGGGCAGAGCCAGAGCTGAGTAAGAGGACTGCCCAGACAGCAGAGCCCTCAGCTGGGAGCAGGAGCTGAGCACAGGCAGGGGAAGGTGTGGGACAGGACCAGCTCTGGAGGGAGTCACCCACTGATTCCCTGGGCCTCTCCCAGCACCCCCATTGCCCCCATTTTCCTCCCAGTCCCAGAATGGAGCTTTGCTGGGGGGCCCCAGAGAGCAAATATCAGCTCTGCTTCTTCAAAGCCTCCTCTGGGGGTCTGTGTGGGAGAACAGCTTTTGTGCAGCAACTGCCTCCCCTGCCTAGAGAGAGTCTTTCAATCCAGCCAGAAGTCCTTTATCTCGATTTCCCAGACTCGGATTCCCGGCCCCTTGACAAACTGGTCTGGTGAGCTCAGCAGGGGATTGGAGGAAGACCATAAATGGGAATAGTTTTTATATTATCCCTTAAGAGTTGGCAAATGGGTGGCTATCTGAAGTCATAGTACACTTTCCTGCCTAAGTGCAGTCAGCCTTGTCTTGAATTAACCTCGTATTCAGACAGTAAGCCTCTCTACAACAATCAGACACAACCATACAGTATTCATGAATTGTTAGCTGCTGCACTTCCCCCTCCCCAGAGCTGGAGTCCTTCCAGCCCAACCAAGAGATCCCCCAGTGGTACCACAACCACCCTACACTGTAGTGACATTATTGGTGGAGTTTAGCACTAGTAAGCCCTTATGACCAGCCACCACTGATGGACCTACCGCCAATATCCACATGAGCAGCCAACGAAACCACCTCACAGAACATCATCCGTAGTGGGATTTGGAAGGCTCTGCCGCCCACATGTTGTCTTTGTTTTAAAGGTACGCCCTGAAATGGAGAGATATGAGTGGGTGTTCATCAAGAAACCAGAGCTGACCAAAGCAGTGCCGCGTTCCCCACGCCAGCGCCTTCCTTCTCCCGCCTCCCCTGGCCTCAGCACATCTCCTCCCGATGGCCACTTCGCCAGTTCAAACCATCTGACTGTGCCCATGTTGCAGAGGGCTAAAGGTCGCCTCTCCCCATACCTAGCAATCAGGCATTTCCTCCTGCCTTCGAAAACAGCCTCCATGTTCATGTCCGGGACGCGGGAAGGAATCATTATCGGTAACTATGCTATCATTACACACCCTCAAACACTCCCAAGAGAGCCCACTGCCCCTGCACCAAGGCACTGGGAACCAGACTGTAATTTACACACAGCCCTCAGAGGGGGCAGGATGGAGCTTCACCACTTTGCTTCAGAGAGCACAGCAGGAAGGTACATGCTAAGCCGTCCCTTAGGATGCTACAGCCTGATCTCCTCTCCGTGACTGGCTAGAACTACTGGCTGATGTGGCATGGGGCAGAGTAGATCCCTTCTTCTTTGCAGGATTTGCACCCTTGTGGTGGCTACAATGGAGCAGTGGCTGCACTTGAGGAAGCACAGGGACTGCAGTGGTGTCTGGTACTTGTGTGTGACCGTATGGTCTGGAACACCCCGCACAAGTGCCAGCTGCAGTTTAACCCTTCGTATTCTGTACCCTAAAGCAGTAGGAAGATGTGAATGTAAAAATTCCATCAGTGACTTTGTAACGATTCCTGACTGCACCACACAGCCATTAGCTACATCATACACTTACAGCATTGGGGATTAAACCCACCACTCTTGTGCCTTTGTGCAACTCCATGTGACTTCAGCAAACTTACACCAAGGACATCTTTTTCGGGGTGTGAGGGAGATTGTTGCCTATATAAGACAAAGCTCCTAATATTGGGATGTCTGGTCACCTTAACTATATCAGACCAAAGTCTCTCCCATCTCCAGATGTACAGAATGGTCAACGAGAAATAAAGCTGTAGCAGCTGAGACTTAGATGGGAGAGGTGACTTGTGGGGAGGGAGATGGCACACAGAGTCCCTCTTCCCAGATTTCTGCCGTCCATTTAGCACAAAGCTTTTCAAACTATAGGGGGTGCCCCACAGTTTGAAAACTGTTGCCTGCCTCCTGCCACGAGCGGATGGATCAGAAGCTGGTGGGAGCCACCTGGACCCGGGCTCTCCATGCTATGGGAGCTGGGGGGGCACTGGCTGGCTGCCTGGAAGTTCTCTCTGCCCTGCTCCCTGAGACAGGCCATCTCTGCACAACCGGGCTCCCCTTGCACAGCTCCAAGCTCTACCCGTGAGGTACTTTTGCCTTTCCCCCGAAGGAGCCCAGCATCAGCTGGCCCCATGGAGCAGGCCTCTGCCCGCAGAACCCAGCTGCCATGAGATCCTCCCCGAGGCCCTTGCTCACCGCTGCCCTGGTGTTCCTGGTTCTGCTACTGCTCCTCAGTCCAGAAGCAACACATGGGGTGTTCACGTGTCCCTCCGGAACCTTTAAATTGTGCCCCCCCCCACCAAAAGTTACGCGTCATCTCTGATAAGTGACATGGTTAGGGGTCTTATCAGACAGGCCGGTCTCTAAATTCACCCATTAACATGGTAACAGCAGGTCCCCAAAAGTTTCTGACCGTCTTTTGCAGGTGGTGGTGGAGGCCAAGCTCTGTACATTGATGCTGACCTCTACTATGGGAGAACAGAGCACTGCGAGACGTTTGACAACCCTCCTCTCTGTCAAGAAAACTTCCAGGTGCAGCTCCTGGAAGCCTGGGGCTTTCAAAATGCCTAATCACCGTGAAATCACCGCAACTTGCACCGTATTAAGGAATGAGAGATTCCTCTCCACTACCCAGAATACCATGGCTGGTGAGGAGCCAGGGGCCATCAGATGACACACAGATGCCTGACTGTAATGGAGGGAGTCCGCACATGGATTTCTCTTGCGGCTCTGAACCTCACTGCTGCTAGCCATTCTGCATATCTTCCCTCTCTCTCATAATGTGCCGTGATGGCTATGGATGAGGAAAACAAAATGCCACAGGGGAGAGTTATATTACGGGCACTGCTGTACTATAAACATTTAATAATCATTAATAACAAAGGTCCAGAGCCTTCACACACAAATCAAACCAAATCCCAAACTTTCAAAGGTTGGAGGAAGTTGAGTTAATTTTGGGGGCAGGAACAGGCTGTTTTCTTGTCTGTCTGTGTTCTTGGCATCACTTTGAAGTGGAAATACCACAGACCTCATGGTATCAAGCATTGGGCTATGGATCTTGCTGAGACTTACAAGATCTCCACCCTGGTTCCAAGCCCAAAATCGTTCTTAAACCATGAGCCAGAGATGAAAGTAAGCCAGTACAGTCAGGTACGGTGTACCTGTTTTGTGGATAAAGAGAGGGCTTCAATCCCCAGTACTGTCAATCACAGCACTAAATTTATCTAAAATATGCAAATCCACAGTTCTGTCATTTACTGCCAGCATAATATCTTATTGTAAACCCCCGTCCCCCATGATGTTTATACTCACATGAAAATGTGGATTCAGAGAAAAGGCTTAGGATGGTTGTTGCAAGAATCTAAATAGTTAACACAGCTAACAGTCTAATCTAACATCTCATAGTTATCAACTTCAGGATAATAGTAGACCCATCATTAGGAAAGATGAAATATTAACATACTTGCTAACAGGTAGGATAAATACACTCAGTGGATTTTGGAAGCTATGTGTAAACCATTTAGCTTGCAGGAGGAAAACATATTCAAAACCCAAATACATTTTTCTATTTACAGTCTGATTGTTCTTGTGTTCATTTTCTCCAGCTATTCAGAGCAGAAGTAATCAATACCTCCCAGGGAAGCAGTCCCAGAAATGCTGTGAGACAAGAAGAGGGAATAATAGCAAACTCACACACTAGTCAGCTATGCAGCCATGTGAATAATTAGCAATTACCTCTATTCTTTGGACTGCATCTTGTAAGATAAAAGATAAGATGGGGCTTGAATCTCCACTCTCTCTCATCAATTTTATGCTAGTATAACTCCACTGAACGTGACAGATTTTAAATTGGAGGTACAGAATGGACTCAGGGCCTCAGTGTTTCCGACAAAGCAACGTGTGGAGATGTTCTGAGCAGGTCCTTTTGTGGGTGCCATCGCATATTTCAACGAGGCTCACCTTTTTCCTACAAGCTTCCCATTTTGTCATCTCATGAGATCTGACAGTTATAAAAGTGAGGCATAAAGATCAGTGGTATTACTTCATGCCTTGCCTCTGACTGAGAAACTCTTTTTTACATTTGAGTTCTGCTAAGACTTTCCCAATGTTTCCCTCTTTCCAAGCCCCAAGACCAGACCAGCCTGTCTCCCGTCAGATTTCCCATCAGATTCCATCTTTTCCCAGAAGCTGAGTTTGCTGCCAGAAATCCTGACCCTCCTCCAAGCTCAAAATTCTTCTTACTTAGCTGTCCAACTTTGCTGTGCCTTTGTGTATTGCCTGGATCAAGATTCAAGGTATTTGATTGTCAAGGGGAACTGGGACTCATCCAAAATACCTAAAACACTTGAGACTTGAGGATACATTACCTATCTTTGATGCAACAGCAAAGCCCATCAACCTTTGTGATGCTGTATGTGCTGCATACCCAAGCTATCTGCTGATTTCAGCTGCAAATCACAATAAATGATCAGGGTGATTATTATATTCAATTCCCATAATCTGCAGAGTGCTCTTTGTCACTTTTAAAATGTGTTTATTATTTTACTTTCTTCTTTGCACTTTTATACTCTTGCTATATAAAATTCAAAACAATGGAAGGAAAAAAAACCCATAAAGCAGTGAGGGCTCGGTGGCTCCAGGTACTTCTCTGCCTCCCCTAATTATCATAGTATCTGAGCACTTCACAATCTTTTAATGTATTTGTCCACACTGCAACTCTGTGAGATAAGGCAGCACTATTATCCCCATAGTACAGATGGTGAACAGAGAGGCTAAGGCACTTGCCCAAGGTCACACTGGAAGTAGGTGGCACAGCAGGAAATTGAAATCAATGCTCCCAAGTTCTACGCTAGTATCTAACCACTGGATCATCCTTCATTTCTGCTCTGCTGTTACCTGACTACAGCTCAGGTGAGCAGAGCCAGAACTGTGCTGCTTCTTGATGACCAATGTGAAAAGAGATGGTGGATCTCACTTCATTGTCCAGGGGACAGATAATCACATCACAAAACTACTACCAGCACAACTGTCATTCTGTAATCCCCTTATGGACATGACAGCCTTAACTGAGAAGCCTAGAATTAAAAGAGTCATTGGAGACTGAACACAGCTGAGTTGTTCCTTCCATGTTAGGGTGGACACATTTTAGGATACTTATTTTTTATGTAACAGGATTTTAAACATGTATAATAGGTCAAATTCACTACAGTGTAACTCCAAAGAATCCCATGGATTTACACCAGGGATGAATTTAGCCTAACCAATTTATTTTAATGTCTCTTTATTATATATACCGATGGGGAAATCTGGAAATATGCACATATTCCCTTGTTCATTTCAATGCTCCAGCATTTAAACATATGCATGAGTGGCACCACAGATATATGCATGTGATGAATTGGGAGTGTTTGCACCTGTTTATTGCAAAAACAGTTTGATCAAGAAGGCTCTTTTCCATTTTCTTTTTATACTTTAAATTTAGTTTTATAATCTAAAATAAACAAGAAAATTCAGGCAAACTTTGACATTAATTGAAGTTCAGGTTGAGAATTTATACACAAACTGAGAATTCCCATAGCAACTGCAACTCAGTCACTTTATAGATTTAAGTCAGGTCACGTATCTGACAGCACGCAGCGTAATGCAAAATGCTGTACGCACAGGTGAGAAAGTAACTGTCTCTGTGGGAACAACAACTTTGAATTTCCCATCCTTTGTAGGTGACAAATCTGAGGAACTGTCACAGATTGAAGTGTCACTAGAGGAGGTTTTGGAATTAATTGATAAACTTAACAGTAACAAGTCACAGGGACCAGATGGCATTCACCCAAGAGTTCTGAAAGAACTCAAATGTGAAATTGCGGAACTATTAACTATGATTTGTAACCTGTTCTTTAAATCGGCTTCTGTACCCAATGACTGGAAGATAGCTAATGTAATGCCAATATTTTAAAAGGGCTCTAGAGGTGATTCCGGCAATTACAGACCAGTAAGTCTAATGTCAGTACGGGCAAATTAGTTGAAACAACAGTAAAGAATAAAATTGTCAGACACATAGAAGAACATAAATTGTTGGTCAAAAGTCAGCACGGTTTCTGTAAAGGGAAATCATGTCTTACTAATCTATTAGAGTTCTTTGAAGGGGTCAACAAACATGTGGACAAGGAGGATCCAGTGGACATAGTGTACTTAGATTTCCAGAAAGCCTCTGACAAGGTCCCTCATCAAAGGCTCTTATGTACATTAAGTTGTCATGGGATAAGAGGGAAGACCCTTTCATGGATTGAGAACTGGTTAAAAAACAGGGAACAAAGGGTAGGAATAAATGGTACATTTTCAGAATGGAGAGGGGTAACTAGTGGTGTTCCCCAAGGGTCAGTCCTAGGACCAATTCTATTCAACTCATTCACAAATGATCTGGAGAAAGGGGTAAACAGTGAGGTGGCAAAGTTTGCAGATAATACTAAATTGCTCAAGATAGTTAAGACCAAAGCAATGTGTGAAGAACTTCAAAAAGATCTCACAAAACTAAGTGATTGGGCAAATGAAATTTAATGTGGAAAAATGTAAAGTAATGCACACTGGAAAAAATAACCCCAATTATACATACAATATGATGGAGGCTAATTTAGCTACAACTAATCAGGGAAGAGATCTTGGAGTCATTGTGGATAGTTCTCTAAAGATGTCCACGCAGTATGCAGCAGCAGTCAAAAAAGTAAACAGGATGTTAGGAATCATTAAAAAAGGGATAGATAATAAGACAGAGAATATCTTATTGCCCTTATATTAATCCCTGGTACAAACACATCTTGAATACTGCGTACAGATGTGGTCTCCTCATCTCAAAAAAGATATACTGGCATTAGAAAAGGTTCAGAGAAGGGCAACTAAAATGATTAGGGGTTTGGAACAAGTCCCATATGAGGAGAGATTAAAGAGGCTAGGACTTTTCAGCTTGGAAAAGAGGAGACTAAGGGGGGATATGATAGAAGTATATAAAATCATGAGTGGTGTGGAGAAAGTGAATAAGGAAAAGTTATTTCTTGTTCCCATAATGCAAGAAGAAGGGGCCACCAAATGAAATTAATGGGCAGCACGTTTAAAACAAATAAAAGGGAGTTCTTCACACAGCGCACAGTCAACCTGTGGAACTCCTTGCCTGAGGAGGTTGTGAAGGCTAGGACTATAACAGAGTTTAAAAGAGAACTAGATAAATTCATGGAGGTTAAGTCCATTAATGGCTATTAGCCAGAATGGGTAAGGAATGGTGTCCCTAGCCTCTGTTTGTCAGAGAGTGGAGATAGATGGCAGGAGAGAGATCACTTGATCATTACCTGTTAGGTTCACTCCCTCTGGGGCACCTGGCATTGGCCACTGTCGGTAGACAGGATACTGGGCTGGATGGATCTTTCGCCAGACCGAGTATGGCCATTCTTATGTTCTTCTGAATTTTGTGCCTGTAAAAGTTCAACAATAATGCTGTATTGATGAGATTCATTAGTGCAAAGGTACTTACACTACACTGATTTGCTTTTTAAATGGTATGCTTCTACACATACAGTAGGACATGCTTATAATCCATATCTGAGACAGGTACATACCTGTGACCCCTGTTTATCACACTGATCATAATTATATCACTGTTATTTTGTGCTTCCGACATCTGCTTGTTACAGCCGGCTGTCACCTCTTGTCTTTTACTTAGATTGTCAGCTCTTTGGGTCTGAGGCAGTGTAGCAGGGTGTTGGTACAAAAGCACCTAATTAGCACCTGTCCAGTCAGCTCCAATCAGGGGAAATAGATTGGGGCTGATAGAAAGGCCTGATGCTTGCCTGAAGATTGGCAGCCCTTGCTGGCCTGACCAGCCAAGGGCTATAAAGGTTGGGAGGGAGGCAGAAGGCAGCTAGGGAGAAGTCAGTCAGGGAGGAAACTGGAGGCCTCCTAGGTGAAGGTGGATTCTGCCTGTAAAGGTGGTAACTAGTCCTGCAAGTCTTGTATCTAGATGGACACTGGTGGTGGGAAAACTTGATGTAAATAAAGACATGGTTGTTGCATAACCCTGAAGCTCTCTGAGCTTTATTGGGCTGGGCAGCGGCCCTGGTTACAGGCCATCTTTTTGTTATGTCTGTAAAGTGCCTAGTGCAATAGAATCCCATCCCTGGTGGGGGCTTCAGTGTGTTTCTACAATACAAACAAATGATACTATCCTTATAACAAACACATATCAAAAGGATTTAGAAGACAAAACTTGTTCCCCAGGCGGGTTGCACAGATTCCTCATAAGAAAGCTTTCCTTTCATTGTACCAGGTAGAGCTGCTGTATGAAAGTAGGGCAAGTAAACCAGCACTCTTAAAAAGCAGAACATTAGGCTGCCCTGTCTTAGAGCCAGAAAGTGGGGGCTTTGCTGAAAAGTAGGCTGATCCTACTAAACATAGGGTAGCTGCTTACTGTATCAGAAGGATAGGAGCCAGGTCAAAGGGGGAATAACTAGAAAATTCTGGACACTTTAATTTACAAACATTAGTTTTGGTTGATAATGAGGAATATATACTCTAAATCACACAGATCAGCAAAGTGGTTGGTAACTTTCAGAATTCCTGAGTGACATTACGGGTGAATTGGTTAGCAGCAGCTATATAAATATTTGATCCTAGCATTACTCTTTCAGAAGAAATCTAAAAATACAGAAAAATAAGCGGCATGTACACATTTCTCCATTTAGAGCTTGATTGCCATGTATCTTCTAAAACCAGAGAGAGAGAGCAGCAGAGCCTCAAGCTGGCTCCTGTCACAGCAACCCTAGCAGCAGTCAATAGGGAACCAGAAATGGTTTTCCTTAATGCCTGCTGGTACTAGAGCCAACTTGCAACATTCTGACTGGTCTGTGTCCCCTACTGCTCTCTGCTATGAGGACTAATCAGGTTATTTGACTGTCTAGCTCTCCAGTGCTTTAGAGTTTAGGCCAACTAGCTATTTAGAGAGATCCTGACCTGGTTCTGTTGAGATCAACCACTGGCATCTTCCAGCACATAGCATGCATCCTGGTGTGAGTCACCTCCAGGCAGGGTGCATCTCAAGGGAGAGAGAGGGAGGATGCTGGGATTCTTGCAGGTAGGGCACATCCTGGTGAAGGGATGCTTGGTCCCTCCACATGGGAAGCACCCTGGAGTGGGGCTGGAGGATGCCAGCTCCCTCCAGGGGGATAAACCCTTGGGTGGGGATATTGGGTCACCCTTGGGTGCAGGAAGAGATGCTCAGTCCCTCCAGGTGGGGTGCACTCTGGAGCAGATTGGGAGATGCCAGGTCCCTCCAGGGGGATAGACCCTCAGGTGGGGATGCTGGGTCACCCCAGGATACAGGAGGGGATGCTCAGTCCCTCCAGGGGGAACACCCTTGGGTGGGTGACCCCAGGGTGCTGGAGGGGAAGCCTGATTCCTCCAGGAAGGGTTGCATCCCTGGGAGCCTGTTGATCTCTGGGGGCTGTGCCCAGGTTGTGTCCATGGAGGGCTGGGTTCACGGTAGGGTCATGACTGATATCACGACCTTTGCCCTCCTGCATCCTCTCCAGTTCCTCTCCTCTGGCCCCGGTTTGCGGCTCTGCGCATGTGCAGCCTTTGGCCGAGGGCGGGGGGTGGGGGACGAGAGGTGTCTGGTGCGCAGGCGCGGTTTCCATAGCGCCGGGTGTACACAGCCACCGGCTGAGGGGAGCGAGCGGCCGCGGCATGGCGGGGGAGCCGGGCCCCCAGAGCGACGCGCTGGGCGAGCTGGAGCTGCAGGCGGTCATCGGCTTCAACGGTGCTGCGCCGCGGCCGCTGTGGGGTGACGCTGGTGCCAAGGCGTCTCCATGGGGGGCTTGAGGGGATCTGGGGAGGGGGCTGGACTGCGGGCCCTGATGGGGGTTTGGGGGATCTAGTGACGGGGGCGGGGGCTGGGTTTGGGGCCTTGATGAGGACTTGGGGGGAGCTAGTGGGGGCTGGGAAGGGCTGTATTGGGGAGCTGGGGTTTGGGCCCTGATGGGGGTTTTGGGGGATCTAGT
>ML677373.1:6341145-6463936 GCA_007922305.1 Dermatemys mawii
GGGTTTGGGCCCTGATGGGGGTTTTGGGGGATCTAGTGGGGGCTGGGGAGGGCTGTATTGGGGGGCTGGGGTTTGGGCCCTGTTGGGGTGCTAGGGGAGGTCTAGTAGGGAGGGCTGTATGAGGGGGTTGGGTGGGGGGTCTCGGGAGATCTATTGGGGAGGGCTGTATTGGGGAGCTATCTGGTCCTCCACCCCAGCCTCTCATTCTGTCACCCGCATTGGCCTGTTTTTTTCGTCATTGCTCTTCATCTTGGGTCTCGATTTTGTAATCTCAAGGCAGGGAAGCATCTCTTGCACCTGTCAATACAGTGGTACACCTGCCTGCTATGCTACATCAATAATAACATCTGGACTAGGATATAACCTCAATTAAGTATGTGTTTCCAGAGGGATGGCCTTAATTTTGAAATCCTGAGATCTAAAGGTTCAAATATGGTTTGAGCATTGGCCTGCTAAACCCATGGTTGTGAGTTCAATCCTTGAGAGAACCATTTAGGGATATGGGGCAAAAATCTACTGGATGACTTAATTGGGGATTGGTCCTGCTTTGAGCAGGAGGTTGGACTAGATGATCACCTGAGGTCCCTTCCAAGCCTGATATTGTATGCGTGTATGAAATCTAATTCTTGACCTTGCCTGTGTTCTATGTAGGTCTGAGGTGGATGCAACAGAATTCATGCTGTTTATTGTGCATTTCCCTATGAGAATTTTAAAACTAAGCTTCTATGTGTGTGCTCTGCATTGATGTTAAAATCTCAAAGCACTTGTAAGAATAGGGGTTTACCCTAGCTCCTTGTCCAAAACCTCCTCTCCCCACATTGTTGCACAGTGTGCCAGTTATCTTCTAGGCTGCCCAGCTCTGTTCCCCAATGGTGAATGCACTTTGATATTGGTGAAGGGATATTACATTACCAGAACTCCTTTCATGAACCTTTACAAACTGTAGATATTCAGGGATCCCTTTGCCAGCCCCAAAATGCACATATCTACCTCAGACGCATGAAGAACATGGGTAAGGCCAAGAACTGGATTTGAACTTTTGGTTCCATGGATTTCAAGGAGCGGGTTTGTGTGACGGAGGGAGAAACATCGGGAAATGTTGAAAGGGAGTGAGTATAAGAAAAGAGTGGTGATCATTGAAGGTGGGAGAGGGAATAAATGGAAAAGAGGGAATAAAGGGATTGATGGAATTGATCAATCGATTGTACTTATCTGGCTCCCCTCATCATAGCATCTGAGCACCTCACTATCTTTAATGTATTTATCCTATTAACACCCCTGTGAGGCAGGGCAGTGCTATTATCCCCATTTTGAAAATGGGAAACTGAGTCACAGACAGCCTAAGTGAGTTGCCCAAGGTCACAAGAAAACCTGCAGAGCAGGGAATTGGACCCAGGTCTCCCAAGTCCCAGGCTAGTGTCCTAACCACTGGGCCAGCCTTCCTGCCTCTGGACTGAGGATGAGACTGTGGTCATAGAGTATAAACCTGAGCTCTGGCAGCCACTCCACACATAGGAAAAAGTATAATGGGAACGTTGATCGTGCTTCCCTAATGTAGAGGTTAAAGAACAACTCTCTTCTGAAGTCTGGTATCAGAGGGGTAGCCGTGTTAATCTGGATCTGCAAAAGTGACAGAGTCTTATAGCACCTTATAGACTAACAGATCTTAGGGATCATGAGCTTTGTGGGTCTTAGCCCACGAAAGCTCATGATCCCTAAGATTTGTTAGTCTATAAGGTGCTACAAGACTCTTTTGTCTTTTCTGAAGATTATGCTTTGGCCAAATGCAAGTTGTGCTTAATCAGACATAAGTTAGTGGGCTCAATATAGGGGTAATTGGGTGTAATTTAAGAGCCTATGATATGATGATCTAATGGTCCCTTCTGGCCTTAAAATGTGTGAATCTCTGAATTCTTTTACTCCCTTTCTGTTGTAGGGCATATACCTTGTGGTCTGATCTGCCACCCTGATCGGGAGCACCTTATCTATCCTCTGGGATGTACCATAATTATTCAAGGCCTGAACAATAACACACAAGCTTTCCTGCACGGCCACACTAACAATGTCTCCTGTGTTGCTGTATCTCGGAGTGGATGTTATGTTGCTTCTGGACAGGTCACTTTCATGGGCTTTAAGGTGAATAACATTTTAAAAATGGTTATTTTAACTTTTGGGAAATTCTATTAATGACTTAAGGGTAAGTATCAAACTGAAATCTTCCTCATCGGAGGGCTGATCTTGCAGCCTGTAGTCTTGTGTATATTTTTGTTGGCTTAATAAAACAAAGCCTGTGAGTAAAGGCTGTAGCAGCAGGCCCTGTTTTTTAACTACATCAGTACAGGCTAACTGTATCGGAGCTGAGCTTTTGACAGTGGAAGTTCTTGCTTTTTAAACAATAATTGAAGCTTTTGTTTTGAAGGGAAAAGTGCTAGAAGAGGAAAAGCATTTCAGGGGACTGAGAGGCATAGCTATGGTACTCTTAGATCTCCCTCTGAATTGCTATGTGACCTTAAACAAGTCACTTAGGGTAATATTTTCCAAAATGCATAAGTCCCATTTTCAAAAGTCGCTTAGGCCTCCACATCCCATTAGGCTGCTAAATGTATAAATCACTTTTGAAAATGGGGCTTAGGCTCCAGAGTCACTTAGGTGCTTTTGAAAATCCCACTAGATGCCTAACTGCATGTTTAGACACCTAAGATCTTTGAAAATCTGGCCCTTCTTTGCCTTCTTCACAGGAATGAATTAATGAGTTAATTACTCTTTGTAGGGCACCCTAAGATCCTTGTACAAAAGGAGCAGTAGCACCTTGCAGTATTTTAAAATGTCCAGTTTTGGACCTCTCAATCATGTATGTTGTCCTTCTTTGTCCTGTTGGCCCTGATGTTAGACTGGCTCTAAAATGAAACACAGTCTTAAACTGGGAAGTCCTGCTTTTCTTTTGGGATGTCTCTTAGGCCAAGTCTACACAATTACTTCTGCCAGCATCATGATATCAGTCAAGGGTGTGAAAAGGTGAGTGCCGCCCAATATAGCTGGGCTGACAGAAGCACCTAATATAGGTGGAGTTATCTCAGCAAAGCTGCCCTTTTGCCAGGATAGTTTATTTTGTTCATGGGGGTGGCTTTATTATAGTGGTACAAAGGGCAGCTTTGATGGTATAATACAGGGGTGGGCAAACTACAGCCTGCAGGCCACATCCGGCTCATGGAGCCAGGGCCTGGGAGGCTGCCCCCGGCCCCTCCCCCGCTTTCACCCCTCCCCCCGGAGCCACACCGCTGCGCAGGCAGCGCTCTGGGGGGTCGGTCTGTGCACTCCCACACGGCTGTGTCTGGCTCCACGTGGAGTCAGACACACTGCTGTGAGCAGCATGGTAAGGGGGCCGGGAGGTTGGATAAGGGGCAGAGGCTCCTGGGGTACAGTCAGAGGACAGGGAGCAGGGTGAGTTGGATAGGGAGTGGAGTCCTGAAGTGGAGGGGGTGGATAGGTGTAGGGGCAGTCAGGGGACAGGGAGCAAGGGGAGTTGGATGGGAGGTTCTGGGGGGGCAGTTAGGGTTGGGGGGTCTCTGGTGGCAGGAGTCAGGAGACAAGGAGCAGAGGGCGTTGGATGGGTCGGTGGTTCTGAAGGGGGCAGTCAGGGGGCGGGAAGTGGGAGGGGGCCGGATAGGGGGTGGGTCCAGGCTGTTTGAGGAGGCACAGCCTCCCTATCTGGCCCTCCATGCAATTTTGCAACCCCAATGTGGCCCTTGGGCCAAAAAGTTTGCCACCCCTGGTGTAATATGCTGCTGTTCCTATACTGGTAAAGCACTCCTAGTGTAGACATGGCCTTAATGTGGCTAATCTGAAGTGTATTCATACAAATGGAGTCCTGGGATGGAAAGAAGCCTAATTTAGAAGCATCTTTTGCACCTAAGAACCTGAAGTTATTCTAACTAATGTTCTTTGGGCCTCAGGCAGATATAATTTTGTGGGACTACAAGAAGAGGGAGCTGCTTGCTCGGCTGTCACTTCACAAGGGGAAAATTGAAAAACTGGTATTCTCTCCAAATGACCTTTACTTGGTGTCACTGGGAGGCCAGGACGATGGCAGGTAACAAGATTAAATTATGAATCTCCCTCCTCCTCCATCAAAGAGGTCACATAAGTAGAGGTCCAGGTGAAAGGGAAACTTCCATGTCTGAGGACCAAATAAGTGAAGGCAAAAATGCTACTGGCAGCTGCTTTTCCTCCTGTTGTGAGTTTGATTCCCAGCAGAGCCCAAAATGTAGAGGGGAGTCCAAGCTGGTATACTGTGCACCTTCCCTCATATACAGTGTAATTCACACTAATTTAGATGCAGGCCCCTGACACATCACCTCTGAACTTCATTGCTTGCGTTTTAGGGAATTGGTCTGGATTAACATATGGGCATGAAGAAGATATAAATTACATCAGCGTAGGTTCACCTTTGAATTTGACCCAGAGAGACTGTCAGGAGCACGCTCACCTTCTCGTCCCTCGTGACTGAGTTATTTGCTAGTCACATTCCCATGCAATGAGGGGGGCGGGCAGCTACAGGTTTCTCTGTACATGGCTTCTGTCCTTGTCAGTCATTGGATGGGGCCTAAACACCCAAGCATAAACGCAGGGAAAAACATTCATGCCTTTAATGATGAGGTTCTCTGCAGAGCTGTGCAATGGATTGAAAGCATAGGTCTTCTCATGGGGAGTTGTGTGCCTAAAACTGTGCATCTTTCTGCAGATATCCCTGTCTGCGGGGATATCTGCAGACCCAGTAACAGGGCCCATTTGCCCTGGGCCGTGTTACATCCCATCTAGTTTTCATTTGAAATATGCTGTTTATACTGTATGGTAAACTGAGCACACAGGGTGACTTTAATACACACAGAGCAATATATATATATTTTTAAACTGTGTCAATTGAGAAGAGATGAAAGTGAAGGAATACTATGGTAGCACAGATGAGAAAAAAACGTAGGGCCCAATCCTACAAACACTTCTTATTGGATGTAGTGCTTACTACCAGGAGCAGCCCCATTGACTTCAATCAGGACTACTTTCCTTGGTGCTTACTGAGTGTTTGTGTGGTTGGGCCCTATTTCAGGCACGTTGTGTGGCTCTGACACTGTACCTCCTTCCTGACTTGCATCGTCTCTGCTATTCCACTCTTGGCCAGTGGAAAGCCAAAGACGTGAAATGACATGGTGTCTTTATGGTGGGTATCACGGTTTCAGGGTAACTACGCCTGTATTTCCCCCTCCATGGTCCCTTGAGGGCACCCTCTTTAAGGTTTCCAACTTCCAGCCATCGCCTCTCCTAGGCAGAGACTCATGTGTCACTCCCTTTTGACCAGAGTTTTTAAGGGTGCACATCTATGTGATTTATATTGTCATATTGCCAACAAGCCAGACTGCCTAAAAGACCAGCACCCGCATTTTGCCTGCTCTCTGAGGGCTCTGACTAGTGTGTGACCAGCAGCTACAAGTTACAAAACAGCTCCTTATTAGCAGCTACCTTTTTTCTTAAGGTGACAGTATTACTGAAAAAAAACATATTAAAACAATAAAAGAAACTACACACGTGCTAAAAAGCTTATCAGCGGTCACCCCTACTTTACCCTAGAGACATCGGCAGATTTTAGTCCTTCAAAACCCACAACTGGTTTTCCCTGTGATTACAAGATCATTTGTCTTAGAACCAGAATGCTGGCCTTGAGTCAGTTTAACCTTGGGCTGTTTATCCAAAATTCCTTTCTTTGTATGTTGATCTCTGGAGAATCTGGTTTGAACCAGAATATGCGAGCATCCCCAGGAGGTGGTACCCATCTGGAGGAGTTATAACCTGAGTGATTTGCCTTAGTCTTCCCCTGCTGTTTTCTGTTTTCACTTCCTGAAGGAGGTGTGGTAACCCTCCCTCTGTGGCGTTTATACAGTGCCTGGCTCACAGTGATAGATAACCCATTCATACACTTAATACAATATGATCTCCAAAAGATATTGCAAGAGTTGTCCTGTCTGTCACAATGGGGCCAGGATGAGCTCCATCGGATCAGTTTCTACTGATGGCCTAAGACATGATTAAAATCATGGCCAACAGAAATTAAAAGGCTAGTGCACAAACCCACTAAAGCTGCTTTATGGACAAGTGAATTGCAATTCAATATATCTATGTACAAAAAGTGTGGGTGAAAGTTTTCTATGGTTATAATCTCTGCAAAATGATCCCACGCCTGGATTCATCTAGCAACATATTTAGGAAGATAGCCTCACTCTGTTGATTGCTGACATGTTCTTATAATATAAACAAGTAAAAACTATTTTTTAAACCCTTCTTTCCTTGCAGTGTGGTTGTATGGAGCATAGCTAAGAGAGATGCTATCTGTGGCAGCCCTGCTTCAGCCCGTAGTGCTGGAAATGCTACCGTCCTGGCGTTCTCCAACTGCAGAGACGAGGCGTTCGTTAGTGCTGGAAAGTAAGGAAGTCTTGTCTGACCAACAGTAGAGAACTGTTGAGGAGGGGAAAACCCCACAAAGCTATTTCCTTCTACAAAGACTGTTTACCTAGATGGAAGGAAAGTTAAGCCATGTGGAGTGTTAATGTTTTTTTCCTATCACTGTCAAGGGGCCTATGAATATCCATCAGCTTGTCCCTTATAGGCATTTCAGTTTGTTCCATACAAAGACTGTTTTCAAAGCAGTGCACAGGGAACTGCATGCATCAATTTTGTTACTGATGGCAGGGGTTTGTATTCAGCACTCCCCCGTCAGCAATTAAAGTATTTGCTTGCTAATGTTTACCCAAGAAGAGCAGTTGATAAATGGCTCTGAACAATGGCATGTTAATGCCGGAGCAGTGACAGCTCAGATTGCTGGGTTTTTTTCTTTACTGCATATCACAGTCAGTGAGGGTAACGCTCCATATGGTAAAAGAGAGCTCTTGCTCTTTGATGCAAAACAGTCACATCTCCACATTTAAATATATTATTTGTATATGGCTTGCTTCCCAAAGATGCTGGGGATCTGCATCTGCCATTGATGTCAGTGGGAATTGTAGGTGCTTCTGACAATGATGGCAATGGCACTCCAAGCGTGCTAAGAATATAGGAAAGAGATGGTTCCTTCCTGAAGCTCTCTCAGCCTAGATTTAGACACAGCGCTGCAAATGATAACCAATGATGGCAGATTGAGATGACGGACTTGCTTGTCAATCTGTCCACACATCTGGTTGGTTCTGATGGGTTTTTCAATTGGGAATTAGAGATGGGTTTTTAAAATGTAGTGAGCACTAAATGCTCAGGGAACAAAGCGTGATGAGGGGAAGATATTAGTACAGGAGTGGAGTGCCATGAAGCCACTTGAGGATAGTGGTCGGATGAGGGGTAGGGAAAAGGCGTGAGAGCTGCAATTCCTCTTCAGTGGCACTGTGCTGTTTTATCATTGTAAATACTTCCAGATCTGGTTCTACATCCCCATCCAGCTCTCTGGTTGTATTCTCCACCAAGAGGTTGAAACAGAGAAGCAAACTGCTCTCTGGGACATATCCCTAAGTCCTTGTGCTCTCTGCTTGTTACAGTGCCTTGGTGGTAGAACAGTTCTGATTGATATCCTCATTTTCTTCATGTATATAGTGGTCCTATTATCTGATCATAAGATAATAGTAGACTCCAAGGCCAGAAGGGTCCACTGTGGTCTGGCCTACTATATAACGCAGGCCATAGAACGCCCCCCTCCCTCAAAAAAAAATTCCTCGAGCAATATCTTTTAGAAAAACATCCAATCTTGATTTTAAAATTGCCAATGATAGAGAATCCATCACAACCCTTGGTAAATTGTTCCAATAGTTAATTACCTTCCCTATTAAAATGTACACTTTATTTCCATTTTGAATTTATCTAGCTTCAACTTCCAGCCTTGAATTGTGCTCTACTAACTTGAAAGCCCATTGTCTAATATTTGTTCCCCATGTAGATTCTTACAGACGGTAATCCTATTACCCCTTAACCTTCTCTTTGTTAAGCTAAATTGATTGAGTTCCTGGAGTCTATCACTATAAAGCAGGTTTTCTAATCCTTTAATCATTCTCACAGCTCTTCTCTGAACCCGCTCCAAATTATCAACAACCTTTTTGATTTGTGGACACTAGAACAGGAGACAGTATTCCAGCAGCAGTTGCACTAGTGCCAAACACAGAGATAAAATAACTTCTCTGCTTCTTCTTGAGATTCCCCTGTTTATACATCCCAGGATCACAATGGCCCCTTTGGCCACAGCATTGCACTGCGAGCTCCTGTTCCTCTGATTATATACCATCCTGCCCAAATCTTTTTCAGAGTCGCTGCTTCCCTGAAAGTATGGCCTCCATTCTTTGTTCCTAGGTGTATATGTAACCCACACACCTTCTGGGTGTGGTGTTCTGTCCCATCTAGTGGTATGGAGGCTTTTAGCTCATGCTGTAAGCTCCAGAGGTCCCAGGTTAGCTCTCGCCCACTGACGACCAGGATCTGTCAGTGTTACATATACAGTTACCCATATTAAAACACACATTGGTTGTTTGCCCCCAGCTTACCAAGCAATCTAGATTGCTCGGTGTAAGTGACCTATCCTCTTTATTTACCAGTCCCCCAATTTTTGTGATTTTAAGTTTTCTTCCAGGTCATTGATAAAAATGTTAAATAGCATAGGGCCAGGAACAAATTCCTGTGGGATCCTACTGGAAACAGACTTACTCGATGATGATTCCCCATAGAAGGAATGATGTAGGAGTCTTGTGCAAAAAATAGTATTTCTGCATGTAATTAAAGACAGTACCATAATGTATCAGCGCAAGAGGAATGAATTAAGGTTCATGGGCATCTTTCATTCTGGCATTTCCTAACTTTTGAGTGCTTGAGTTTTCAACTTGCATGTTCTTTTAATGTAGTTTTTTATGGGTAATAAATAATATGATAGCTCCTGTGTTGCTAGTGAAGTTACAGTACTAGAAAATAGTCTTGGATGCCCTGGACAGTCCCTTTCCTGTTCCTCTCAGAAATAACCTAAGCCATCAAGGGCCACACAGTGCATGTGCCTCTGAGTAATGGCAGGGGTCTAGGTTGTTACATGTTTTCCAAGAGCATAATGTATACTTCTACCAGATAAGTCAACATGGGTGTAAGTGGTGCAGTAGTAGTTCCCAAGAACCTACCCTATAAAAAGGACAGGTTCCTTTTTTGCCTCTGTAAAATTGTACTTTTTTCCTTTCTATGTTAAGAAAATGAGGGATCCGAGAGAGAACATATTAAATGTCCTTCTTGAACACTGCTGTATTAGAAGATCTCAGACTCCTGCATATATAAATTTGATTATGATGTGTGTGCTTTCGCTACAGTGGGACTATTCGAGTATGGGAACTAGATCTACCAAATCGAAAAATCCGGCCAACAGAATGCCAAACAGGGCCGCTGAAAAGAGTAATCACTTGTATTATGGTAAGTACTCTTCTGTGGAAACTATATAGCTAAGCAGACTTACGAGTGTGGGAGACTATTTATAATAACGTAGCAGGCTGTGTCCTGTAGCAGTTTTCTCTTGGGAATCCCTTTTCTGCTTATGAATGTTAAGATTTAGTTAAGAAAATGTTTTAACTTTCAACAGAGCTCTGGGACATTTTGTGTGTGGTGAACATAAAATTTACCCACATCATCCCAAATGAAATCTGGGCAATACATAATCATGGACATGGAATAAATGTCTAGATGGATGAGCTGATCCTGATCTCCTTATTTGAACTTTCCCTCAGGTGGCAGAAGATGATAGTTACTTCTTTGTTGGCACTTCCAGTGGTGATATCCTGAAGCTGAATATGAAAAGCAGACTAATGAGTGACTATGGACCTGTGAAGGAGAAGTTCAGCCTGGTGAGTAGCATCCCTCTGGGGGTTTTTCTAAGTAACTTTTGCTAACCCCAACTTCTCATGTACCTTTTCTCCTGCCTCCCATTCTTCTCAAGGGGGTATTTTCCCCTCCTTCTAAGAGAACCTCCCTGAAGCCGATTCAGAAACTAATCCCAGTTCCGTGCCATTAGTTCCTTTTGAATGGTGTAATTAACCCTGGCTCAGCTCTGTTCAGCTTCATCTCACTCAGCATCTGCTGGCTCCCTGTGTGTTCCAAAAGCTGGGTTTGATCCATAGCTCTTGTGCTATCTTGCAGATTCTCATCAATTTCAATATAAGATGAAGGTATTATAAAGAAGCTGCAAGGTCAAATGCTCTTGATTATGCCATTGCAGATTAAAAACACCAAAGGAGTTCCATTTCACAAAGAAAGGAGAAGTCAGTTTGGCAGCTATTTCCTGTGTCCTTAGCTCACATGATCTTCCTTTAACCCAGGACTACATTAATATTGGATAGGACCTAAAAAGTAGAGATAACCAGATTACATATACCAATTGTTGGATGTTGGGCAGTGTTTGACATCTGAATTCAGCCAAATCATTTTCAGTGGGAGTAGGTCTTCAGCATACTTCCCCTGACATGGTATTAGTAGCAGCACTCTGCCGGTCTTGTTAACTGGCAAAATTGGGGAAAAGAGAGGAAAATAACTCTTCCACAAGCACGGTGTCCCCATCCTCACACCTCTCCCCTGACCTACGAGGGAAAAGGAGAGACTATCCCTTGGCCTCATCAGATAGAACAAGCACATTCTTTTATCCACCCAGTTTCTAGCAACTTCCCGGAAGTGGAGGTAGAAGACCACCTTTCTCTGCCCTCAGAAATCAGATCCAGATTAGTGCATGGTGGGTGAGACTCCGGGGCAGCGGGGAAGAACTATTCTAGAGAAATGGGCAAGGAGAAGGGGGACAAGGAGTTGGGGTGGAAAGAGGGAGCTGGGCATGGGAGAATAGATTGGGGCTTTAACATTGAGCACCAGAGGAAAGACTAGAGCTGGCTGGGCAAGGAGACAGGTGGGGAAAAGGCAAAATGGGGAGAGGGATAGGTTAGAGGGGATGGGGGAAATGGGAAGAAGAGTGTGTGCCCATTAGAGAACACACTCTTTCAAATCTTGGAATAGAACCCAAGATTCCTGAGTCTCACTACTCCTCTGCTGTCAGCAAACATCTATAAAACCCACTGGCAAAGTGCATGTCTCATGGAGGATGAAAACCTACTGCTATCAGTTACTGCTAAAACAGTCACTCATTTCAGTTGCAGCTGTAAGTGCTCAGCACTTCTGCAAATCAGACCCCAGGGTTTCACATCAGGACTCAGAAAATGATGAACATGCAATCAATGACCACCCCTGTAAAGTCTGCTTTCAGAGACTTACTCAGTATCCTATAGGGACTCCATGGCAGGTACAGAAACAGAATTCAGTTCCCCAGAGCAGCATTCAAATGCCTTAAGCATGAAACCACCCTTTATCTTCCTGCAGTCTCCTGCCTCATTCATTACATGACTTCCAAGCTCTGCAACAAATGAGACAGGGGTCCTACAGACAACAGCCTGGTTTACTACACACCCTGATTCATCCCCAGAATTCTGTACAAAAAATAGTCAGGGCAAGGGATTTAGGCTAAATATAAATACTCTGGCTAGTACAGTGCTTGGATTGTCTTTATTCATATCTAAGACTTCTTATTGCTTCTCAGCATTTGCCCAGTAGAAAGTTTAACATCGAAGGAATTCAAGCTTTTCCTTAAATCTCTCTTACAGAAGTGGGAATGTATTTCTCTGTGTCAGAATCCCTGAAATTCAGCAAGCAGCAAGAGAAGGTATGCAGATGAAAGTATTATCTGTACTACTGCTCTGGGTGCCGAGGCAGTGCTGTCCCTGAGGGAAGCAAACCTTGTGGTTAAAGAGACAATGAGTGAGCTGCAAGAACTATAACAAAAATCCAACAACAAAATTGGTAGAGGAAGCCATTAGGGGAAAATTTTCCAAACTCTGTCTGAGCTGCTTCTGCAAAATAAGTGTGTACAGCTGCTACCTGCACAAACTCTGCATTTACTCGTGCCGAATTGGAAGTTACATGCACAGAACTTGTATATTTTGTGACTGCAATGTGGGTTCCAAGAGGTAACAGTTGAATTCTTTATGTGTAGTTTAGGTTTATTAGGTCTCCATTATGGTACCTGAAAGACACAGTTGTTGTGTTTAGTAGGATGATAAAAGTGGTTATGGATAGGTGGCTAGGCAATGCATTGCCTTGTGGTGGTTCAAGTTCTGATCCTGAATTCTCTAGAACAATACACTTAGTCCATTTAGCTCAGGTAGCAATGGCCTGTATTCTTGGAGCTGTAGAAGCAGAGTTCTAGGACCTGGCTCTAAAACCATGTGGTCTGGTATGAAAAGGCAACTGCTTCTCCATTTTAAAGGTTGCAGTTAGAGTTCCTCAGTAAAGGTGATCTTGACACCACCTTATAACAGCCCCCTCCTCAAAAAATAAAGCGAGAGAAATTCTTATGCTTTGGCTTTTGTAGGGTTAAGTCTCACTGACAGCTAGGTTCTCTCTTGAATAAATTAAGTACTCTTTGCAATTATGATACATAACTGCCTTTTCTAAACATGAGCTATGTTACTAATACCGCTTTATATCCCTCTATCTTAATCTCTTTATCTTTATATCTATTTTTATATCCCTCTATCCGCCCTGTATGGGCCATAGATAGATTTTACACTGGCTCATGTAAAATTTCAAGGTCAGGAACAGTAAAATGTTTAAGAAATTATTATTTTAATTTTATACTTCTCTGGCTTTGAAACTGATAGGAAAAAGAGCTCCAATGGAGAGAGAATATAGACTATAGTCTGAGTGTTTTTAACTTCTATCATTTTCCTATGTGAGTTCATTCAAGAGCATAGTGGCTGTCTGGTTTCTCTCACATAGCTGGTGGTGCATTCAGTGCACTGGATGAGGTACACCATATGTTGTGATAGGCATTTGTAGGATCCCTGGATCTTGAAAAGTGTGTTATAAGGGTATTTATCATTCTAGCAGTGGAGAGATGTCTGCAGATTTTGCTTCTGTTGTTCCAGCAAGGTCTGGTGCTGCTTTGATATGAGTTGGCGCGTTCCAGTCTGTGGGGAGCTTGTTTCTGATGATGAGCTTGGAGAGGCTGGGGGATTGTTTGAAGGCCAGAAGTGGGTTCAGGAAAGATTTCAGGGTGGAGTCCTCAAGCATAGGTTGTCATTATTTGATACCCCATGTGTGTTCCAGTGTGGGGTGGTAAGTGACAATGAGGTATTTGCAGTAAGGGAGGGAGGGTGTTTCTATATTGAAGCAGGTTCTCTTGGGGAATTCGAGTGGCCCATTCCATGATGTGATCTACTTGTCTAGTGGAGTGTCCTTGTTTGGTGAAGGCAATTAATGGGTTATTCTACCTTGAATGGTCCCTTACAATGCCTGCTAACTACTTATGCCAAACAATCTGTTCCACCTGGCATTTTGCTGTGACACTAAGAGTACCTTCCCCAGACCAGAAGAGGAGCTCTGTGTGGCTCAGAAACTTGTCCCTCTCACCAACAGAAGTTGGTCCAATAAAAGATATTACCTCACTTACTTTGTTTCTCGCATATCCTGGGACCAACATGACTACAACTACACTACTTATTAGGTAGGCAGTGTAGAGTTAATCAGGTTCTTCATTGTTTATCTCTTGGTATTTAAGTGCTTGGGTTTTGTAAGCCATGATAGTGAAGTGCATTGCTTTCACTTGGCAACTTTTTTGAAACCAGGCTTTTCTGGATGACATTTTAAAAAGAAGGTTTTCTGTAAAGACAGTAAATTCTGGACGTGTAAACACTACCTTAATTTTTATTCATATTTGCATGAGGAATTGCAAGCTGGTTGCTCAGGTGTAAAGTGGGATGGGTGACTTGCAAGTACCTCTCTCAAAACATCTGGACTGTTTACATTGTAGAAAATCTTTAAACAACTTTGAAGGTGAAGAGCAGGAATTCACAGTGCAGCAAAGAAGCCTGAAAGAGATGAGAATGGGACAAGGGAGAAAGTATCCTTCTGGGGAAAATAGGCATGTCTGAGCTGCTTTGAGATTTGTCTCTGTAATTATTGTACTTCAAGAGAGTGGTTTCTTAGCAGACCGTTTCATCTACAAAAGGCAGGATATAAAACAGTATTAATTGCATCATTAATGTGAATTGCTTGGTGTTGTGAATTACAAGTGTAGATTATAGAACTGTCAGTTTGCTTGTGGTAGTTCAAAGAACAGCCTTGACAGGAAAGAAGTCTGTTTTCAAAAGCAGAGTTGAAATCGGACTGATGACACATCTAACCATATGTGTTCTGACCAGTTGAAGACTCTTGATTTTCACAGTTTGTGATACCTGTTTCAATCCCAAATTAGGGAAATTAAACAGGATACCTAGGGAAATTAAAGCAGTATTGGGAGTGCCATAAAAACACAAATTTATTAGCAGGTACTTGAGAGCTGTAATTATGTAAATTCTTTATCCTAGTTTATTTGATTTGTAATTCCACCACTTTCCATAATCCTAAACCCATTGGGTGTTTGAAATGGGAGGACTTTTACAGAAGAACACTGCCAAGTAATAGATCAGAAGCAAAATTGATGGGTATCTGATAGCAAGACTCATAAAGAGCTGCTGACACCTCATCAGAAGCTTGAAAAAACATTCTGTTTAGACCCATTCTATTTCTAGATCATATTTTCTGGGCTTGTTTTCTTTGTTCTCATCATTTTCCTAAGGCTTGTTAAATGAAAACAGGCTTTCTTCCTACTGTTTTTCTGTACTTGATGGTAAAAACGTCCTCTGTGTATGATATAATTCCCCACAATTACTCATGATGCAAGAGAATAATTATGTCAAGAGAGGGATAAGTTAGTGAAGCATATGGAAATAAACAGAAAAAATGCAAAGAGGATAAAAATAGAAAAATGTAAATAGAAACAAAGACCCTTTTTCATGCAGATATACTTGATAGTTTTGTTTTCTGAACGGATGAGTAATACAGCTAATTTGACATACGAAGTAACCTCTATGAAGAATATTTTTTAAAAATATTCCATGAAACATAAACAAGACTTTAAGATTAATACAGTTTATTCCACTCAATTGGACAACTGGACCAAACCAGTCTTCCCAAACTCAGCCTACTTTCTCTATGAATTGTACTGTCATTCAATCCATACTGTCTGGATGCTCTTAAAGATTCCCTCCTGGACCTGAACAGTTCAAATACCCTTTCTGTTTTCCTCTCTGACTTGGCCTTCCCTCATAACTCACATAGAAACTTAATCATTTCCGCTCAAAGCACCTGCAAACTTGCTGTCTGTGGCCATACTGCCTTCAATGTGTCTGATCTTGGAAGCTAACCAGGGTTGGGCCTGATTAATATGTATAGAGGAGCTGGTCTGGAAATATCAGTACTGTAAGCTCAGATTCAATACATTATACAATATTGCCAAGCTCATGTGTTCAAAAACCATGAGACTGGCTTAAAAATTAGTTTTAAAAAATATTGGGTTCTTTTTATTTGCCTTCTGGTTTTTGACCTTGAGAGTTCATATTTTCATGCTTTTTTCCACAACCGCAAGTGTTAGAAATGTACATTTTTTTAAAATGAAAGTTGAGGTTCTCGTGTAATCCCATGACTTGTAAATATTGGTAAAATCATAAAGGTTGGTAGATACATGCTCTGTGTTAAGTGATTCAGTGAAACTCTGCAGAGGTGAGAAGGCAAGAGGAGATGGGAGGATATTGACCTGAACTGGTTTCTGTGGTAAGCTTCCAGAAATGTAGTTGCACAAAACACGGCCACAGTAATACCACTCATAAGAGCTGTGAGTTGAAGTGCTCCTAACTGACACATGGACTACATCCCTGTATGCAGCAGTCAGAGACATGCGTAAGGAAAAGCAGCAAGTGAGAGGGTAAAGAGGGCTCTGGGAACTAAATTGAATCCTGTAAGTGAGAGAATGCCAGGAAGATACTGCAGTATGGGCATTGCCCCCTTGGACCTGGCAGATGCCAGCCCACTATGGAGTTGTCAGCTCTGTTATTGGAATGGAGTTGGCGTGCTGGGAGTACACAGTTTGCTTAGTAATAGAACTTAGTTCACATCCAGATTTTTGACAGCAAGAGAATGACCTCATTTATTAACGAGCCAGATCTTGACATTTCACTCAGTTTTGATTCCCTCTTTACTAAGGTAAAAACTCTCACTAAAATCAGGGTGGGGTTTGCCTGAGGATGGACATCAGGATTTCGACCAGTACTAGTATTTTGCCTCTCTACAGCACCTTATTTCAGAGGTTCTTGGAGATCTTTAGACATTAATAAACTCAGCATCACAGCCCAGATTACTCGCATTTGACAAGCAGGAAAACTGAGGCACAGAGAGCTGGTCTGCCTTCTCTATGGACATACGGGACAATCTGGTGCCAGAGATAGATACAGAACTGATTTCTTGATTCCCAGTCTGGTGCGTTCGCCAGTAGATAATGCTTCCTTTCTCTGACACAGCATAGGTTCTTCTGTTGTCCTACCCTGTGTTAGCAAGTGTTGGACCCCTCTACTGAAATGCTGGCTCCTTCCAGAGTGATAGGAAGAACTTGTTAACCCCACCCTCAATACAGGGAGGTGGGAGTGGTTCTCTGGAGCAGTGAGAAATAGGGTCTGGGACAGAGGTCGTGCAGAAAACCCAAAGCACAGCTTTGGGAGAGAAAGCTTAGGCCGAGTTATGCTGTGGGTATGGCTACACTGTGAAGGTGTCGACAAAACTTTTGTCTTTCATGGATACTTAAAGCCCTCCCCCTACAAAAGACAAAAGTTTTGCTGACGCAAGTGGCAGTGTGAATGCGGCTTTGTCGGCAGGAACGCTCTCTTACTGACAAAGCAAATGCCACTCTCGGAGCGGGAAGTATTTTGTCAGCAGAAGTGCCAACAAAGGGCGTTTACACACACTGACTTTTAGCGCCAAGCCCTATGTTTCTTCAATGCCAATTAAAGAATCACCCATGGAAGGATGCATGTATTCTGTGCTAGATTAGTTATCCATAGGTGTGCGTGCTCAATCCTAGTCCCTTGTATTGGATTAATGCTGTCTTTACTTTCTTGCTCTTCTTTAAAGTTTGTATGCTAGCTGTTCGTATACCTATAGCTGATAAACGTCGTCTCCCTTTTCATTTTGGAAGGACTGCTTTTTAGCAGCGGAGCGGAGCAATACTAATAATGCAGCGCGTGAACAGCATAAGCACCACCACAGGAGCATGACAAAGACTCTGTTTGAGCTCTTCTGCATGGCAGCACCAGTAAAGAGACTCTGCTTCGCTACAATAGTGTGTTAATCCTGTTTTCTCATAGGGAGTCACAGCTTTGCTTTTGCTGAAGACAGGAGATTTAGTAGTCAGCACCGGAGGAGGGATTGTAGCTCTCTGTAAAGGATCAAACTACAAAACAATCAAGTGAGTTTGTAGATCAAAGCAGCAGGAGGGTGAATGGTATTTCCACAGAGTGGCAACATAACAGGGCAGTAGTGTTCTCTTTCAATGGCACACACTAACTTCCAGTGCTGATGGTTTTTTAGTTGATGAATACGAGAAATCTCAATGTATCAATTTTTTCAAACACAAGTAGACACTGTCAAAATGGACAGCATTTATCTTGCAGAATGAAATAGTGACAGATTGAAACATGCTGCAAGTTTTTATTGATTCATTTACAAAAGTTTGTGCCGATGATTAAGTTTAAATGACTACATTTAGTTCTAAAGGCGTGATGTCAGATCCTAAACTGATCCAAAATTGACATAGCTCCATTAAGTCAACGAAATTATGTTGATTTCACCAGCTGGGGGTATGTACCCTTGAAATCTTTAAAAATGTGATTGTAAGCAGATATTGGATACTACAGGGGTTTTGCCACTAGCTATGTAGATGTGTATCAAAACTGTGCCTGAGTACTTGCAAAGCGTTCCATCATGCATGGAAAACAGAGCTATGGGCTGTTTCCCACAAGCAACCTAGGTGTGTACTTTTGATAATATAGTCATATGTGATTTAAACTATTCCCCCAAACACTGAATTAAAATTGCCCGGAATACTCTGAGGTTATGCTAATTAAGTGCACCTCTAATAAGAAAGTAAAAAAAGGTGTGGTTACACAGAAGCTCTGGTCTAAGAGAATGTATGTGTGTGAATATGTTTTCTCAATCCCTGCCAGATATGGGATTGTCTACATGTGAAAGCTATTGTGAAATAAACTAGTATGTGAATGTAGAGTGGAATAGATATTCTGCACTAACTCCCCATGTGGATGCTCTTATTCTGCACTGTGTGCGTTAGCTTAATCCACTTCCAAAGTGTGTGCAGAATAAGGGGGTCCACACAGACAGCTAATGCAGAATATTCTCCCATAGCTATCACAGTTATTTTCCCATGTACACAATCCTTAAGACACCAAAGATCGCATGAAATGCAAACAAACATGGCAGAAAATGGCATGTTGGACTTGACAATGTTTCTGCCTGTTGATATCATGACCTAATGGGGCGCATGGGTGGGGGGAAGGTAAAGCAGCAGAGGCCAAACAAGGGTGGGAAGGAGAGAGAGGCAAGAAAAATCAAGGTCCACATCAGTGTAAATTTCTGCTTTGTTTTAACAGGAAAATTCAAGTCCAAGGTGGCATCACTTCCCTCACCCTCAGAGGTCAAGGTCACCAGTTCTTTGTAGGAACAGAAGATTCCCAGATTTATCGCCTTAACTACAATGAGTTTAAAGAGGAGCTCATTGCCACCTGTCATAATGAAGCTATCCACGACATCATTTTCCCATCGTTAGTATGACTGAAAGGGAGCAGTTTTGTTCTTGAGTGGCGGGGTGGGGGAGCAAGCTGTAGAGTTGACAAAGATATCTATATAGCACCTTCTGTGCAGAAGGTTTCCAAAGTCACGCTGATTTACATATAAGAATCCCTTCCTCCACCCCTGAAATGCAGACCCATCTGGTGTGGTAGACAGCAGGAGTTCAGCTTGGGGAAGTGAAAAATAAGTTCTCCCACTGAATCTATGTGGAGAATTTTAAGTAGGCAGACTGGTAATTATGCAAATTGGAATTTGTAACACTGGTGTTAACACCCCTACTCTTGGGGAAAGTGCTATGAAATCCCTGGGCCATTCAGGCCCTGACTAATGTGAAACTTTGAAAGATACAAGAAATTTCATGTTTCTTGCATTTATTGAGTTCAATGGGGTCTATACTTGCAGACATGGCTACATTCCTTCTCTCTGATCCAGTGCCTAGAACAGGTTTCAGAGGTCTAGCTGTGTTAGTCTGTATCAGTAAAAACGAGTCCTTGTGGCACCTTAGACTAACAAATGTATGTGGGCATAAGCTTTCGTGGGCTATAATCTACTTCATGGCTAGAACGTCATCTAATATTGACTAGCACTGCTGTCAAAACAGACTTTGGTTCTATCAACATCACTTGTAATTATGTGTTTAACAATATGGCATGTTGTATTAAATTCATGCATCATGCTGCATGGTGCTCACTTCACAGATGTGCCTTCTGTTCACATTCATCTCATGAACAGGAAGGTTCCTCTTTGCTGTGAATAGTAGGATCATGACATTTCATAAGTGATAGCTCAGTCACTCGCTCTGCAAATGGAGGGTGGCATTTGATCCAGAGGGAGGTTTTGAGTTTTAGCATGCTGCTGTTGTGACATGAAGTGCCAAGTCCTATTGAGTTACAGCAAAATGTATAGGGCATAAAACAGAAACGCAAGAAGCCCTCAACCCCTCACTACACCAGTGTACAGAACTGCACATCCGGGGCCGTCCCTAGCCATTTTGGTGCCCTATGCAGCCCCCCAGACCTTCATGGCAGGGTCAGGGGAGGAGCAGGCTTGGGGAGCAGGGGAGAAACAACCCCCCAGCACTCACTGGCAGAGCTGAGTGGGTTGGGGCTGGATCGCTCCACTTCCTGCCGCCCGGTGTTTGCAAAGCAGGCCCAAGCCCACACTTGCGGGGCAGCGGGAAATGGTGACCTGGCCCCAGCCCACTCCACTCTGCTCCCCCGGCTCCCAGCCTGGGGATTTACAGGGGAGGGCGGAACCACCTCCCAGCGCTCACCAGCGGCATGGCTGGAAGCCAGGGGAGCAGAGCAGGCTAGGGCCAGGTCGCTCTTACCACTGCCAGTCGGTGCAGGCCCGACCCCTGCTGCAGTCCTTAGGGGAGTGGGGCTGGGGCCAGGTTGCTCCACTTACCATCCTCAGGGGAAGGGCTGGAGTGGAGTGGGGCTGGGGCAGAGCAGAGGCAGGAAGAGGCAGAGCAGAGGTTGGGGCAGAGCAGGAGCAGGGGCCATGAGGAAGATGCGTAGCTGAGGCTGGAGCAGCACACGGCTGCGTAGGGCACCAGCAAATTTGGTGCCCCAAATTTCCCGGTGTTCTACACAGCTGTGTACTTTGCGTATGGGTAGGGATGGCCCTGTGCACATCTCTAGCTTACTGGGTAAATAGTTTAGCACTTTGCAGTATTCTGATGCACTCCCTTCACTAACTCGTTCTGTGAAGATGAGTGGGGTTTAGAGATGATGGTAGGACTCTATTAGTACCTGTACTTTGAAAATTACTTCTCTGTTATCTCCTCTTGAACAGTGCATCTCCCAGGTTTTGAAACCCAGATTTAAACGTGATTCTCTGGCCTGGCTCATTCCAGAATACTTCAACTGCTGATGTTATCCTGATTTATAAAGCATCCCAGGATGCCTGGCTTGAAAGAAACTATACTTTGATGTGTCGCTGTTTGTTTTCTCTGTCCTTCTGGTTCTTCTTGCTGGGTGTTGATGGGGATGTTGAACAAAAGGCATGTGATCGTGTCACCGGCTGGCCTGGCTCCTTTAAGGGGAGCATGGTCCAGCCCACCTGTGGGTAACGAGCTCCCACAGATCAGGCCTAATGAAGGAGCTGGCCTCTCTAAAGGTCAGCAGGGAAGCTCAGTGGCACGGAAGTGAGGGAAAGCTGTTAGAGGCCTGGAAAGACTCTGGCGGGAGCCCTAGGTAGACTGAAGAGAAGGGAAGGCTCCTAGAAGAGAGATGAGAACACGGCTGAAAGACTGATTGGAGTGCTTGAGGACACTGTAGAGAGCCCTGCTGAGTAGAAGACTTTCTGTTTGTTTTGAGACTATAGTATACACCTGTATGAAGCCCAGGTGGGGCAGAGGATGTTCTATATCTAATTACTGGCAGAGAAATAAAATGAAATAAAGGCAAAGTTGAGAAGAGAAAGGGCTGGATTGTAGCTTTGATTGGGAAGGAGCGGGTCAGCAGCCAGGAGAGGGTGCTAGGGAGACAATGACTCCTGACAGATTGCTTTCTAGATCTCACTCTCCATCAGCTCTGTGTGATGTACAGTTTGTTTGCTTATTTTCGTACATAACTAACATCCCACCTTATTGTACATGCAGTTAATCTCATCACCGAAAATTGGGGTGCTTTAAAATATGTTGCTTTTTTTAAAAAAAGCCACTTGCTTGTTTTCAAGTATCTTTCCCTTTTGTTTTGGTGATCTGGAGATCCTTCTCTACCCAAATGCATGTGACTGCCACCAGCACGGGCAGGAAAAGTCTTGTGACTTGCCCTCACCAAGGTGGAAAACAGTTCCCTTTTCTACCCCAACAGCATCTATATTAGGATCCAGCGCACACTCAAATGTAACTTCTCCCTCTTTTGGAATATCATGAGGCTTCTGCCTGCTAATCGGGTAGAAGGAAAAAAGTGTAAATTCTTAAACACTAAAATCTTTGTACATTATTTTCGATTTCCAGATAAATTGAGCAGGTTTTGTTCTGTGAAGCTAAAAATGTGAAGGCTTGTGCCTCATTGTGAGATACAATTCAGCAGGCTTTTGCAGCCTCGTTTAATTCCCCCAAAGTATTCCTGGCCCATTTAAGGGGGGTAAGAAATGCATCCTGACAAAAAGGAGCCTGTCACTGGCACCTGATGATGATAATCCTGGGGAGTCAACAAACCTTTCTTTTTTATCCAGCCCTCTTTATTTTAAAGCACTCATATTCTAACATTTCTTATAGTATCTATGTAGCCAAACTTATTGCAAAGTTTAGGTTTGCAAATTTACACACATGCAACCCAGGAAATGAATGTCAGTTCTTGTATCAATATTCTCTGCATGCTGCCTATTGCGGTATGTACATGTAACACCCTAACTAATGAAACTGTATTTCATGCAAAATGTAGGTTGCTATTGGCAGAAATGTAACATTTTCATTTCCAGACATTTAGTGTCCAAGTGCACAATCTAACAGTTGTGTTGCAGTAATACAAGGCAGATCTTCATTTAGTGTTATTGGTCATAGCATCATTGACTTCAGTGACAATTTACATCTGCCTTTGGCCTGTGTATTTAATTTTCCATTTTCTCTTTGTTTAGGTTTTTTGGGAGAGAAAAAGGAGAACCTCCAGCTGCAGCATTTTAGAGCTACAAGAGTGTTTTTTATGCAAGCTATGGGTCTAAATTCGACCATTCTGTAGATACTCAACATACATAGCTATGACACTACATGATTGTATTGTGCAAGGAATACTTAACAAAAGACTATGCCAGTGCAAACCCCACTGATTTTTCTATTTGTAGGACTGGCTGTGCACAACATCTGAAGCTTCAGCCATTTTTTTAGTATATGTGAGCCCAAAAAAAGTCATTAAATTCTATTTTAAAGCAAAAAGCCTTGAAATATGACTGTGGAGCTTACTGTAAACGTCCCATAAAATCATCTTTGAGGTGAGAGCAGGCTTGGAAAGTTTCAGACCCAAAGGTGAACTTGTCAAAGTTAGCAGTGAAAAACGACAGTGGTCCTTCCGCTTTAACTATGGTGTCCCCTACTGGGAAGGCTACACTTGAACATTAGCATCAAATAGCAACGCAATGGAAGGGGAGGGAAGATTTAATGAGGAAACTGTTTCCCAACACTGGCCTTCAGTAGCCTGCTTCTCTGTCTTCCCCAGGGGAACCTCGGACTTGTTTGCCACCTGCTCCAAGAATGACATCCGAGTGTGGCACACCCCAGAAAACAAGGAGCTCTTACGAATCACGATCCCCAATATGACTTGCCATGCCATAGACTTCATGAGGGATGGCAAGAGCATTATTTCAGGTAATTGGCAAGCTCCATGCTTAGATTCAGCCTCAAATTGCTGCCTGCTTTTAAGAAAAAAGGCGCTAATAGAATGGGGGAGGACCAAACCCTGGAATTGTTTCAACTAATTGCAGTGACCAAAAGCTTGCTCTTTATGCTCAGCCCAGTAAATCCTGCTCCACAGCTGCCAAACCCCAGGCAACATGGAAATGGTGTGTGAGGAGGGCAGGATTTGGGGAGCGTACGTAGAGGGTGTGAACTCTAGCACATTATGGAGTCCAGGTTCACATAGTTCCCATCACACTCTCATGGGTTGGGGCTGAGGAGGGGCAAGGGTGTGGTGCATCTTTACATATCTTCCCCTAGCCATTGCTTTCTGCTGCGCGGTAGCAGTGGAGCTGTTGAGAGTGACTGTGCCCACGTCCATCACCAAAACATTCTTCCCAAGGTAGAAACCTAGAGGAAGTGAAATCCTCCCCTGCTGACTGGGACTATGGTTCTGTGTTCATAGACTCAGCAGTGGGTTTTCCATATATGCTGGTAGCTAATGGGGCATCAGTGTGAAGGAGGGTTTTGTTTTTTTAAAAAAAACGGGGGAGGAGATCAATAATATAAAGGAAGTGACCTTCTGGGTGATCTGTTTCAATATTGCATCAGCTTGGAATGATGGGAAAATCCGTGCCTTCACACCAGAGACTGGCCGACTCATGTATGTGATTGACCATGCCCATAGCATGGGCGTAACAGCCATCGCTGCAACAAGTGACTGTAAAAGGATCATCAGTGGAGGAGGTGAAGGGCAGGTAATATGCACCTAAAATCTCTCAGGGCTGACTTCTGCTGTTGCCATTCTAACTAGTAACCATCTAGGCAGAACCTGTGCATCATCCTTGCTTGGCTCACTTAAGCACAAGACTCAGTTCCAAAATGTTATGTCGTCTGTAAGTAAATCTTCCCACTTGCTCATAGTGTGACATAGAGCCGAACCTTCTGATTACTCCTGGCATGCCAGTCGTAGTAACTCCTTCCAATGCTGAACATGCCTCTTAATCCCATTTGTCAGTCTGTCTGTCACCTATATTTGGTTCATCTGCATCAGTCATTGTTTGCAAGCCTGTCTTGAATACAGATTTTCCTTTTAACCCATCTTTGCCAGTCCCAGTCCTCACCTGCTTAGCATGTTCAGATTGACCTATGCAGTGCAGATTTGTTTCGTCGTCCTCCTTTTCTTTCTTCCAACCCCCAACTCCAAAGCCCAGGGCAAAAAGCCCCGTTTATGTGGCTCTTCAAACTGTAAGTAACATTCCAAATTCCTGGGACACTTATTGCACATGGTGTTTTTGTAGTCATGTTGGACCCAGGATATTAGGGAGACAAGAAGGGGGAAGTAGCATCTTGGGACTCATATTGCCAGTCTTAGTTGCAGAGTCAAACAGCCGAGGTCTCTATGTTTTGCGGTAGAAGAACAGTTCTCTCATTGAAATGCAGTCAAAAGAATAGGTATAGTCTGACTTGTAATAGAAGAGATTCTTTTTAGTGGTATGTTTTCACAATAGGAATATTGCCTGGTGTTCTGAAAGTGGTGGAAGTCAAGGTTATAATTATAATCTATTATTAGCTCTGCAATCTAGACTGGCAACAAGAGTGACCAAAGCTGTGTGTGAAGGAAAATCTGTAGTCAAGACAGGGCCTTATCCTGCATCCCTTGATCTGTACATTTCTGTGGCTCCCTGAGTGGTGAACTTGACTTTGTCTACATTTTAAGTCTCTTAAGGCCAAATCCTTGTGAAAATGAAGTAGACCAGAGTTTAGCCATAGACCTCAATGGGAGTGGATTTGGTCCTGAGTTCAGGGATCTGTATTTCTGCCCTCACTCATCCCCAGAGAAATGGAAGCAATGCAAGAAATGCAGCATCTCACTCAGCTCTGTGTGCTGGAGATGCCATCAAATGCTGCAGGAGAAACCCTGAGCTCAGGAATCCCTTATGGTTCACCTTTAGCTCAGCTAGGAGCATGCATTACAAAGGTGTTTGTGGCTGCTTTGCAGGTGAGGGTTTGGGAAATTAGTCAGAAGACTCACAAACTGGAGGAAGTTCTGAAGGAGCACATATCCGCTGTGTCTTGCATCAAGATTAAGAAGAACAACCGGGAGTGTGTCACAGCCAGCATCGATGGAACATGCATCATCTGGGATCTTGTGTAAGGAGATCATTCCTCCTCAGCAATACAGCACTTCTCAGCTACGCCATGGCTCTGACCTTGCCAGCTTTGGGGCATGGGGTGTGCTTGTAAAGCTCTCGGCAGAGCTACCCCACACACAGGGTGCCCTGGGCAGCCAAGGTTCCCCTGAGCATGGAGTTCAGAAATGAAAGATTTTGCCACAATTATACCAGTTTCTGCTTTATAAGGCCTTCTGTGAGGCAGTCAAGGAGGAGCAGGTTAGGAGAACAGACAGCATGGATAGCCTGTGGGAGAGTGTTCCCCTGATCAAATGAGTTCCACATTAGCCGTATGTCATGAAACCCTATCCACAGACCAGTAAGTGATGGAGTGTTACCTGGGGGTGATGCCTCACAGCCACAGTAGGTAAAGCTGTCTTAGGAAGAGAGGTGAGTTTTGATAAGCGCTGACTCAGGCTGCTCTGGGGGTATTTTCCAGACGTTTTATGAGGAATCAAATGATCCTGTCCAACACCTTGTTCCAGTGTGTGTGTTACCATCCAGAGGAGTACCAGATAATCACCAGTGGAACAGACAGAAAGGTAAGCACAACTGCAGGAAATCAGCTTGAAGTAGCTCAGCTCCTCAAGGAGCAGGACAGCAAGTCTTGTCACTGTCAAGGATTTCAGCTTTCAGTCAGATCATGCCAGGCCCTTATCAAGCCAGTGTGGGCTTTCCCATGATAGAAAGGTGGTTGTTATATGGGAGAGAATTGGACACTTCAGTAACTTACGATTTAGGTTCATCACTGTCCAGGTTAACGCTCTGCTCCAGAAGCAGTGGAAATCTTCACACCAGTGCTGTATAAGTGAGCTCTCATTTCTGATCTTGTTTCTAGATTGGATACTGGGAAGTATTTGATGGTTCTGCAATCAGAAATTTGGAAGGCTCCCTGACTGGCTCCATCAATGGGATGGATATCACATCAGATGGGACTTACTTTGTTACAGGCAAGTAGGATGGGGGAGCGGGGGGAACAATGTAAAAGAACCCTCAGGGAAGCTGGGGAAAAATCAGCACCAGGAGGGGCAAAAAAATAATGCAAAGGACCTCAGAGGGGTTAGGAAAGTGGGCAAGAAAGAACAAAATGAGATCCTGTGAATATGTCAAGAGGAAAAGAAAAGGAACCACTGAAGGGAAATATTTGGGAAGATACTATGGGCTTGATCCTGCAACCCACTGAGCACCGTCAGCTCCCATTGAAATCATTTGGAGATGAAGGTGCTCAACGCTTCCCAGGATTGGGTCCTTAAATCCAGAGTGCTATGGAGAAAGTATGGAGTTATTTTCAGCCCTGGTGAAATGCCATTGAATTCAGTGGAGGTGCACTAGGGATGAGTTTGATCCTTGGTCTTTCATGGCTTGTGGGGAGCATCCATTCTCCAGAAGCCTGGAAATCTCTCTGGTAATGTGGGAGTCCCTCTCTGAAGGGTTAAAAGTGGAGGATGACCCCTGCTGGTTCGACAGCTGACTGAATTAAGCACTGGTGCATTCATCCCTAGCCATTCTTATACATTCTCCGAGCCTGACACTAGAGTGGCATGGGGGAGCCATGACATTGGACAGGTATGCGGTGAAAGTTGCAGTTTATGTACTGGGACCAGCTCCCTTAAGTTAACCTGTTAAATCAGCATTGAGAGGAAATTCTTGCTGAAGATTCGTAGCTGTATCTCTGAATATAGCTTCTCAGGTTCAGTCAGTGTAGGAGCCCATACCAAGCACTGTGCTGATCCCATACACAGAGTCACTGGTTCTAGTGGAAAACAAGTCCTTTGCAACCACAGTGCTCAGGACCTTGTATCACACCCTTTTCCCATCTCAAAGCCAGGTCATTCCTCTGCCTCTTCTCCATGAACAAAAAGCGAGTGGCTCTTTGAGAAGCCCCAGGGGCTCCATGTAACCATCTGTCCTCCGTTGTGTCCAACGCAGGTGGTGACGATCACCTAGTGAAGGTATGGGACTATAACGAGGGTGAGGTGACTCACGTCGGCCTGGGCCATAGTGGCAGCATCACCCGACTCCGGATCTGCCCTGGGAACAAATACATTGTGAGCGTGAGTGCGGATGGTGCTATCCTGCGATGGAAATACCCACATTCCTCCTGATACCTGGCACCGAAGCAGAGAGGCCATATGCCACTTCTGAAAGCTTTGATCTTACAGTTGGCACCGCTTAAAACGATGCAAACGTTCCTTCGAATAGAGGAGACGTTGTTTTTATATTAGCTAGTATGAAATAACCAGCCCCTTCAGAGATCCTGTCTGATGTCCTGTAAGACATGGGCCTGACTTTCACAGGTGCTGGGCACTTGCAGGTCCCATTGACTCCACTGAAGTGGGGCGGGGGCTCCTTCCTGCTCAAGGTCAGACCCAGGCAGTTCTATTAGTGCTTGTGGTTCTGTTGCTATGTTCTGTCCAAATATCCTTCTAGGTCAATCTGTCTCCTTCCCAATGAATCGCTTGTCCTGTAAATACAGTCTTCTGTGTTCATTTTTAATTCCGCTGGTTCTGAATAAGCAAATCGCTTTTTCTTCTTCCACTCCGAAATGTAACTTACAGAGCTCCTCGGTTTAAGATTTTAAAGCAAGATTTTCAAAGGTGCATGATGATTTGAGGTGCCTTATATTTAGGGGGCCCAACTTGATGTACCTTAAAGGGGTCTGCTTCTAGAATGGTGGTTGTGCTACAGTTAGATAAGGGTCCTTGGGCAGCGTTGTGTGTGCGTGCACGTGCTGGGGTTTTAAATCTCTAACACGAGCTCCTTTTGGTACAGAAACTCACCTGCTTAAACGTCTTCTCTGCTCTTGCTGGAATCTTGTGGGATGTGACTAAGTTGCTGAGTCCTGCCTCTATTTCTGCAGACTCAAGGCTTGATTCTCTGCAGCGAGAGCCACACTAGCAGGTTTTACCAGCTGTGCAGCAGTGTTCACGGTGGCTTGAAGGACAGGATCAAACCTCCAGAGTGTCAAAAGCTGGAAAGGAAGGAATCTAAACACGTGTGCTGCTGCCATGCAAATGGAAACAAAACCCAGTGAATGTACTGCTGAGCTAGCAGGCCTGAAGGTCCCGTCCTTCCCTCTAGGGCAGTAACAGCATGGACAATAGCAGTGAGGGCTTCCCCGCACTGCCCTGATAATGGGTATCAGCTCTGGAGAAGTGATGGCAGTTCAGCCTATGAAATGTTTGGCCTTGTCTGTCATTAACTAAGGAGACCACTTAGGGCCATTTAGGAGGGTTTTGTTATGTGGGCACCTGTCCCATAGGCATTGTGGAGAGACACCTTTGCCTCATTTCACAAGGACACCCACTATCCATCAGAAGCTCCCAGCCCTCTAATGCCAGGCGGGGTGGAATTCAGCTGGCAAACCAGGAGCGAAAGGCTCATCTCCCTGTAGCTGTCCATTTGCCCTCAGGTATGGAGCTGTAACATTGCACACCTACGTTACTTTGCACCTAAGGATCTCAGGGCCCGTGCACTGCCCAGGAATTAGCTGACTCTCTGCACCCCATGAGGTAGCCCCATTTCCAGAGATAGGAGACAGAGGTATAGCATGGGGAAGTGACTTGACTAGGGTCATGCACTGAGTCAGTGGAGAAGTGCAGATTAGACCCCAAAGAAGTAGGGTCTGGGAGTGTTCTGTTTTCTTCTATTTACAGGATGCAAGTAAAGCAAGGCTGCTCAGTGCCAGTCTCTTTACGTGAACGGAAAGCTGTGAGCATAGTGCATGGTCTACACCTAACCTGCATTGTGATGCTGCACCTGTTTAACTAAACTGGTGCAACAGCCTTTTGTGTGGACACTGTTATATTGGCTTAGCTTGCCCCATTAAAAAAGTTGTCTTTAAACCAATAGTAAGGGGCCATACCCAGAGCTGCACTGGTTTAAATACATGGGTGCAACATCACATCTTTGTGACTCTGACTGTAGATGAGCCTTAAGGGCTCTGCCCTCCATGTTGTAGTTCCTAGGTCAGAGGTGGGCAAACTATGGCCCGCGAGCTAATTCTGTCTGGCCCCTGAGCTCCCAAGAGGGAAGGCTAGCTCCTCTCCCATCCCCCGCTGTCTCTCCCCCTCCCTGCAGCCTCAGCGCTCTGGGGGGTGGGGCTGCACACTCTAGTGGATCAGCATGTCTGGCTCTGGGCCAGACACACTGTTCTGAGCGGCACGGTAAGGGGGCTGGGGCCAGGATGGGGGGTTGGATAAGGGCCGGAGGGTCTCTGGGAGGGGGATAGTTGGGGGACAGGGAACAGGGGGTTGGATAGGGCGTGGGAGTCCCGGGGGCAGGGGTATGGCTAGGGGTTGGAACAGTCGAGGACAGGGAGCATGGGGGTTGGATGGGGGTGGGATCCTGGGGGGTGATTAGGGGCAGGGGTAGGTCTCTGGAGAGGGCAGTCGGGACAAGGAACAGGGGGACTCAGGGGGTGGGGTCTTGGTGTGGGTAGCTAGGGGCAAGGGTCTCTGGAAGGAATAGTCAGGGGACAAGGATTGAGGGGGTTGGATGGATCAGGGGTTCTGGTGGGGGAATCGGGGCAGGAAGTGTAAGGGGGTCAGGCCAGGCTGTTTGGGGAGGCACAGCCTTCCCTACCCTGCCCTTCATACAATTTTGAACCCCCGATGTGGCCCTCAGGCCCAAAAGTTTGCCCAGCCCTCTCCTAGGTGTTAGCTCCATTCCGGCTATTTACACTCTGGTACTGTACCTAGCCACGTGAACTCTGAGTTTTGGGAAAAAATGGGTGAGCTGGGCCTTAGCTGGCTCACCTAGTTTTTCCAAGCTGGGCTCCAGTACAACTCAGCAGCCCTGCTTCCTCCAGCACATCCTCTGATGCTCCAAGTGCAGCGTTCCCCCTACCATCCTGTCCAGCTGTTCCAGGAGAGCCACTTGAGTTTTACAAATTGATCTGACCTACATGAATAACTCAGAGCAGTCAACATGCAGAGCAAACCCTTTGCAATTCTCCCACCAGAGTCAGGTTGTGTTTGGGAAACCTGATCTGCAGTCACAAATCCCCCCACTGTGCATTTGCCTGGCAGCAGGCAGATTGTTCTTCATGATCGGAATGTATTCATTATGCTCTTGTTCGTCATGAGGAACACTGCTGCTAATAATGGAGATCTATAACACTCTTACAGAAGAATCCCATTGTAATTCAGCCATTACGAATGTGCTATTACCATAAAGTGCTGTAGCATTTCTGTGCCCCTCTACTCACTGAGGTAAAGGAGGCTAATGTTTCCCCAGCCACATCAACAGAAGCGTCGGTGAATAGAGCTGCTGCTGCATGCGTATTCCATGGCCCCTTACAACCGCTTCCTGTTTGCCCGGTTAACACATGCTTTCTGGTTACTAGGTAATTGCTTTTTCTATCGTCAGCGGGGAAACAAGGTCTTGGGCGGTGCAGAAATAGCATGGTGCTGGGGGCCAGATTCTCCGTTACACTAAGTCCCCCACCTTAACGCTGTTCTGGCAGTGTGAAGGGGCCTTACAGTGGGAGTGAGTTTCAGCCCCTTTGCACTGCGTAATGTGGCAATTGTGAATTATTTTAATGATGGCTAGAAAAGCCAAGAATGGCATTCCGACAGTCCCCTGCTCATGTCTGACACTCTCTGGGGTTAACTAGCTTTCCGGGAGATTATGGTGCTGGCCTAGAAAGCAAGAGACCTGGATTCAGGTCCCAGTGCTGCCAGTGACACACAATGTGATACTGGGCAAGTCACGGATTTACACCAGATCAATCTCTGCCTCTGTTTCCCGATCTGTCAATGAGGATCATACTCACATGTGGAGGCACAGGCCTGGGAGAGCTTTGAAGGGAAGCTTGTTTTTAAAGTCTAGTATAGTTCATTCAAGGAGCTTGGATCAGAGACATGCTTTATAGAGAATTCATAGAGTCCAGGGTCAGAAGGGATCACTGTAATAATCTAGTCTGACCTTCTGTGTAACACAGGCCAGAGACCAGCCTTGAAAAAATTTGTAGAGCTTTTAGAAGGCAAGTGATTGTTACTGAATTGTGCTGTCCCTAATATAAATGCTTCTGAATATGGATTTTTAACATCCTTTCCAGCTGCTGCCTCCTCTCAGTGTATCTTCAGCAACCCAGGGCACCTGTCTGCGCTGAATAACAGCTCCATTGATCCCAAAGGGCTTTTGCAGAATATACACTTCACCCTCTGCTGCGGTGCAGCCATGCTTGGCCTGGAGGCAGCCAGCTGTGCACAGCAGAGGGAGGAAGGGAGAACCCTATTCTGATGCCCCAGGCCATGATGTTCCCAGGCCTGCCCTACAGTGCCTGGGGGGCAGGTCTCTGGTGAATCCAGCTTCAGTGGCTCATGCTGGAATGGTGGTGACAGGCTTTACTTATTGTTAGAGGATGCAGAGTAAGAGCAAATACACTGGGAGCCCCAGGGTTAAAGGACAGGGATTCAGGAGGCTGCAGTTAACAAGAAGCCTAGGCAATGAGATGCAGCTCATTGTAACTGGGGCTGGCTCACCTTACAGGCATTTCCCACAGGAGCAGATTGCAGAGGGAAGAGCCTGCAAATGTGGGTCTGGTTTGTACAGTGAGTCCCTGGCCATCTAGTTCCACCCCTGGGGAAGCTGGATATAACTTAATGTCTCTGTAGAGCAGACAGGACCGTGACTATTTGCCATCTTGTTCAAAAGACTCCAGTCAGTACTGGGTTTACAATGGCGCCATGGGGCCAGGCCCATACTGGGAAGGGGGCCATTACAGCCCGAGGCAGTCCAGCGCCAAGGCCTTGCTGTGTGAACAGCTCCCAGCCAGCAGGTCCCACTCACCTCTAGGGAGCTCACCACCCAGCAGCTGGGGCTCCACCATACAGGTTGAACGTGGCGGCTGGCCATGGGGCTGATGAGGGTGGATGGACTCTTGGGGGTCGCATCCCAGGGATCTGCCCTACTCCCCAGCTCGGCTCCAGCCAAGCCGTCTCTGCTGCCTGCCACCTCTGGGGCCTGCCTGCCTTCCCGGGGTCAAGCCACCTGGGACCGATGCAGAAGCTGGTCTGGTCTCAGCCAATGGGGGGACGAGGATGGCAGCACAGGGGGCTTGGGTAGGCCCCAGCAGGCAAGTAAGTCCTGAAGGAGCCCAGCCCAGGCAGGCCCCGCTCCGCTCTGACCTGGCTAGTCTCGCTGTTCCTAAGAGGCCAGAGCAACCCCACCCTGGGACTGGCCCCAGCCACGCTGCCCGCTCAGCCCAGCGGAAATGGTCACCTCCTAGCGGGGTTGGTGAGTGCAGCTGGGGGGCAGGGCGGTGCAGGGGAGTGGGTGTTTGAGTGGGGTGCAGGGGAGTGAGAGGGCAGGAGACAATGGGGGTGAGGAAGATTAGTGTGTTTTGAGGTGCTGGACATAGGCGTGGGAAGTCTGTGTGTGGGGGCAAGGAGCAGTGGGGGTCTGTGTGGGGTGCTGTGCAGTTGTCGGGGGGTGCTGGGCAATGGGGGGGGTCTATTGTGGGGGATGTCTGGGCCTGCTCCCAAGGGGAAGAGGATCACTGGCAGGGCAGGGCGAGCTAGTGTGCATCTGGCAGCTGTCAGTTTCTAAACAGTGCCCCCTGTTGGCCCCTTGCTCCGGGGATTGCCCCCGGCACCATGGCCCATTGCCCCCTTGAGGGCCCAGAAAAGGTTAATCCAACCCTGACTCCAGTACAGCAAGTTGTATGGGACTCCTTTGCCTCCTTCAGCAATATGAAGGGTTGAGTTAACCCTGCCGGGCTCCAGGGAGTCTGTGTATTTTAAACCGGCTGCCTAGGCTATAAGCCTGTCCCCTCTGGCAAGAGTGTTCTTCATGCACAGTCCAGAGATCCATGTTCCACTCAACGCATTGCTCGAAATGTCCTTTTACTGATGAAAAACTCCCAGACCCGGTGCATTAGAGAAACTGCTGTGAACTAATGAATTAAAGCAGAGACATTTCTCATGCACAAGCCAGGTTCCCATGCTGCAGTGTGTGTGTGAATGGAGATCGGGCCAGCAGAGCTGTTTGATTTTGAACAGCTGCTGGCAGCTCTGAATGGCTAGTTGAGGAGTGTAACAATTGGCTCTCCTTGGTGTTCAGTACAGCGTACTGAGAGTTAACAATGTGAAAGCAGAATTCCTTTAGGGACACTGCAGTGGATGGGCTTCAAATGCTAGCCTAGATCTAGGGTTGCTAGTTTTGTTGGTTGTATTTGTGGAGGTTTTATCACATGACATAATTTTTAATTGAAGATTAATCTTTAATTCCTGGACAATCCCAGAGGGCTGGCAACCCTACCTATATCCGGCATTTGACTGCTTCCTAGTGCTGGCCATTAGCCAATGAAAACTACTAGCAAACTCAGCCTAAAGTTCCATTCAGTCTGAACCCATAAAGGAAGGATTGTCCAGTGATTAGGGCACTAGTTTAGGATTTGGGAGGCCTGAATTCAATTCCTTGCTCTGTTATAAACTCTTTCTGTGCCCTAAGGCAAGTCACTTAGATGCTCTAGGAATGAAAGCACTGTTCTTTCTATTGCTTGGGTCGACAATGTTAACGCTTGTGAGGTCCCGAGTGATGCCATAATGATAACTATTGAACTGCTCTACATAGACATGGTTTAAGGACAGCCCCAGGAGAGGGAAAATTCCTTTGATCTCTCTCATGGCCTGGCACATCCTTCTCATTTCCCCATGAGCCTCGTCTCCCAGCATCCTGTCTTCAGCAGTGGAGGGCTGGACAGAGTTCCCAGAAATACTAGTTCTTGAGTCAGCCAAAAGGAGTCACTAGAGAGGGGCACAGAGCAATCTACACCCTGATCACACTCTAGGCCTGGCTGGCTCAGAAGCAAACTTACAGCCCCGAGCCCCTTTTTTATTTTGAATCATTTGTTGTTCATGACTGCTGAGTAGGTGCTTTTTCATAGGAAAAATTCATACTATTAAGGGGGGGAAATGAACAGCCTGGCAACACATCTCAGTCCCACTACCATGAGCAGCACCTAACCCCTCCTCGAATCCAGCGACTCTCCTCTCTGCGGCAACTCCGGGGAACTTGATTTTAAAAGCACTCACTGCGTCCCAGAATGAGTAATTAGCCTTACACAGCCCAGCGAAGCCTTTGGTGCATGATGTAGCCTATGTATCACAAGCCAATGACAGAAATGTAATAGAATGTGTTTGTTCTGCTGTACCAAATTACCGCTAATACTGGGTGGCAGCAGGTGAATGATTGACTTGTGTTCCTATTTAGGGTGCCCACTAGAGGGCAGTCAAGTGCTTTCCTAGCCCACCTGCAAAAGTTTAGGTTCTAGATTATATAAACAGACATAGAATTTAATGTAACTTGCATTGCAAAACCCCATTTTATTTCTGTGGAAAATCGAGATGAACGATATGCCTGAAGCATAAGACTCGTTGCCACTTCAGTCTTTCCAGTGGATAGAAGTCCATATGGACCAGGCCTATACATGGCATGATATGAGACTGTTGAACATGTTTTTAGAGGGTGTTAAAAGATTCCTCTGTCCCCTCTCGCTCCTGATGTAAATGGACCAGAACTTCCCCTGGCCTTCCCTTTGCCCCCTGCTGCCTCAACATCTCTGTCATGGATCACAGCTTCTTAATTTGGAGGGGTTTATAGGCAAAAATAAGCTGGGAGATGCATGTTCTTTGAAGCAGTGCAGCCAAGAGCCATACATATTCATTAAAAACAAAGCAAAATTGCTGCAAACACCATGCATAAGTTACTGCAGCTCAGGGGCAACAGTAAGTTATCTGCTGACCTTTCATGTTCAAAGCCAGTGGAGCAGATCCATTGCTGTTCATCAGCATGATGTGAGATCGCTAGGCAAGCAGCCTTTACCTGACTCCATGCTCTTCATAGAGACCCTTATTCCGAGAACGGCAGGACGCACACATTTTTAATACAGGCACTAAATAACTGAGCTGTCGATCTACAATTTCATTAGGATGAAGAGGTTTAATAGGAAGGAGTCTGATTGGTAGAGCTCCTCTTTCTCTCTTGAATAATAAAAATTGGGCTTTAAAAAAAAATATTTTGGCAGTTCCCCACCCCTTTCTCTCCCCCCACCCTGTAATGATACGATCGTGTTCTCAGCCTTCATTTCTCAGCAGGTCAGTACTCGAAATTTCCTTGCCATCATACCAATATTAGATTGATGCTAATATTTAATTCTTCATTGTCTTATTTAAAAGGAATATTTTGACTTACGTGTGATGGATAGAGGTTTAAATTGCGCTCGCATACACACCAGTAATGCTTACCACATACTTAGTGCCTTGCACCTTCAAAGCATTGTGCGAAGATTAGCTAACTAATCTGCACAGCACTCCTGGAGATAGGTAAGTAAGTAGAGATACACAGAGGTTAAATCCTTCTGAGCTGAGCCTCATTCCAAACCCATCTTTGCTAATCATATTCCACATTCTCCTGCCTGCTGAATGAGAAATCCTACTCATCATTCTTACCCAGCCATGAACAGTGCCAAGAGACAGTTGGGAGATTACATATTGGTAGAGAATTTCCACTCTGCTACACACATAAACAAAGGCACCGCCAGTAGAACAGGAGATGCTTAGTAAAAGCTCCTTGTCATACCGTAAAATCCAGCATGTGTGTGTGTGTGAAGTGTATTTTTTTTATACCTTTGTGATTTGGCTAAAGCAAAATGGATTTTCACTAGGCCACCCATTAACAGATCTATGGCCTAGAGTATATTTCCCTGCTAAACGACTAATTATCTATCTACGTTTTTACACCAGACCCAACATTGATATCAGAAGCACGACAACTGTTCATACGATGGGAGCAAAGAATTTTTTTAGAATACAAAAATGTATTTTTTCCACCCTCTTTGTACTTGAAATTGTCTGAAACATTTTCCTGAGACTTTCTCCCCCAAATTTGCTTCCATTCTAAGACCTAAATGGAGAAAAGGTGAAAAACACCTTAGAAAGGGCAAATGTTTGCATAGCCTGAACTGTAACACTGGCTTAGTGCTGCAGCTATAATAAATCTTTGATTTAATCCAAATAACAAGGCACCGGAGTACACCGCTATTGTAGGAAGGGCAAAAATCACAAATAAAGTTCCTTTTGAAAGGAAGATCATCATAGTAAGAATTTCTGACAGTCACCCTGCCATGAGAAATGATTGTTTCGGGTCATAAGCAATAGACATTAGTAATGGTAAAGGTGTGCGGCCGTGATCCTGTAACTGGATTCATGCAAGTGAACCATTGTGCCCGTGTGGAATCCTGTGGACGCTAAGGGGGTTCCAAAAGGGTCTGATCACATTCATTCAGTTGCTTTAAGGCTTGATCCAGGATTCAGAGAGTACTCAGCTTCCCAAAGCTCCCAGCCAAGGTATGGACCCTCATTGAATACAAGATGAGTTGTCCTCACCAGACAAATGCAATAGCATAGCCATTTATTATTATGTAACATTTTATTTAAGTGCAATTGTTAAGTGCAACAGTGTGTCTGATCTTATACAAGGGTCAGAAATAAAGACGGTTTCTGCCCACAGTTCTTGTCATCTAGGGCTGGATCTTTTAAACTCTTTTGACAGGGCATAGTGCTTACTCTTTAGGAGCTGTCCCCTTGTCTTTAATAGGGCTACTCATAGATCTATGTCCCAGACCTCCAAGGTATTTAGATGCTTAACTTCCATGGAAACCAATGAGAGTTAGGTGCCAGAATTCCTTGGAGGATCTGGGTCTATGCCCACTAATAAGTGTTTTCAGGACTGGGACTTAAAAGACAGTCCCAGCAAAGGTTAGACATACCAGAGAACCCAGAAAAAGGAGTAATTTACCTTTTTGATTTAAAAGTGTATATATAAATTAACTTAATATCTTGTGGGAACTCTAAATTTAAAGTTACATTTTAAATAAGACAAGAAAGAATTAAATATCGGCATAAATCTAATATTTATACTATGGCAATTCCTTCTGGATAGAGGAGCAATCCCATTTGTCTGGACTGTGCACATCACCCTTAACTCATAAGGTGTGCAGCTGTGAATTGAAGCCCACACCTTACTGACACTAGAAATGGACATGTCCTTAAAGATAAAGGTGAACATCAGTATGTCAAACTATTGCCTGACCTGTGTTGCTGATAATTCTGGAGATGGTTAAATCTGACACTGTTGATCAAATATACTTTTCATGCTGTTGGTTTATTTTCTGTACTTTGTTCCATGGCAGAGACTCTACTTCTAGTCAGTTTCACTATCAGGGCCTCCTCTGTTTTGCTTTCTCATTCTAATCAATTTTGGTTTCTGGTTCTAAGAAGTTTCACTCTCTGGGTCTACTCAGTTTTGCTTTTTAATTTTATTCTTTCAGTATCTGGTTCTACTCAGTTTTGCTTTCTGATTTATTCAATTCAGCTTTCTGGATCTAATCCGTTTCACTATCTGGTTCTACCCTGTTTCACTTTCTGATTCTAGTTGCTTTCTAGTTCTAGTCAATTTCACTATTTGAAGCTCATCAAGTCTGGTTTCTGTTTCTAGTCATTTTCACTTTCCAGTTTCTGTCGCTTTCACTAGCTGATATTTTAGGTCTTGTGGGAGGCTGCTGTGACAACTGAAAAAATCAAATAGTTTTCATTTAAATAAGCTAAAAGTCCTTGAAGACATTTCTAGCCATGTTAGGTTAGTGAAGTAAAAAGAATGCAGGACAGTTAAGTTTAAGGCAAAACCTACCTTTGTTAAATAATTTAATTGAAAAAATCACACCATTCCTTGTATAAACTATTCAGTGAATGTTACTCACCCAGTTCTTGGGGTCTTGGCCTAGTCAGACTTTTGTCCCAGGGTTTTCTACATGATTTTGAGGGCCTATCATTCCTATGATGTAATGAGACCTGGTCAGATTGTGTATCCTTCAGGACAGAGTATGTGATGCTGTGGGAAGTCCTGTGTGGTTCTTGGGGCTTAGCTTGACATGGGTATCTTTGGTGTGAAATCCTGGAGTGGCTTTTGGAAATTTAATTTATAAAATGGGTATTTTATGTAGTTACTTTTACTGAAGGGTTTCATTTATAAAGGAAAAGACCCTTCAGCCTCTAGGCTGGATGGGTACTGATAGATGGGCTCTCCAGCCCCAGGGACATGAGCAACTTTGAGATGAGAGTCAGGATTGCCAGCCCAAACATTCCAATCCATGACTCCAGCCCTGCAAATTGTCAGATTTTTGAAATGGGAGGATCTTTCTGATTTCTGAACCTTTCGGGTTCAGCAAGGTCACCTTGCAACTTTTTGCAGCAACCCTGAGGGCTAGGAAAAACCCATTTTTTTTCTTTTCTTCCTGAAAGCTGCGATTCTCATGTAACCATCATGGTCAGGAGCTGCTCTGCTCCAGCCACAGCCCTGCTTTTGAACTGGAAGATATTATTGTAGAGCGACAGCTCTTCTATATCTAGGGCTAAGAACAGCTTTCTGTTTAAAGATTTACTCTTCAAAGTGCTCTAAAATCTACACTGTTCCCCAGATCACCTTGAAATTTGGTGTGCTTCATGAAGTGATCTTGTTCTGTTAGTGTTCCAATTTGGGGGACATGTGATCAAGGGGTTCCTGAGATCTAGCCTGCTGAATAAAACAACTTTTCCTAACATTGCGAGATTCTTTTTTTCTCACAACTGGAGATCAGATTGTCACACCAGCATCTCCAGGGCTTGAGGGCTACCCCAACAGAGGGCATGGCCCCTCTGGGGGAAATCAGATTAAAACATGATTTGGAAATGATTCTCCTTTGCCGGTGAGGCTTGTCATGTGCCTCTCCTGCATGCTCAGACAGCGGAGTTAACAGGATGGGGAGCCTCCAAACATCTGTAACAGCTGGATAGCCCAAGGTCTTTTGGAACCCGAGCCACCCAGCTGGTGTTAGCTCAAGTCCTACCTGAGGCAGAAACCTGGGAACAGTTGAGAGGCATATTGCTACAGTTGGTGGAGGATGGGGGGTGATTGTGGGGGAATGTCAAAAATGCATATAGAAAAAAATAGACATGCACATTCTTGCTGACAGGAGAGGGCAGGGAATAGGGGTGAGAGGGGCTTGGGGCTGCATTGGAGGGAGGGGGATAAATGGTAGAGGTGAGATGGGTATGGGTCTCTCTTGAGGGTGAGCGGTGGAGGGACATTGGGATGGGAAGGGGACATGAGGATAAGTGGCAGAGGAACTGGAGTGGGCGGGGAGAATGGGGCCGGGTTGGATGTCAGCCGCACATTCTCCCCTTCTGTGTGTGACAGGAGCTGGGGGGTCTGAGCCCCTCTCCCTACTCCCCTGAGAGCTGAAATACCTGCCCTCCAGGGAATACCTGAGCCTCTCTCCTTACCCCCACGTGAGCTGGGATACCTGCCCCCCAGCAATGTCTGAGGCCCTCTCTCTACCTCCCATGTGAGTTGGGGTCCCTGCTCCCCAGGAATGTCTGAGCCCCTCTCCCTACCCCCCTGAGAGCTGGGATACTTGCCCCCCCCCAGGAATGTCTGTGCTGTTCTCTCTGGCTCCCCCATGTCAGCTGGAGGATGGGGGGCTTTGCCTTTCTGGGGGTGTCTGAGTCCTGCCCCCTGCTCCCGGTTTGTGTGCCTGCATTCAAACAGAGCCGGCTCCCCTGACAGAATACCACACTTGTGAAATGTAACGATCACCTTGCCCCTTTTACAGCCCTTCTCACTGGCACACAGGGTACCAGCTTACCTTACGTTCCCCTCCCCATTGCCGCACCCACAGACTGCTCGGAGCTCTCACCCCTTTGCTGACGACACCCTGGGCAGTCCATGTGCACACCTGCTACGGACTCCACGTACCCCAGTCTGTATTGAAATGCTGGAGACTAGAAGCTCAAGGTCCACATGTCCCTCTTTCCTTTGATCACACATGGCCCAGATCTCCTCATCTGACAATCTCAGCTCTTCCGAGCTGCTCCAGCTCATTCCTCCATCATTCAGCAAAGCTACACCTCGCGCTTGGTCTGCGCTTCCAATGTAGATCGGCAGAGCTGTGTTGCTCAGAGGTGCAGATAGGTGGAGACAGATTGATACATCACTGAACCCAGCAGACTGTGGTGTGAACAGTTCTCTGCCGTCTCCTTCCCCCTCGGCTGTATCTTCTGAGGGATCGGCATTATTTGTTGCAATGAGGCAGCCCCAGGAGTGGCCCAGGGCCCCATGGTGCCAGGGGCTGTGCTGGCACAGAGCACAGGGCCAGCCCCTTTCCCAGACAGCTGTCAATCTCAGTAGGTTCCCCGCCCCTGCCTGCCTGGGTTTGTGGGGTTTCTCCCCTGCTGGTTGCTGGACCAGGAGGAAGGAGACCAACTCCTGCAGGAGATTGTGCTGGTCCTGACTTCTGCCCATGAATGCCACAGCCAAGTTTAATCCTCATGTGTCCACAGGATGGGAAGTGGCCTTGCCCCTTCCCCTTCTCCCCGGGGCTAAGGGGCCTTGCAGATCCTGCTACCTAGGGGAAGCAGGACTGGGGCTGAGAACTCACCCTAGATCACTTGAATTTTTAGGACACTTTTGCCCCTCTGAAACCTTCTTGGGAGCATCTGGCCCAGCTCTCTCCAGACACAAAGGAAGGAGGGATGCCTGATGGGAAGGCAGGAAGAGTTATTATTCAGGGCATGGGACCTGGGCCTATCTTGGCAGGAATGGGATAAAGCTGAGCCCAGGCTGACGCTGAGCTCCACTGGGCTGCAGAACAGTCTCCCCAGGGAAGCAACCGGAGCCCCAGAGCTTCAGGTGTTTACCATTAAACGGCCCAGTGGTGCTGGAAATTCACCAGGCAACGCGCCCCTGCTGTGTCAGAGAGCAGGCTGCATGGCCCGGCACAGTCTGCTCCAGCTCGGTGTCTGTGAACGCGTGTCAGGCTTTTCGGGGCCCAGGCGTGGTGGAACTGAAGATGTAGGAGAAAGTGACATAACTTTGCAGGGAAGGGGAGAGTGCTGTCCCTGGGATCTGAAATATACAGGAAAAGTGATTCCCTTGGGCAGTGGTAGGATGGGAACCACAGTGGGGTGCTGGAAGGGAATCCTAGTACCTGATCGGGGACGGGAGAGAGAAGTGGACCCCGCCAGCTATAAAGCTCTCTCCTCACACAGACCATTCCCCAACATACCTCAGCATCCGTCGATGCAGGATCCTTGAAGAAACAAAATGGACGTCTCTGCAATGCGAGCCTGGCTGGTTTCACCAGCTGCTGGACACGGGCAGGGTCACTGGCTTCCTACCCTGCTCAGCACCTCAAACATAGCCTCTCATTCAAGCTTGTTCGGGTGATGTGGGGAAAAAAAGTGGGGGTGGAGGAGTGACAGCATGAAAGCAGCAGCGGTGGAAGGGTTAAGAGCTCCCTGCCTATCACATGTCCAGATGGGGTATACAAGGGAGAGGTAAGAGGGTGCGTGGTGGGGTGGTTGTCTTTCTCCCCCTGGCTGGTTGAGGCCTCTGGGGACTAGTGCAATGGCCACTGCTCTGATCCACATAAATGTCTGCTCCTCTTCGGAATCCTGCTAAGCCAGTTGCCTCAGTGATATCCTGTGGCAATGGGTTCCACTGGTCAATTATTTCTGGTATGGAATCAAAAAGATTGCCCTGCACGCTGCTGGATGTTGTCGCCATTGAATTTCATTGTGTGCCCTCTTGTTCTTGCATTATGGGATGGATCGCAGACTGACTGACCTTCCCTTTGCCATGCCATTAGATACCTCTTGCCTCTGCAGGGGGAGAGAATTCGACACCCAGGGATGTGGTCCATGTATCTTTGCCATCTAGTCCAGGGATTTCAAACATGTGACCCACCAAGCTCCTTGCTCCCCTGTCACCTCCTCGGAGTTATTTCCAGCAGCCCGCCAAATTCCCCTCTCCCCACTCCCCCTCCCCTCCAGCATGCTGTGTCCCTGCTCCTCTGCTTACCTCAAGGCACTTCCCGCCACCAAACAGCTGCAGTGCTTAGCGCTTTCCAGGAGGGAGAGGGGAGGAGTGGGGAGCCGTGCGCTCAGGGGAAGAGGCGGAGAAGAGGCGGGACGGGGTGGGGATTTGGGTACGGGGTTGGAATGAGGGTGGGGAAAGGGTGGGAAGAGGTGGAGCCTAATGGAAGGGGAGGAATGGGGGTGGGCTGCAGGCAGCAGTGGGGGGTGTCAGTGAAGTGGCCCTCGGCCAACGTACTAGTCCTCATGTGGCCTTCCTGGTGATTCGAGTTTGAGATCCCTGATCTAGCCCATTCCCAGCTGCCCCTGTGCCATGCGGATGACTTTGGCTACACAGAAAATTGATGGGAAAATCTGAAGGCCGCGGCAAAAGAGACTCCTGCAGCAACAGGACAGCAACAAAAGACTCCTCCAGCTTCATGTCTGGAGCCAGCGTTTGCTCCTCACACAATAAATCATTGTTAAGGGTGACGGCTTGGGAGAGGAAGAGCCTTTCCATGCCTCCAACCCTCAGGAGCCCTTTAACCAGGGGCTGCTGTACATCACAGTGTTACTGGACTGTCACATACACCAGTGGGGGAACAATGTCACTGCCAAAGACGTGCCAGAATTTCACCTGCAGCCGCATCCTCTCTGCAATCAGCTGTCAGCTGGTTCATGCCTGCGCCGAGAGCCCCCGACAGCCAGGCCACTGAGTGGCAGCTGGTAGCTGACAGCTCGCTAATGAATCCCCCCGGGGGTCCTGACCTTGCACCCTTTGGGAGTTACTCGGTCACTCGTGTCTCACACAATACAGAGGACACATTACTCCGCTGCACCTGTGAACTTTTTACCCCTGTGGCTCGGCCTTTTAGAAGTTGTTGTTGGTTAAGCAAACTTTTCAGTGCGTGTCTGTATTTTGCTTTGCACTGCCAATAAAAAGGAGTTAGTGCGGAGGCAGAGCTCAGGGACTTGTCAGAGAGTAGGGCAGCTCTCCCTGACAGGCTGGCACCAGGGGCCATTGGCTCTAGGTGCAAAATCATGGTCTGTCATCTCCAGACATGAAGCCTCATGCAGAGAAACCCCGATGATTCTGCTATGGAGACTTGGGTAGGGGGGGCAGTCTGGAGAGGGGCTGTGCACCCCACCATGTGATGTGGAATCAGTCCTGTGTGTCAGAGCACTGCACATCAATGCATGTGTGATGCAACCTCTTCTTGAGGGGTGGGCAATGGGGATTGAACCTGTGACCTCTGGCTCTTAAACATGAGCCTCTATTGCCTGAGCTAAAAGGGCTCTTCTCTTAGCTAAGACTCATCAACTACTACCTGGTTCCCAGAGGGCCACCTGCAGGGAAAGGGTGTTACATACTTGCCCATCTATGGCATCTCATTTCAGAGGCCTATCCACCTCAAATCCCCATAGGAGAGGCCTTTAGCAAGGCTGGACTCTTAATGTTGATTTTCAATAGGTCTTGGTGCACCAGGGAAGACTCAAAGAAAGCTGAGTGCACAACAATGGGACAATATGGCTCTAAAGGGCCCGATCCTGTGTTATGGTTCCCCCCGTCCCACAAAGAGCAGAACACTTTCTTTCACAGATACATAGAACTGGAAGGGACTTCCCGGTTTATTAAGTCCAGTTCCCTGCTATTGCAGCCAACATCATCATAAAATCCTGTTCAGAAACTTCTCAAGCTGCATCTCCGAACTAGCTGGATTGTTTGCCACCAGTCATTCTTTCCGGAGGTTGTTCCGGTCTCCAGAACCGCCCTTCTCTGGCAGACAGAAACCTCCTTTCACTCTGCGTGACTTTTATTTCAGGTTAAGGAAAACAACAAGCCAAGGAAGAACAAATACACACAGAGAGAGCACAGTGTGTGTGACTCCTCTGGAAAACTGCATCTGAAATGAAACACAAAGTGGTGGGGATGCCTCTGTGTCTAACAGTGCAGCGAGATCTCCTATCAGTTACATAGCTGCACGCACCACATCTTTCAAGCCCACTGTACGTAGGAGTCCTATGGACTGCCAGGGAGCAGGGTTTGTAGCACTGGGCCCACAGCTTGTGTAAGTTTCTCTCTCTGGAGCAGGAACTGTCTCTTACGGTGTGCCTATACAGTGCCGACAACAAGGGCCTGATCTCAGCTGAGGCCATTGTAATACTGCTCCCAGTAGCACAATAATGATCCCCATGCACCCACTGGGGAAAGAGGTGGACTTCTTGCCCAGTGTTTTACTTCTTTTTGATGTCTCGCTGACTGCACCTGCAGGAAATGGACTAGTGCATGTCTCTCCATTCCACCCCATTGTTACGTAGGTGAGTGCTGGCCTTAGAGGCTGAAGTAGCACTGCTGGCTAGGTGCAGTGGTTGTGAATTGCTGCGGGGTGATGCTGTAGCTGTCATAGTAACCTGGTGCCATGGCTTTAGGGGTTTGTGTAAAAGAAAGCAGGTCCCTGGGTCTCCCATGGATAGAAACATTGTCACGATTTAAAAAATACAAATAAAACCACCATGATTTTTTGTTGTTTGAAATTCAATCAATTCCCCACCCCCATACTGATGGCTTCATGGTTAGGGGCTAGTCTGGGACTCAGAACACTGGGATTCAGTTCCTGGCTGTGCTCAGCCTGTGTGACCTTGGACAAGTCACTTAGGTCCAGCTCCTCATTCAAATCAAGAGGAGTTCAGCACTTAAATCCCTTTGAGGAGTTGGTCCTAAATCTCTCTGAGCCTCACTTCCCCTGTACAGCCTGCTCTGCTGCACGGAGCTGTTGTGAGAATACTGGGTACTAACAGCTGATCCTGCACTCTGCTCACTTAACCACCAATTAATTCTCCCCACCTGGACCTGACTGTGCCTCATTAGCAGATTAGCATGGGCTGGGGAGCACTAAAGAGCTAACTAGCCCCTGGATGCAAAGGGGGAGAAGGTGGTACAGGAAAGACGCGCTGAAGGGGGGAGAGGTAGGGTGACAGAGTCAGAACCAAGCTGCTTTCTGGGTGAAGAGATCTCTTCCTTCGCCACTTCTTGGCAGAGGAGCTGTGGATGCTGCAAACCATGTGGGGTATGGATCAGCAAAGGTGGGGGAAGAGCACTGGAAATAAGCTACAGGGAAGTGGCTAAAAACAAAAGGTCTCTAACCAGCCTGTGTCAGCAGAAGAGAAGAGGGGAGCAGGATCTCACACTGTCACAGATCACATCAAAGACTGTTAGTCCTGCAGATGCTACATGGGGCTAGGTTGGTACCTAAGGCAGCACACAGCAGCTCTGGTGAATGAGACCTGGAAAGTGAAACTGACTAGAAAGAAAACAGAAAGTGTCCCGTCCACCTTAGTGTCACCATGGGCAAAATCACCTGAACAGATTTCTTCATTCTCCTTGGTTGAATCCTCTCCATGTTCTCAAGGAGCTGGGTAGGATTAATTCTTTCATATAGATGATTTTTATCTTGACAGAGCACCTTTAAATACCATAGGGCCAGATTAGCCCTTCTTGCAAACACCACTGCAGGTAATGAAACTACACCTGGGGTGAATTTGGCCCCAAACCCTCAGCAAGCATATGCATTCCAGCAGGAACGTACAGAAGTTTACAGCAGAGCTTCACAGAAATGGTAAAAGCCAGGGGCCCTGCTCTATAGGGAGTGAGGGATGGAATCTATCTACAGTCTGCGCCTTGGACCTTTGATTCCACTCCATAAATACAGGACATTATTTGTTGGATTTCAGGCCTCATCTCTACTAGGAAAATCGCACCGGTTAAGATGGACTTAAACTCCTAATGTGGAGACACTTAAATCAAGCTGATGTAAGCAAGGGCTGAACCACTCTGCAGCAGTGTAACTAGTGCTATGTGCACACTACACCTACTTTTGGGTGTGTGTAGCTACATGTCACAGTGAACAGGGAGCTGCCTCCACACTGCAGTGTGTAGCTACATGTGCCAGCCAGCCACAGGCTCTGGCATGGGAGGAGCGTGGGCTCAGTCTTTCCCTGCAGGGGGAGGCCTGGCTCAGGTGAGTAGAGCGCACTTGTGCCCATACCTTTGTACTCACAGAAGCCAGGCCCCACCAGCTACATTGCTACTGAAACCCCTGGTGGGGGGCTGCCCCAGTACACGCTGCTGAAAGAAGCACAAAGTGCAGCGATAGCCTCCACTGGTGCAACTTTTCTAGCCTGGAGTGGGCAGGGCTCGGATTCTGAGGCTAGGGAGTAAACAGGCAGAGCTAGCGAAAACAAGGGAGAGGATGAGAAAAAAAACACGTGACAGGGGTTAGTCACCTCCCTGAAGGCAGGACTGGAAGCGGCTCAGACCGCGGGTGAGGAGCAGGGTGCCCTAGAGTCCTCTCTTTAGAGCTGTGCGCTTGCCCCCATCTCTTGTGGAGGGGAGTTCCGCGGGCACAGACCAGCGGCCTCCCCCCCGGGGCCAGCCTGGCTCGCTTCCCACCGGGCTGCCTTGGTTCAGGGCGGCTGCTGGGCGCTGCTACTTCCTCTTGGAAACACCTGACTCAGGCAGCCTCCCCACGCCCAGCCCCGGCGAAACACATTTCCAGGGCCGGCTCCAGCCACTGCCGCTTTCCACCAGCGGCAGCAGCAGCGTCTCGCCTGCGAAAAGCCGCCCCCACCCCTCCCCTTCTTCCAAACTAAACCAGGCTAATCAGATTCCAGCAGGGGGAGGAGCTGCCCCGTCGCACACCCCGAGCCAGCGGCTCCGGGACCCAGCGCCCAGCGGCAGGGGGGCCGGCAGAATGCCCAGCATCCCCTCGGCCCGCGGGGCACCTGTCGGGGGCAGCTCGGCCGGCCCGCGGGCACCCAGTAGGGGCCGCGGAGCGCAGCGCGCAGGGGCGGGCAGGTGAATCAGGTGCCTGGCTGGGGAGCGCCGCGGCGGGGCCGGGAGATGGGCGACCGGCCGCAGGCGGGGGGCAGGAGAGGAGCCAGCCCGCAGCCCCCCAAGGAGCGGCCCGGCCGAGGCACGGAGCCCCCCGGGCGGCGGCGGGGGTCCCGGCGCCGACCCCTGCGCGCCGTGGGCAGCCTGGTCAGCCGCCTGCTGAAAACTTTGGGCGCCTTGTCGCACTGGGGAGGGGGGAGCCGCCGAGGGCGCGCGGAGCCGGAGGACGACGAGGGGGGGTTCCGATGCCCGCCGGGCCCCCCGCCGGCCGGCGCCCCGGAGGAGGAGCAGGTCGGGGGAGGCAGCGGCTGGCCGGAGGCGCGGCGCTCCTGGAGCCCCCCGGGGGGTGCGGCCGAGGGGCGGCCCCCCGGGGCGCAGGGGCTGAAGAACCACGGCAACACGTGCTTCATGAACGCCGTGGTGCAGTGCCTGAGCAACACCGACCTGCTGGCCGAGTTCCTGGGCCTGGAGCGGTACCGGGCCCGCGGCGTGCCCGGGGAGGTCACCCAGCAGCTGGCAGCCCTGGTCCGGGCGCTCTGGACGCTGGACTACACCCCGCAGCTCTCCGTGGAGTTCAAGGTAAGATGGGGCAAGGGGCGCCGGGTGGGTGCCTAACCATGGCCCAGTGCGCAGGGACTGTGGGTGTAGGGCGCTCTAACCTTAACACTGCCCCCAGCTAACCTTAACTCCAGTCCTAATGTAGCGCTAAGCAAAATCACACAGTGAGCGCAGTGGTATCCAGTCCACCAGGCTGTGCTCTGGACTGATGCTGGCACTCCCAGTGCTCTCTTTATTTTTATTCACATTAAGAAGGAGTCCCCAAACACCCCCATACCCTGTTACTCTAAGCATCAGGCTTGGTAGTGCCAAGACCTCCTGAGCTAGTGGTAGGCTGGCTGTGCTTGGTTGTAGGGTAGTAGGTGGGCTCAGTCTGGTTAGCAAGTGCAGCTGGCCAGGAGGTTGGAGAACAGCTCTGCACGCTGTGGAGGAGAGGCTGTTTTAGCAAGAGAATGAGTTGTGTCTGTGGGCCAGATCCTGCAGTGAGCTATGCTGTGTGACTCCCCTGAAGATATGCTGATGTAAGGAAACCTCAGTCTTGTACCTGTTCTGTGTGCCCAGACCCCATGTGGCAAAGCCCCAGGGCCTTCAGTGGGGTTATGTGCTGGCAAAGATGTGTGCCCAGGTGGAAAAAGTTGCAGAGTTTAGGCACGAGTGGAACAGCTGTTCCCATGGGCCAGTCCTGGGGAGCCCTTATTCATGTGAGTAGTGCCTGGCCCCGTACAACAGGGGAGTAAATCTCTTGCAATCTTCTTGAGCCTCAGTTTTTCCATCTGTAAAATAGGGAGTGATGCTGAACCACCTGTGTAGTGTGTTGAGCTCCTCTGGGGAACAAGAGTGTATAGGCTGGAGAGAGCTAAGGGCAATGTGCCGAGCCCTGTGGCCTGAAGCCCAGGTGCCCCTGCAGTGTGTACCACCTGTCTCTCCTTTGGCACTGGCATCGGATGAGACTGTCTGTGCCTGGGGTGTCACCTGGAAGCCCCAGGGCTGATGGGCAGGATTAGTGTTTGTAAAGCACTTTGAAGATGAAAATGGAATATTTATTATTAAGTAATTGCCGAGGTGCCTGCCCCTCACCCCCATGCTGGCAAGAAGGCCGGCCGGCTGAGTCTGCCTGTACGTGTGGGGCTAGAATCAGAGGCACCGGGAGTGAGTTCTCACCTGCTGGGCTTCCCAGCTCCATCCCCACATGGCAGCTGTGACAGCAGCTGTTCATGCTGAGCTAGTGCTGCTGTAGGTAGGATGAGCAGCTGTCTCTGGGGAGGTGCAGAAAAATTGTAACAACCCCATTTCCACCCACTCATCCCTTTACTGAGAGCACTGAGGAGCCTGCATGCCTCCCTCTCTTAGGTAGTGGAGTAAGCGCCCTTTTCCCTGCTGTGCTATGCTTCCCTGGCTGCCGTCGGGAGTGGCCGCTGGGTGTGGATTTTTAGCTCAGCCCTGCAGTGGGATGAGCAGACTCCAGACACTCCTGGGGTCTCTGAGAGAAGAATATGGAACCAGACTGGGAGTGCTTGGGGGCAGGGCTATGATTTATGGTGGGGGATCTCATCTCTCCCCTTGCACACCTGTAATCTGGGCCTTTCACCAGAGGGCATCTCAGGGAGTGGAGGAGGCAGAGACTGGGCTGGGGGCCTGGGGCAATGGGTGGCAAATGTTTGTTGCAACTTTTATAGCATGCATCCTGCTATTGTAATGATGGGCACAATCTGCCTGTGTAAAGAAGTGTAATGATGAGAGCCCCCTCTCCCCAGACAGCTGCATTCCTTGGCAGGGAGGGAGAAAAAAAGTTCCTGTCTGTGAATTTCCTCCTCTGGGTGGTTATTTGTGTGTGGCATCAATTTCCTCCCAACTTTTAATCTCCTTGGAAGATAAGATCTCCCGTGGGAATATGCAAGAGCTGGGAGGTTTTATGAGAGACCGCAGAGCCCCACAATCTACTCATCCAAGTCCACAGCTCCTTTTATTTGAAGATCTCTCCGCTGGAAGTTGCGTTTTGTGGTAATTCTGCTCCCTTTGCCCCATGCAGTTGCGTGTAACCCTTGCATCAGTTGGGGTTGTAAAGGTATGTTGAGGGGGTTGGAAGAGCCCTACCTTAGAGCACTTCAGGCATAATCTGTTGATTGTTGGAGTCACAAAAGACTTCCCTCCTAGGCACATCACGTGGGACATTTTCATGCTCTGACTCATCAGGTACTGACCACTGTCAGCAGCAGCTAAGTGTGAAGAGTCAGTTGTCTGACCCATCGCTTGGGCAAAGGCTGTGTTGCTAACTGATGTGAGCGTTCCTTTCCTTTCTGTGCCGGCCACGTCGAATGAGGTGAAATTGTTTTGGCTTCAGTTGCTTCCCTAATTGGAAGAGGCTCCAGTCCGCACAGCTGACAAAAGAGAAACCCCAAGCAGAGAGTTGTAACTTGCAGATCAGCCTCAGGAATGCCAGAGCATTTTTGTAGGTGGAGCCTTTAGGGGCACATTGATCTCCACCCACTAATATTTTGCAAGGAGCGAATTCCTCTGTCCAGAGCAGCCCTTTCCAAGCTGAATGTTTGCAGACCAGCCCCTAATTCTAATCAGCAGTCAGCATTTTTGCAAAGACGGGGTGATAAGGAAATTTTGTCCCAACCCAGCCAAAGGTGCTGGGAGCTAGCAGCCCTGCGGTGCTCTACAGGCTGTGGACTGGAGTTTGGGTCTGTTGGGGACAGCTGGGCCTGTGGGTTGTAACACTGAGCAGTGCTGGACTGCAGTGTGCATCGACACGGGTCTGGTTTAGTCTGTGGCACAGACTTGGCCCAGGACGCTGGGTGGCTGTGTCGGTGCATCAGGACGCCAGCTCCTTGTCTCTGAACTGTGTCACGGGTCTGGTCAGTGGTACAGCATGATGCTGACTCCTGGGCCATGGCGCGCAGGGGTGGGGAGTTGCCCGGGTACACCCTATGCCAGGCCTGCACAACTCGGAAAGCAGCGAGGGCCATATTACTGCAAAAAACCCAGCTGCAGGCCAAAAAGCCCCACCGTCGCCCTGCCCGCATCTACTTCCCCCCACCCCACTGCTTGGCTTGCCCCACCCCTATTCACCCCGCACGGGTTGCACAGTGAGCTCAAGTGGGCCGCGTGTTGTGCAGGCCTGCCCTATGCAGAGCAAGAGGGCGTTGGTGTGCAGAGGAGCCCAGCGGTATTTGGAAAAGCGACATTCCCTCACTCCCCCGATTTGGCTGTGTGCTCTGGAGGTGGCTGATGGTCAGAGTGGCAGGCTGGGAGGCAGGAGTTCTAGCCTCCATTCCTAATCCTTCTGCTGTCTGACCTTGAACAAGTCACCTGCGTCCTTTCCTGCGTGTCTCTGCCTCTCTGCGGGGAACAGGGTCGGAAGGGCTAAGGAATACTGGAGCTGTTGTGCTTGGCAGGGCAGAGCCCAGCTCGCTCTCCATGCTGACAGCTCTATGGTGTCTTACACCACATTTCCGATTTCTCCAGGGGCACAGCCTGGAACCCACTCCCTGCAATTCTCAGCTCTTGACTAGTGCACACGAGAGCCGAACGTGAGCCCCAGAGGTCTGGTTCCAAATTACTCCATAGCGGGTTTGGGAACCAGGCTTTCGCTCAGGCAGGACTCTGCCATGTCCATGCACCTCGGCTGATGACCGGCCTATTAGAACGTGTGAAAGCCGGGGGCCTTTCGCTCCCCAGCAGCGTACGAGATCCGGGCAGCAGGTGGATTTGGGTGTGTGAATGTGCAGTAGCAGTGTGAACTGGCAGTGAACTTCAGGCTGTGTTTCTAGGAAACAGCACAGGGAGGAGCTGAGTGAGAGAATGAAGAGCCCTATTGAGAGCATCTCCCCGTGTCCCAGTGGATTTCACATTCCTGGCCAGCACAATCTCCCCCTCTCCAGTTCCCTCGCGGCTGCTAGACGCTTGGGAGGGAGCAGTGAGCCCTGTTGTGTGGCACACAGATAACCTGTTGTGTGAGCTCCTCTGAGAGAAATGCCCAGCGGGCCCCTCGGTAACCGTACCTTGGGGAGCCCCACCTGGGAACGCGCAGAAGAGAGCCAGCTACACTCTAATGGAGCTGGGCATGCGTAGCCCAGAGCATGGGTGAGGCTGAGCGACTGGTCCACCTGGAATAGACGCCACAGGGGAGTTCCTGCAACAGCCCGAGTGAGTCCTGCGATGGGTCAGTGACTGGGACGTGAGTGGTGGTGCCTAGTGGTTGGAGCAGGAATTGGAGCTGAGGGCCGGGACCTGGGTTACCTGGCGTGAGGCAAGGCAGGCTCCAGGGCAGGGATAGAATTGGAGCCAAGTGGGAGCGATGCTGGGAACAAGCGGGCACAGACATTGTTGCAGCCACAAGCGAATGAGGAGTTGATGACCTGCTGCTGCAGGGCTTAAGAGCTGGTCTCCTGCCTCTTCCAATCAGGCAGGTTGTAGCAGGCTGCCTGCCTGGCTACACAGCCCAGCTGTGCTTGTTAGGTCTCCTAGAGACTGGCCCTGCAATCAAAGACCCGGGGCACGGCCGCAGCTGAGTCTGAGCCTGGGCAGCGGGGCTACAAATGGCAGCAGAGATATCTGGGCTCTGAGGCCCTGCGAGGGCAGGAGGTGTCTACGCTGCCGTTTTTGGCCCGAGCCCTGTGAGTGCAATTCAGCTGACCAGGCTCTGAGACCCAGGGCTGCGGGTTTTTATTGCAGTGTGGACACAGCCGGGCTCTGGCCTCCCTTTGCTCCTGGCTGGGTACGCGGCAGCATTTCAGAGGGCAGGCTGAATTGTTATGAGTAACAAAAGAACCACCACTTCCAACCTTCCCAACCCCGCTGCCTTGCCGGGGTGACTCTGCTGAGCCCTGGCCCCTCCCCACCCTCGCCCCTCTCCGGTCCCATCCCTCTTCTCCATCGCAAGCCTTCTGCTGTTTTTGCACAGCCCCATCCCTGGTTCGAGCTCCCTCCCTCCCACACCTGGGCTCTCTTTGCCGAGCGATGTAGCTCAGTCTCTGGAGACGCTTGCTTGGATATAAATGATCCTACTGAAGGTTTCGGAATAGCATCTCCCAGCAATTAACAGTGCTAGCAATTTACAGCACTTGTGTAACTTCTCCAGGCCGCATTAAGCTGCTCAGCTTTTTATTCATTTCCCTTGGAAGCCACTTAAATAGTTGCTCCCCCCGCCCCACCTTGGGTTCATCCCAGGCTGGAATCTACCCTCCTTCCCCCCAGCTGGCAAGGAATTGAGCGGCACCAGCCAGAGATGCTGCTGTGTAGCAGCTGGAAAAGAGCCATGCTCTGATCCTGAGTCTCCGTCTAAGTCATGCCTCCAGCTAGGACGTTGGGTAACTGGCTCTCTGGGAGCCAGAGGCTGTATGGGGAACGACGCTTCCCCATGGAGATAAATCACACAGACAGAGCTGTCCTCACAGACTCGCAGCTGTCTTTCCTGCTCAGGTCTCCCAGGCAGTTTACACAAATGGGCGGCAAACGTTTTCTTGCAGCTACCGGTTTCCTCGCCCTAGCAGAAGCCCTGGGAATTCCTGCAACACGTGGTAGCCCCAGTCGCTCCTTGCCGCTGGCTGGATGAACGGACGGCACTGAATGCTTTACTCCCTTCGTGGGCTCACCCTGGCAACTTGAAAGACCGGCTGGGCTGAAGTGGCCCATTCCGAGACCGCTCATCTCATGTTTGTGTCTCTGATGCTTTTCTGCTCCCCTCCTGTGGGCATTGTAGCGTTTACACACACACACACACACACACACACATATTTCGGCCTCTAACTCAGTGGGCAGAGGAACATTAACACTCCCCCAACAGCCGCAGTGTTGCTGGAGGGAAGGTGGCTTTAAGCAGGGTAGGGGTGTTGTACTCCTAGGGCCTTCTCAGGCCGTAAGCCTGTAAACCTCTGCATCCAGGAAAGAAGGGGATGAAAATACAGCTGAGCTGGAGCAGAGACCAGGAGAGATCCCAGGGGTGGGACCTTGCACAGTGTCAGACTATGGAGTTACATAATAAAAGCTGCAGGGCTGGGATTTGTGAAGAAGCCTGGTGCCCAAATCCCATTGGAAGTTGAGTACTGAACTCCCGGAGGCTAAACAGCAGCTATAGGCAATTCAGGGCAAGGAGTTTTCGGCCATCACCTTGCACAGGGGACTCCGGGCACGACTCTAATATTACTAAGAATAACGTGATGTGCTTGGAAGCACGAACAGGTGGGCTGGAAAGCCGGGGAATGGGAGGGCACCTCACTGCTGTGGGGCAATGACTGACTGTGGGATGAGTACTGGGCTGTGAACTCTTCTTGGGGGACAGATGAGGCCCTGGGGGTGGGGAGCAGTGATACTCCTGAGGATCTAGCAAGGGAACATTTCTGAGTGGGGAGGCCCCCTGCTGAAACCTGTCCGGCCAGTGCCCTGAGTCATCGCTGCAGACAGCTGAGGGCAGATGACTGCTGGCTTCCAGGTCATGACAGGGTCCTTCATTGCACAATATTGAAGGAGCTCAAAGAGGCCATGACAGCAGTGTGTGAGCCACCTGGTATAACCCATCACGTGTCCTAACAGGACAGCAGCTGGAGACGTCGTTTCTCTCGCCTTTATGTGATTGGTTCTTGGACCAGTTCATTCTAGAGCACACGAGGGGAGATGCTCAGCTCAACTTGGGGCAATGTTTTCAAAAGGGCCCAAGTGACTTAGGAGCCTACACCATGATGAGCACCAATGGGATGGTGGCACCTAAATCACTTAGGCGACTTTGAAAAAATTGCCCTTATGCAGCACCCACGAGTTGTTTCAAGGAGTAACTATAGTTGAACCATGAATGACCAGCTGCAAGAAGAGTGTCCTGCCCGGTGGGTGTGATAATAAAATTCCAAATGCAGCTAAACTGGAACATCACCCCCAAAGGGATACAGCCATTTATTCAAACCCACAAACAACCGTCTTGGAGCGGAGACAGGTGCTGGAGATCCCTCGCTGGCTGGCTGATCATGTGGCCTCTTCCGGTTCCCAAATCAGGTCCTTTGAGAGGGGCCCATTCAGCTGCTGGGAGCCCAGGTTCTGCTCTCTGGCGTTTGCCAGTGACTGAGTGCCCCTGCGTCACTCCTGTCAGACCCGGGGCGCCGTCTGGTGGTCTGGGTGCCCTCAAGGACCAGCCTGTGTCCTTTGCTTTGGTTAATGTATTTTGTTCCTGCTGTCTCTTCATGGGGGTGGGGAAGTGTGTCAAATCCTGGATGGTGGAGCTGTCAAGACTAGAGGAGACTCTGAGGAAGTTCAGAGGGATTGGACAAAACCAGGGGACTGATCAGTTTGGTGTTCGATAACATGCGCTGTTGAAGACAAGGTGAGGTAAAGCAGCCAGGAAAGAATGATCTGAACTACCCAGACACCTTGAGCATTTCTAAACTAGCTACAACCGCTGAGGGAACAGAGGTGGGAGTCTCTGTAGGCAACTCAGTAAAGACGTCTGCTCAATGAGCAGCAGCAGTAAATAAAACGTTGTTAGGATGTATAAGGAATGGGACTGAGAATAATACAAAACATCATATCTATTGTATCTGTAGTTCACCTTCACCTGGGATACAGTGTTCTGGTCATCTCAAAGAGCAGATAGGAGAAACAGACAGAGATCAGAGTCAGATAGTGAAGTCTCTTCAAACCTTTAACCGTTTTCAGGTTTAAAAGAATTGGGAAAGATTGGGCCTGTTGATGTTAGATAGTAGATGACTCGGGGGAGGTAATACAGCTGTACAGAATAGCAAATGGCATGGAGAAGGGAGATCACTTGCTCCTGTTTATCCTTTTTTGTGTGATAAGAACAAGGAGATGTTCAAATAAAACAGTAAAAACTTTTCCACAGTGCACAGTTGTCCTGTGGAACTCACTGCCACAAGATCTTATTGAGGACAACGACTGGGATGGGATTAAAAAAGGAGTAGCTATTTATATGTAGAGTAAGAACATCTGCAGTGAAATCACAAAGAGTAAAAATATTACAGGCATATAAATCCTGTTAGCTCTGAGCAGAAGCCAGTCCATGACAGGCTGGAGCTAGGAAGCGGCAGGTTAGTACAGAATTGTCTGTTGTGGGGATTGTTGCCCTTTCCTCTGGCAAATCTGGCCACTTTACTTGGGGGAGGAGGGGAAGGATACTAGACTGGATAGACCTGTGATCTGACCATTCCTATGCTCCTGCTTGTCCTCTCTTGAGTGACAGCTGTGATGCTTTTCCTCTGAGGCATATCTTCTGTATTACAGAGCTATTGACTAACTCCTGGGGCAGAAAGAGCGTGTTACCCAAAGCATGAGTCATCCAGGAGGTTGGGTGTCGCACACTGGGGTGGGATATGAGAGACCTGGGTTCTATTCTCAGCTCTGCCACTGACTCACAACCTGACCTTGGACAAGTCACGTCCCCTCCCTGCCTCAGTTTCCCCACCTGTGAACTAGGGATAGCGTTGCTTACCAGCGGGCCCAAGCTCTTGGAGGTTCCTAGAGGAAGAGCACAATGGAGGGCAAGGCTGTGTTCGTACCTGAGCGCTGAGGCTAGCAGTCCATGAATGGAGGGTTTGTGTTTCTCTGAGGGCGGTTCACTGTGCTGCTGTTTCCCCAGGGCAGGTTTTGTCCCCTGCACGAGTGCTTCCTTCTGTGTGCAACGTGCTGGAGCCGCACAGTCCCTGCCCTGTGGCTGGGCAGCTGGGATCCCATCCCCCCTCGGCTGCAGACGCTTGGGGTGCTGCTCAGCTGCAGCAACTACTGGGCCATGTGTTCCCCGCGACCCTTAGGACCAGGGACCCGCATAGTTGCAAATCCACGGGCTTCTCACAAGTGAGGGAACTGCCATGGGTCATCACTGGGACACCAGGCAGAGCATCTCTCTCTGTCTGGCCTTGGAGACCCTGTGGCCAGCAGGATTGTGTGGTTCGTTGTGTGCGTCCAGGGCGCTCAGGCAGAGAGCTGCAGGTGGCAGCAGTGGGGTGGTGCCCCATGCGTGTGATCTTACACACTTGTGTGGCCAGCAGGGCAGTCATCAGAAGCTTTCTGGTTCTTGTCCTGTTGGTAGCAAAGCTTGGGGGGTACGTCCAGTTACCCTGTCCAGTGGCTCCGGAGTTACCTTCTCGGGGGTGTCACAGGCATGCGGAGGCCTGATCTCAGCCACGCAGCCCGAATGTGGCTAGCAATCCTGCAGGTACTTCACAAGAGGGACTGGCCCCCAGCTGGCCCCTCACAGCAGTGCTGGCTCTGCGAGGCTCCTAGGTGATGATGCTGTCTCCAGCCATTGGAACTGGCAGCTGTGCCGGGTGGATCAGCGGAGCATAGGAATGGTCAGATCACAGGTCTGTCCGGGAATGGTTTTTACCTAGTTGCTTTTCTGATCATAAAACGGTGACATCTCATGGCATGGATGTTGACGTGGGTCCAAACTGACACGTATCTCAGTTTGGGGCAGGATGGATAAAAATCAATGATTTAAAAAAATGAAATAAAAATTATATTTTTTTTAAATTGGATTTTTTTGATAAAATGCTTTTTGAGGAAAAAACCTTTCTAAAGATCGTTTTAATTAAGTTACATTGTAGCTCAAAAATATCTCATCATGGAATAGGGATTATAAATTCTGATTCTACAGTATGAGACAATATATTCATGTAATGTTTAAGAAGAGTTTGGTAAATGAGTTTGAATAGTTCATGGAATAGGGACTCAATTTATGGGGCTCCAGGGGCTTCTGTGCAGATTATTTAGGTTAATCTTTCTATCTACCCAATGGGACTCAGTGCTCAGTCTAAAAGGTACCATCAGAAATGCTTAGTTTTGCAGTTCTCAGACTCTGAATTTGTGTCTCCAGAGGTAACATGCTTGTTAACAGCAAAAATGTTTTAAATAAATAAATAATATGTAAGGGTGAGAAATAACAGACCTCAACTCTCTCGTCCCTCTGCAAATTTGTGTACAGAGTCAATCCCGTACCGCTCTCAAAAAGTGCAAAGTTTTAAAAAATGCAATGAATAGAACACTGATCCTGCCATTGCCATGTGGGGGGAGCCTTGGTCTGTATCCGCCCACTACCCAGGAGCTGGGGAGCCATCAGCTGTTTGTCCGACGATGTCATTCATGGGGGACGGAGTTCATTGATTGGGAAGGGCCCACAGCGCTGGCTGGAGCCCAGCCTAGCATGGGGCTCTCTACTCACCCGGTATGCAAACTGTGCGGTCCCAGGTCCGATGCTTTGCTGCCAGCAGGCCCCCATCCTGACCCACAGGACTGGGTCCCACACAGGCAGCACCCACTAGTACACCAGCCCTGGCTCTGTCTGGAGCGGGAAACACCAGAGGTCCCCCACGTGGGCAAACGGCGACTCGGCTCAGCCCTCCCTCCTCATTGGATCTGCACTCGCGTGGTTCTGGCAGGGAATGAGCCCAGGGCTGCAGATGAAAGACTCTCCCCCACCCCCCTCCTCCGTACAACACTGCACATAAACCTTTATGAGCCTTTCAGACAGTGGTGCCAGGCTGTTTCCGCTCCTAAGTGCTTCACAGTGAACCTCGGTTCCCTCCCTTCTCCCTGCCTGTTGCAGGGCCTTGGGCCCCCTGGACCGGACTCTGGATCCTGGCCGGGCAGCGGGACGCAGGCCAGAACTGTCCGAGGGACCCGCTCCCAACTGAACACCAAAATGAGGGGCCAAGTTTTCTGAACATGCAGCCCATGGGAGCAGAGCCCCTGAGGCAGCCACCTGACCCAGGCTTCCCCATCAAATCCTCATCGCTGCTGGGGAGGCTCTTGCACCTGAAGGGGAGGTGGAATGACCGAGAGCGTGTCTCCAGCTGCCACAGAGGCAGCTAAGGGCCCTAAGCAGCCCCGCGGGAAGAGACTCTGAGGCGATTCAGCGGGCTAATGGCAGGGCACCTCGCCGTGCCGGACTTTCCTGCTTGGTCGCCACCGTCCCTCCCCAAGGCAGGGGTCTCCAGGAAAGACGGGAGTGAACAGCGTGAGGCGTGGCTGGGTGGCAGGCAGAGCTCCGCTGCTGGGAAAGCAGGAACCTGTGTACAGCCAAACCCAGTGGCAATGGCTCGCGCTCACTTTTGAGAAGTCCATTAGTGACAAGAACTCATCCAGTATCCAGACTGGCTCCATTAAAGCAGGGTGGGGCGGCAGGAAAGCATGCTTGAGCGGGTCTTAAGAAAGCAGTTCTGTGAGATTTCCCCAGGGCTCTGCCATTGGGAAAAACTGTTCTATTTTCTTCTTACTTTTCTGTTTCAGAGGTAAGTACGTTAGCTCTTGATAACACTCCTACTGGAACAGCACCTCTGATCTTCAGGTCCCCTTCTCATACAGCTGCTGACCCGGGGCCAGGTTCTGATCTCCGAGAGGCCAGGTACAAATCGGGAGTAACTCCTCCTGAGTTGGGGCGGTTCCTCTGGATTGACACCCTGTGGGCAGCGAGTTCTGAATCTGGCCTGTATTGCCAGCTCTTAAGGTAACCCAGAGGCACTGTGGCACTGCAGGCAGAAACCTGCACTCTGCATTTTGTTCTTCTTGTCGATGATTTGGATGTAAGTTCAGTGCTGGTGAAAGCTGCCAAATGGACTGTGTTGCTGGCCAATAGGGGACGTGGCACTCCCTCCCTGCCCCTGCGTCTGGGGCACGGGGCTAGCAGCCCCACATAAAAGCTGCCGCATTCCCTACGTCCCGTGCCATCGTCATTCACAGTGGCACTTGGGAGCCATTCAGGATGACAGCCAGGAGACGAGCCGTGGGCACTTGTGGTGGTGGGGGGAGTTTGATGTGCACACGTCGGTTCCTGGTTCTGGCGCTGACTCTGGAGAAACTGGCACTGGGGACTAGGGCCGGGCGAATGACAATTTGCTGGTACTCTGGAAAAATTGAGGTGCGGGAAATCAAATGTAGAAAAACAAAATTCCAGACAGAGCGTTTGCGTGGCATCAAAAGGAAATGTCTCCTTCCGACTTTCAGGCATTTGGACAAAAGTGAGCAAAGGGTAGGGGAGGAGGAGGAAGTGCTCCCCCTTAACCGTTTCCCCCCATGGTTAGGATGTGGGACCCCAGTTCAGTTCTCCCTTCTGCCCCTCACAGCAGGGGTCTCCCAGGTTGTAAGCTGGTGCTGGAACCCCTGAGCTGTGAGATATTTGGGAACTGGGCTTTGTCAGTCTCCTCTTGGAGCTGTTTCACTGTGGTTAAATAATTTCGTATGCATGGGAGAGGGGCCTGGAACTTGGGTCCCCTCTATGCAGGATGAGTGCTCTAGCTAACCACTAGGCTAGAGAGCTCTTCTCCCTCCCTTTCACTGGCTCAATGACTCTCTCCATCGTCCAGTGGTGCCGGGACAGTTTTAGTAGTGGGGGTGCTGAAAGCCAGCCCCTTTACCCCTGTCTGCCCCCCACCCCAGGCAGGGCTGTGTCTCTGGGAGGGAGGACCTGGACAGAGGCAAGGAGGCCAAGGCCACAGCTGGGGGTGGACATAGGGCAGGGAGCAGAGGCACGGGCAGGGGCTGGCAACTGGGACACCACATGCGGGGCCAAAAACAGAGCCCCAGCTATGGAACCGGCCGTGGGCCCTGGGCATAGGGCCAATGGCTGGGGACTGTGACTGGCAGCTGGGACCCCCAGGAACAGAGCCCCAGACTCGGGGATGGGAGTGGGGCCTGGGTGGGCCCCAGGAGCAGAGTCCTGGGAACAGTGGTGGGGCCAGTGGCCAGGACCTGAGCCCCAGGTGAGAGAAGGGGCTGGAGAGCGGAGGGCTGGACTATTTTGAGATTAATATTTAGGGGGGAGGGAGTCCCCTTTTCCAGCAGAGACAGTTAAATTGAATGGATTGTATTGAAATGTTTTAATCCTGTGTAAAAAGCAGCATTTATAAAGGTTTCTTTGCTTCCTTCTGGCTATTCAGAAGGTTCTATACTGGGCCCGGTCCTGTTTAACGTACTCACAAATGATCTGGAAAAAGGGGTAAACAGTGAGATGGCAAAATTTGCAGATGGATACAAAACTATTCAAGATAGTTAAATCCCAGGCAGACTGCAAAGAGCTACAAAAGAATCACTCAAAACTGGGTAACAAAATGGCAGATGAAATTCAATGTTGATTATACAAAATAATGCACATTGCAAAACATAATCCCAACTATACATATAAAATGAGGGGGGTCTAAATTAGCTGTTATCACTCCAGAAGGATCATAGAGTCATTGAGTGGATGTTTTCAGAGAACTAGCCACAATGTGCAGTGGCAGTCAAAAATGTGAACAGAATGTTGGGAATTGTTAAGAAAGGGACAGATAAGAAGACAGAAAATATCATATTGCCTCTGTATAAATCCATGGTACGGCCACATCTTGAATATTCCGTGCAGATGTGGTCACCCCATCTCAAAAAAGATATATTGGAATTGGGAAAAGGTTCAGAAAAGGGCAACAAAAATGATTAGGGGTATGGAATGGCTGCTATATGAGGAGAGATTAATCAGACTGGGACTTTTTGGCTTGGAAAAGAGATGACTGGCGGGGGATATAATGGAGGTCTAGAAAATCATGACTGGTGTGGAGAAGTAAATAACACTTCCTTATTTACTTACTTTTCATAACGCAAGAACTAAGGGTCGCCAAATGAAATTAATAGGAAGCAGATTTAAAACAAAAGGAAGTATTTTTTCACACCGTGCACAGTCAAGCCGTGGAACTCTTTGCCAGAGGATGTTGTGAAGGCCAAGACTACAACAGGTTTCAAAAAAGAGCTAGATAAATTCATGGAGGATAAGTCCATCAATGGCTATTAGTCAGGATGGGCAGGGATGGTGTCCTTAGCCTCTGTTTGCCAGAAGCTGGGAATGGGCAACGGGATGGATGATTACCTGCTGATTACTGGGAGGATTACCTGTTCTGCTCATTCGCTCCGAGGCACCTGGCATTGACCACTGTTGGAAGACAGGATACTGGGCTAGATGGGCCTTTCGTCTGACCCACTATGGCCGCTCTTATGAAGGGTGCCTGGAACAATGGTGCCTTCTTACCTAGCATGCCTGCCCCTGTCTGTGTGTGGACGGGGCTCAGAGCTGCTGCCTGTCAGGTCTGAAGCAGCTCTGGTTGTACTGTTGTTAACTCCTCTTAGCCCTGCAGAGCCAGCTTGTCTGTGGGAGGGGGCTGGAGTCTGTCCCTGCTTGGGGACAGACTCCGGCCTCAGCAGTCATTCTTGTGGTGCAGTCCCATTCAGATCTGTCCAAGTCAGCCCTGGAAGGCTGGGGGCAGAGTCTGGAGACTGTGGGGCTGTGCTGGTGTCCACTGACTTCCATAGTTAGCATGAGTGAGGTGGAGAGAAGGGATAGCTCAGCCCCCCGAGGGCCAGACCACACTGGCAGCTGGGAAAGAAGGCTGGACTGAGGTTCAGAAGACATGGCTTCAGTTACTGCCTTGGCCACAGCCTCCCTGTGTGACCCTGGGCAAGTCACTTAGCTGCTCCGTGCCTCAGTTTCCCCTCTGTCCCATGGGGATGGTGACCCTTCCATTCTCCCAGCTCGTGGCTAGTGGATTGGGAGCTCTTTGGGCCTGGGAACGACACAGTGCCCAGGCATCCGCTGGGCCAGGTGTGGCTTGGAGTTGCGAGGCCTCAGAGTTGGCTTTTTTAGATTCCCACAGGCTCTGCGTGCTCCTGCAAACCATCCAGCAGCACAGCACCTTGGTGGAACAAGTGTCACAAACCCGAAAAATGGAGCAAAAAGAGAAGCAGCGGCGACGAAGGGCCCAATCCTGCAAGCTGCCCTGCATTGGGCCTGGTAGAGGCTCCCTTTGTCTCCTGCGAACTGCCTGCACAGAGCAGCATGCAGGATCGGGCCCCTCAATGAGTCCATTGTAGTCTATGAGGGGAAGTCCTGGCTGCTGAGTGCAGTAGTGTGGACTTGCACAGGGCGTGCCAAGAGTGCTGCTTTGCTTTACGTCCCCAGGCAAGCTCCCGTTTAATCTGGATTTAATAGGCTGGTGATTATATGGCTGGGAACGAATAGGTTTTTAACGATCAGCCCTCCGCTGCGGTTGTGCCACATGTTGTAGATCGATAGCCAGAGGGCAGGTTTGTTAAAGCTCAATAAATAGACGTGCTCTTTATTTAGCCGGGGGTCACCCCGCAGCGAGGCTCTGAGCTTTCTGAGACATGTGCGGGGGGAGCTTCCGTCCCAGCAGAGCTGGGCTTCCCCCTCCGCCCTGCTGCCCTGACCCTCTCGTCCGCCCTGCTTGCCCGACCCCAATCCAACGGCCCAGGGAGAGTTCAGAGCAGACTCTGCAACCTTGGCTCCTCTCTAGCACACGGCGTTCCTGACCCCTGGCTGTGGATCTGGACAGAAACATGGTGCAACTCCCTGTCGCTTCTAGTCTCCTTCATAGAGTGATTAAGAAATACACCCCCCCGCCCAGGGAAAGTGCATCTGTGTTCGCTGGCAGCCCTGTTCTGACAGCCCGAGCCCCCAGCAGTGTGTTCTGCGGAGAGAAGATTAATGGCTGATCTCATGGGTGGCCTTGCTGCTACCTCCCGCATTCATCTGCCATTGTTAAACTGGGCCCTACAGCTGGATTTAGCATTATAAGGTCCTGCCTATCGTCTGGAGAGGCTTGGGAGCAACGGGGAAACCACCCTGCACTTCACCCCAGGATTAACTAGCACGCCAAGGAAGGGATGGTCCAGGAGCTAAGGTTCTAGCCAGAAACCTGGCTTCAGTTTCTTGCTCTGCCCTAGCCATCCTGTGTCTCTGTGCCTCAGTTTCCAACTAGCCAAGGGAGATAATAGCATGTCCCTGCCTCACAGCAGGGTTGGGAGGATCAAAGCAGTACAATATTGTGAGGCACTCAGATGCTCTGGTAATGGGGGATGGATAAGTACCAGGGATCAAAGGGCTGGGATTTACCCTCCCATGTGAAGTAGGATGGTATCGTTCTGCTCATTTGGGAAATGGGGAAACTGAGGCACAATGATGCAGGGACTCGCCCAAGGTTGCAGAGCTAGGAATGGAGCCCCAATCTCCTGAGTTCCAGCCCTGCCTTATAGCCCCCAACCATTCTGTTGCAGGAAGGGACACTCTGACAACACCTGAGGAATCATCATTTCTTGTTGCCCGTTGAAGTTCACACACACAGCATGACGGTTCTGTATTTTGTGTGGAGTGTGAATCGAGTCGTGGGCCCCTACCCGTTCCTGCCAGCTGAGTGGGGAATGCTCACACGCACAGAAAACACCCCCTGCCATTTTAACTTCCAGCTGAGGTATATTTCAGCGCAGGCCCTGAAAAGCACAGAGAGCGCGAGAGAGCCTCTAGCGTTCCTGGCTGAGAGGCAGAGCTGCTGTGGGAAGCCCAGCCTGGCATTCTAGCCTAACAGGCCGCGTAGAATCTCCTTCAGGACTGGTGGGAAAATACGAGGCATCAAAGTCGGAGGCTTTGCTGCAGGAGACAGAAGCATCGTGGCACTGCAGAAATGGCTGAAACTGATTCCTACGGTACAGGGGGACCTGGCCCATTCCTGCTGGTCGCCGGAGTGACTTTCGGGAATTAATGGCCACAGAAACCCAAGTCAAGGCGACTGATTCCCGAGAGGCACTTTGCTCCCTTCCGTGAACTGTTCCTTGTTCTCTGCCCATCGGGGGCTGTTCTGATGGGCAGCAGACCTGCTTCCACCCAGACAGCAAGCTCATGCTCACGGGGCCTGGGAGCCCAATGCTGTGCTGGGTGCAAGGGTACAAAGTGCCCCGGGCCTGCTGTGGTGGGGAGTACAGGCCCCGGGGGGTCCAAGGCAGTCAGGTACCTGGCAAGACTGCTGCTGAGGGCATAACGTGGCCCAGGGGACTGGGACTGGGTCCGAGGTTCTGATCCAGCCCAGCCTGGTCCCTGTGATGCCGGGGGGCTGGCTGCAATGAGCTGGCCTGAGTTGTGGTAGTAGATGGGGGGAGGGGCGGCTCCCCCATTTGCCCCCTGGCTGGCAGCGCTCTGTCCCTGTGTGCCGGGGGCAGCGCCAGCGCAAGTGTTAGTAGCTCACCCCCTTGTGGATACCCAGAGGTCTGCAGGGATGTGAATCTGGCACAGTTCCCAGATTTAGGGAATGGCCCAGCCGGACCAACCAGCTCCAGACCAGAGCTGATCGCAGCCTCTCCCCTCTGCTGTGGGACCCGGGGCTGGGCTCAACTACCTGGAGAAGACGGAGCTGTGGGAGCCCCAGGGTGGGCCCGGCTGGTGCTGGCTCTGTGCTGCTGAGGGTGAGAGCAGACCGTGGGGATTAGGGGCTGCTGACCCTGTTAGCCGCTCCGCGCTCTCATTAGGACAGGTTTCATTACCGAGATGCACTGGCCACTCAACTTCAATTTGCAGAGCTGCTGAGCAGCCTGGGGCACAGCCCCGAGCTCACAGCTAAATTCAGCTCGGCTATTTCTGGCTCAGGACAGCAGCAGATTGATTTCTGCAGGGGCTGGGGCGAGGGGCTGCCCTGGGTTGGGGGCAAATGGGAGGGGCTAGCGGTGCCAGCGGCGAGGGGGGTCCCAGCAACGGGCACCTGGTTCCTTAGCAGCCGGGTGTTAGTGTCCCTTGAAGAGGGCCTAAGAGGGTGTGCTCGGGCCGAAGTCAGCTCGGGAAGGTGGGGGGCAGGCTGGGTGGGGTCTCTTTCTGGCTGACTCAGCTGTGAGCTAATGCTGGCCCTGCCCCTCAACTCGGCCCCAGGGGCACCGCCTCTGACAGGACCCCCCGGCTGCTCTCTGGGCACTACCTCCAGTGGGTTCTCCCAGCTGCTCCCTGGCCCCCCGGGCGCTATGCCCAGTGCATTATTGCACATATTTGAAATTGCCTCTGCTCGCTGCGTTTGCCCCCTCAGCTGCCCTCAGGTTGCCCTGTGCAATCTCTGTGCAGCAGGAAGGCTCAGACCTGGGCTGGCACTGGCAGCTGCTACGGTGTCTGCTCTAGTATGGGGCCCCACTGTGCCTCCGCCCCCCACCTCCTAGGAGGGGTTGGTGGGGGCAGGGTAGGGCCTTTTAGGATCCTCCCAAATTCTCTCTCACCTCTGCCCCTTTGTGTCCACATCCCCCTTGTGCCATTTCCCCCACCCCCTGGCTCACTTCTGAGCTGCCTAACCCTGGTCTCCAAGGTGCTGTTGATCTGCAAACCTGTTTTTCCGGCCCCTGAGTAAAGGTTAGGCAGCCAGGCAGCACAGGTGGGCGTCCCATGGGCCTGTGTGGGGACTTCTGGGCTGCTCCGAAGGGGCGAGCGGAACAAGCGGAACAACGCCTCCAGCAAGGCCCGACTCTGCTCTCCCCTCCCCTGGCTACCAAGCGGCTGCTTTCCTGTATTCCAGCCCTGCCTGGCACCTTTCCCCGGCGAGGGCTAGTCAGGGAGTTCACCTCCCCAGGGCTGGAATCTGGAAGAGGCTTCTGGGTCCTGGCCCAGAGACACAAAACCTTCCCCTCTTGGGCTGCAGTCAGAAGGAGCCAGCCCCCCCTCAGAGCACCTGCTGGGTGCCAGCCCAGCTGCAGGCAAACAGGGCCTGTGTCACCCTTTGGCACTCATTGCCAGTGTTGCCACAGCTCTCTGTCACTCCCTTGCCATGCAGCTGGGTCCCCTAGGAAACACAACAGCCTTGCTCTCAGGCCTGGACATTGAACTCCCTTAGAGGATCTGGTCCTAGGGCAGAATTGTACCCCTGGCCTAATAGCCACTAAAGGCCCGCATCACATTCTGGGCTGTCATAGCCATTCCCATAGCTGGATCCATGTCATTCTCCGCCTCTTCGGGGTGGGGGAAACTGAGGCACAGACTTGCCCAAGGTCATCCAGCCAGCGCGTGTCTGTGAGAGCTGGAAATTGACCCCCACCCCCCTTCTCCTATCTCCCCGGCTTGTATCCTACCCTGGGACCATGCTGCCTCCCTGGCTGGCTGAGGGGCTCTGTGCTGTGGATGCCCGTGCATGGGGGTTAATGGGGATTTGGGGTTGAAGGAGCTGCTAGCGTGGAAGCTGTCGCCAGTGCTCCGCTCTCTTTGCAGCGGCCCATGCGGAGATCATAGCAGGCTGCCTGTAAATCGACTGCTTTCCGCCAGGCGTTGGCGGTTCTCTAATTGATTTCTGGAGCAGCGTGGCGGCGTTTCCGCACAGCTGTTTGTTTCTACAAGGCTGGCGTGTTGCTTTCCGCTTGGCACGCACGCTCCTGCTTGTGCTTTTGCTGCAGATTCCCCAGCACTTAGCAGCCTGGCCTCAGGTCTTCGAGTGTTGCACTTAATGAGTGTAATGGTGTCTAGAAGCTGGCTCAGTACACAGCAGTGTGTGTGAAGAGAGTTCGCCTCCAGGCATCGGCCAAATGGGATGGATGTGGCTGTTAGGTCCTTCGGGCCTCCGTGAGAAAATTGATAGTCTGGGTTCCTCATGGCCTGGAAGTTCCTGAAATTAAAGCCCAGACACTGGACAGAGAGCAGGATGATCTAGTGGTTAAAGCATTGGTGTGAGACTCAGCTCCCACCTCTGCCACAGATTGCTTGCACAACCTTTGTCAAGTCAGTTAATCTCCCTGCGGCTAATGTTATTCGTCAGTCTTGTCTGCTTTGGATGGAAGCTGTGAGGGGCCAGGTCTGTCTCTCGTGAGGTGTATGTGCCCGCCCCTGGCACTAGTGTTATGCTGCGAGTGAAGTATGTGACCTCTTTGCTCTATTAAGTGTGTCTGCCCTGCACAGGCACTTGCACTGCGGTGACGAGACACCCACCAGCCCCCCTTGCACTGGTGGCAGGGTGTGACATGGAGTGTTTCTGGGGATTGTCTCGTCTCTACTTGCTGTGCCACATTGGTCAGAGCCTGTCAGGCTTTGTCTGTCTACACTGCATTGTAAACCCAGGGCTGTGAGACTCAGCGTTTCCATGCTGCAGTGTAAACCTGGGCGTACCACTGCTGGACCCAGGTCACCCAGCCGAGCTAACATGTCCACACTGCACCACGTGTACCTTCTGCCTCAACTCTGCAGTGAAACCCATGTCTACACTGCACGGTGACAGGGCTTGGCTCACAGCAGGACTCTGACTCTGGCTCTGACCCAGTCCCACCCCGAACAGGTTCCTGGGACTCGGGTCCTGAGTGCTCACTGACCTGAGTCAGGCTGTGTGTATAGACGAAAGCGAGGCTCGGGCTCAAACCCGAGTCAGAGCCTGGCTTAGTGTGCAGTGTGGACATACCCAAAGGAACTCTCCTCTGCACATTGCAGACACCATTAGAAGGCTGCACTCGTAGTGTAACGCCTCTGGTAACAGTGACAATTATTTCCTTAAACTGTTCCCTTTATTGGCAAAGAGCAGAGAAGAACAGCCCGGCTTCCTGCATAACCCAGAGACTCTGCAGCCCCTCTGGAGCACCCGGAATGACCCAGAGGCTTCATTTGCCCTGGAGCAGTGCCAACAACAGCCCTGAGATAAAAGTCAACCAGCGGGGATGTGCAAAGGGGCTCAGCTCCCTGGAGGCTTCATCCAGGATCCTGAATTCTCTTCTTGTCGATTTGCGAGCCATTATTTAACCAGCTTAATAGTAGGGAAATATCCATAGTAGACAGTACTTGTGATAGCAAATGGATCCACTGTGCTGGATCCCCTACGTGGACTTGGTGAAGTTACGCTAGGGAATAACCTGGCCCGTTGACTCAGTGTCTTCTCTCCCATTGTATGCGGGGCAGACTGTTACTCGCCAGCAGCTAGAAATCCCAGACAGAGGTGGGACAGGGAGGTCCTGGGGTCTGGTGATGCAGCTCCATGGCTGTAGATCAGTAGTCCAGTGTGGGCCTGATCGAAAACACTCAGCTCTCTGTCCTCTGCGGCCATCAGCTGTTGACCTTGGTGGCTGGGCATTCATCTGTGGGCCCCGCTCTGTGGGGTAGGATGCTGCATCCCATGCCAGCCACATTGGGGACCAGGGTCTTTCTAGCAGGGCAGGGAAGAAACAATTCCAGGGGAGCATCAAACAGGGTTCAGCAGGGGCCCAGGCTGGAGCTGGGAGTTGGGAGGAGCTTGGCTTTCAGTCTGAACAATTCCAGGTCCTTCACGGCCACAGACTCAGCGGGAAGTGCCCCTACAGGGTTACCAGCAAGCCTGCTGCGAGTACAGAGGTTTCTCCTCCGACTCCTGGTTCTTCCCAGCCCCAGTTAGCTTGTGAGACGTGCCAAGATCAGCCCAAGGTGATGTGGCTGCAGGGAAGCAGGCCCATGGCATACTAATCAGCTGTGTGCCATCCCCCCTGAGTGAGTCCCGTCGGGTACCAAAGAGCCAACGCCAATCCTCTGTCCTTGTCTTGTGTTGCAGAACACCGTGGCCAAGTACGGTGCTCAGTTCCGGGGGAACTCACAGCACGACGCCCTGGAGTTCCTGCTCTGGTTGCTGGACAGAATGCATGAGGATCTGGGCTCCTCGTCGCCCAGCCAGAAGGCTAGAACAGCAGGCAAGGTCAGTGTCTTCTGCTGTCCCCTCCCAGACACCTCTGCCCTCTCTTCCCCAGGGCACTGCTGTTGAAAGGATCTGGCTGGGGTGTATGTGTTGCCACTGCCCTCTAGTGGGTGGGATCAGCACTGCTCCGATGTGTGTCATAGGCCCTGCACTGCTAACAGAGATTCTCACGCAGTAAGGGCCTGGGCTCTTGGGGCGGGAGAATTGGAGTGAAGTTCTGTGTGGCTGCTGTGTTAGTGCAGCACTGGGACAATGGCAAAGGATGAGGATAAACAAGTCAAAGATTGTGAGATGCTCAAGTACTGTGGTAAGAGGGGCCAGGTAAGAACCATGGATAGATAGATGGGACATGGATTTGGTACCCTCATATCATGTCCTCCTAATCCCCCACAGGATCCTCCTCAGCCAATCAGAGGCTGGGGTGTTCCCCTAACACTGGAGAAGAGTCCCAGTTTATGGAGTAACTCTTGGCAGGGGTGAGAACATGGCTGATTGACCACTGTGCTGTTGGTATTTTCTCTTGCCGGTTGAATCACTTGTGCCCGGGCCCAGCCTTTTCCCGGGATGGATTGGCGTGGTTGTGCCCTTGCAGCGTGAGGGCAGTGTGTGTCACCCCACCACCCCTGGAGAGTGGCTGCTGCCTGCAGAGGATAAAAGCCCTACTGCTGCTGCCAGCTAGCACAGCTCCTCTTGTAGCCCAGGGGGCAGAGGGTGCGCTCTCATGCCAGGGCTCCTGGATTCTTTTCCCCAGGCGCTGGGTGTGTGGATGAGCAGGTGATCGTGGTGTTTGTGCCTGGGACTTTGCTGCGACGTATCATAGAGCTTCTTTAGCTGGGGCAGAAGGATCTTTCAAAGACTTTGAGGCCACAGCGGACCATCCTGGTTGCCTAGTCTGGCATGGTGGTGTCCAGCATTCGGGATGGGGCGGGGCTGGGTCAATACAGCACAGGCAGCTACTGCGAAGGGGCTCATGTGCCTGGCGGGGGGTGGGGGTGGGGGTTCAGCATCGCAGACACACTGAATTCACAATGTGGGGCAGGGAGCAGTTCCCTTCCCACAACACACTGGCCTAGCCTGTCTAGGGTTATAGTCCTGCCCCACTCTTCAGTCGCGCCCCCTGGAATCTGCCCCTGCTTCACAGAAGCTCCTGCTTTCCCTGCAGCCAGTTCTGTGAAGCTGTGAGCCTTAATGCGTCCCTCCTTACAGTGCCCCTGGGGCTAGGGCGGGATCATCCCCATTTCACGGATGGGGAAATTGAGGCACAGAGTGGGCCTATGACTTTCCAAGTCATTGGCAGAGACAGGATTAGAACTTGGGGCTTCCATTCTCCCAGATCCCTGCCTGAGCTGGATTCAGGCTAAGCTGGAACCTGGGCGCCTCCTTCCTGATCCTTCTAACCTGGCCAATGGCGACCCCTGAATGAGCATCATTTGCAGCAGGAGTCATGCCCACGGGGTGAGCCCTTTCGCCCCGGTCTTGCTCCTCCGTTGTGGCTTTGGGGCAGTGCAGAGGAGACGTCGGACTTGTCGATGCAGGGCACCGAGATCCCCCTTTCCAAGGCTGTGTCGTCACCCTGCGTGGGATCCCGTGTGACGGGAACTGCCTGGGTCCGCAGCAAAGGGAAACCATCCTAATAACAAGAATCTCTTCCATATACCTCCTGCCTCCCACGTGACCTTAGAGCTCTTTGCCAGCCATGTATCTAGCACTGAAATGCAGCCACCGCTGGGGTGGAACTCAGCAGCTGTGTAACTGTGCACAGCAACACGGTACCACAGTTTAAGACAGGGCAGTTGGATGGGCAGAATGTAATTAGCCAGGATGGGTTTTGGGCTAGAGTGGAGAGACAGGTTTAACGAATCGGGCCCTTTTGGGTAGGGAAATATCTGTGACTAGACTTAGGGTTTTACAGGCTTGTTGTTTGGCCAAGGGGTTTGTGGGAGCGTATCCCAGCCCAGGGCATGCCTGGAAGTTGCCCTGCCCCGTGTATAACTCACACCAGTCCTGGATCCTGCCACGCTGCTCTGGTAGCACACTACTCTGCTTTGCACAGTGCAACTGGCTGCACGCAGCCCCAATGCATTGGGCCCCTGACGTTTTGCTCCTCAGAAATTCATTATCTGCCTTGTTTGGTTTCCTAACCCACATGGGATTGTTTCCTCTTCCTGACTGGTTGATTCCCACACCTGCTAAGAGCTCTGACTGGCTGCGTGAACAGATCCTGTGAATTCCGATCTGCCCCATGTTCTCGCTCTGCAAACATCCCTGCAAACCCTTCTCCTGCTTCCCTCTTCTTTCCTGGCCCAGGTGTGGAAACAACCTTCCGCTCCCACCCTCGGAGTCCTCCCGCTTCATCCGACCCACAGACTCTGTCAGTCACCCACCCTCTCCAAGGTGACGCCTCGCTCAGCACATCCTACCAAAGACCTGGCTGGCCTGTTCTCTCCATGGGCTTCAGCCAGCAGACGAAGCCCACATGGAAGCTGTGATTTACACCAGCAGAGTTTCCTCTGGCTTGAAATGGGCATGAGCTCAACTGGTGCAGAGGGGATGGCTGTTACTAGGGCAGGCCGAGACAGCCTGGGGGTTTGTGGCATCCCTCTGCCTTCCTGGCTGATGTTCCTTGGCTTCCACCAGCTGTGTGGGCCATGCGGGGTGGGGCTGATCCTCTGGCTGCCAGGACTGGGCACACCTGGGGGGAGAACACCCCCCTCAGCAACTGCCCCCAAACCTGCACTGAGGTTGGCCCTAAAGCATCCCTGCCATGGGAAGATCTTGCAGGTACTGCCAGCCCAGTGGCTGCATTGTGCCAAGGGCCTGGTTTCTCTGTGGGCTCTGCCCCTGCGGTGGCGAGGCCTTTGGAGCTGGTTCCAGCTGGCACTGGTCTGCCCTTGGTGTGAGTCCCCCCTGCCCATGTGTCTGCGGGGCTGCTAATCTTGCCACGCAGGATGTTCTCTGTCATATCCCCCCTGGTGCTGACCTCTGGCTTGGTGCTAAAGTGACACTTTGCTGCAGGGAGGGGTGCTTCACCTCTGGGCCTCAGATCTGACCCTACGGAGTCACCCCGTTCTGAGGACCAACCTGTACGGCTAGAATAAAGGGAGGCATCCCCTCGTCCCGAAGAGAGAGAACTAGCTAATGGTTAGAGCTGGGAAGTGTGTATCAGGATTTCTGGGGTCTGTGCCTCTCTCTGCCAGCGCCTTACTGCATGACCTCAGGCAAATCACATCTGCTCGCTGTGCCCTGCCTGCCGCATAGGGTTAGTGCCCCTGGCCTGCCCCCGGGGGCCTTGCAAAGCGCTTTGAGGTACGGGCTGCAAGGGGCTGTACCTGGGTGAAGAATCATCACTGTTGTTCAAACAGCTGCAGCGGCAATACCCAGAACTGGGCAGCTCCCACCTCATCCTGCTGCGTCCTGTGGAGGGAGGCTCGGGGGACACTGACCATCCTGTGGGTTGGGCAGAGAGTAGGCGCAGCAGAATGGGGGGTTTCTGAAGGAATGGGCTGCCTCCATCCCCCACCTCCAGAGGCCCAAGTGAGTCCACCAGCCTGAGCACAGAGACAGAGAAAAGGGAGGGAGGCAGGGGCTGGGGGAGCCAGAGAGCTGGTGGGAGCAGGGCCCAATGCAAGCAGCTGTCACCGCTGGAGTGCTCGGCAGATTTAACGAGGTTCCTCTGCCTTCATCCGGCCATGGCGCCTTGTGCGGGCTGCAGGCCCCTCAGGAGGGCCCCTAACCCCTTTTCCATCCTCGGCTGGGCTTTGAATGGGGTTGTCAGGCTGGGACCTGGAGAGAGACAATAGGGGAAGGCAGAGCTTTGAAAGCTGCTGCTCCCCCATTGTCTGCTCCGGCTTCGGGAGGCCGAGCGAGCGGCTGAGGCTGAATGGTGTCTGAGCTGGGGCTGAAAGGGGATGGCAAATAATGTGCTGCTTAAGATTCACGGCACACAGCCACTAGGCCGGCCTGCTGCCAGCGGCACGTCTGCCTTCGCGGGCGCCCTGGCCTGAGGAGGGGTCCGGCTTTGGGCTGTTCCTCCCCCACCCATTCAGTCATCTCAGGGAGGCAACGTCCTTTCAGATGGCACTCAAATGCCGAGCACAGTGACCCACGGGGCCTGGTGTCCGGTCTCTGACAATGCCCAATACCGAAGTGTACAGAACAGGGTGATTTTGGAGAGATCCACCCCATCTTCCCCTCCCAGTTTCTGACAGCCAGAGGTTTTAGGATTGACCTGAGCATGGGATTACATTCCTGACTATCTGGCTAATGCCCATCAATGAACTTATCCACTTCTTTCTTGAACCCAGTTATAGTTTTGGCCTTCACAACATCCCCTGGCAATGAGTCCCACAGGTTGACTGTGTGTTGTATGAAGAAGTATTTACTCTTGTGTGTGTGAATCCTGCTGCCTGTTTATTTCATTGGGTGACCCCTGGTTCTTGTGTTGTGTGAAGGGGTAAATAACACTTCCTTAGTCACTTTCTCCGCACCAGTCATGATTTTTATAGACCTCAAACGTATCCCCCCTTGGTTGTCTCTTTTCCATGCTGAACAGCCCTAATCTTTTCACTCTCTTCTTGTATGGAAGCTGTTCCAGGCCCTTGATCATGCCCTTCTCTGAACCTTGTCCAGTTCCACTGTATTGTCTTTGAGATGGACTGACCAGAACTGTGACAAAGAGTCCTGTGGCACCTTAAAGACTAACTAAAGTTTTAGAGCATAAGCTTTCGTGGGCTAATACCCACTTCGTCGGATGCAGTTCTGTGACCAGAACTGGACACAGTATTTCAGTGGTCATGCACCATGGATTTATGTAATGGCATTATATTTTCTGTCTTACTTTCCATCCCTTTCTTAATAGTTCCTAGCCTTTATGATTACTGACACGCATCGAGCTGAAGTTTTCAGAGAACAATCCGCGATGATTCCAAGATCATCATCTTGAGTGGCAACAGTCAGTTTAGACTCTATCATTCTAGTTGGAATCATTTTTTCCAATGTGCATTACTTTGCACCTCTCAGTGTTAAATTTCATCTCCCATTTTGTTGCTCAGTCACCCAGTTTTGTGAGATCCTTTGTTACTCTGCACAGCCAGCAAATGTGCCACTCTCTTGTTCATTCCCTTTTTCCAGCTCATTAATGAACAGCACAGATTCTTGGAGGTTCCTGCTGTTTACCTCTCTCTATTGTGAAAACTGTCCATTTTTCCCTACCCTTTGTTTCCTATCTTTTAGATCCAGGAGAGGACCTTCCCTCTTATTCCATGACTACTTAGTTTACTTAAGACCCTTTGGTGAGGGACCTTTTCAAAGGCTTTTCGAAAGTCCAAGTACACTATATTCCCTGGGTCCCCCTTCTCCACATGCTGACTCCCTCAAAGAATTCTAACCGATTGGTGAGGCACGACTTCCCTTTACGAAAGCTGTGTTGACTGTTCCCCGGCACATCGTGTTTATCTCAGTGTTGGATAATTCTGATCTTTGCTACAGTTTCTGCTAATTTGCCTGTCCATTACAAGCTGTTTGCTCACCATGCTAGCCAGCACTTGCATCCTGCGCTCTGAAGAGGAACAGCCGCTCAGTCAAGCGGGGCCGATCCAGCCGTTAACATATCCCCCTGCCTCCTAGCTCCCACGCGCTCCTCGGAGAGAGGATTACAGTGCAGGTCTCATCAGAATCTTGACCACCCGTGACGGCTGCCATCTCCTCCCGCCTGCAGCCCTCAGGGAGGGGGACCACAGGATAACTCCGTGCCTCCCATTTCCATGGGGCCTGTCAGCTCCAAGCGCTTTGCAAGCTCCAGCCAGGCTCTGATCTCATACCCTTTTTCCAGCCATGTTGCTCTGCCGGCTTCAATGGGTAACTGCCAGCTCTTGTCTGAGTGCTGGTCACTCTGTGTACTCCACATGGGGGATACGCCATGTGCCTGAGGACAGGATGTTTTGCAAACCGTGCCTGTGGGCCTGCACATGCTTAGTCTAGTTGGATAGCATTTTCCCCTTTTAATTCCCCACCTGGGGATTTCCCCCCCTGAGAAATCGGGGATTATGCCCAGAGTTCTGGGGTTCATAAGAGTGGCCTGTGACAAGCAGGGAGAAGGGTGGACATGATCTCAAGAGTTTCATTAGAAGGGGGAGGCTTTTCTGAAGGGAGATACCTGGAGGGGAGATGACACCTAGGGCCCGGGAAGTGAACAAAGGAAGGAGGAGACGGCTGCAGGGTTTAGAGGGGGTAGAAGGTGGCTGGGGAAGAGGAGGGAGCCCAGATTTGGGGTCTTATCTCCCTGTCCCCCAGAAGGGCCTGACTAAGGGGTCCTGTTTGTACTGACAAGCTCTGAGTTGGATTGTGTTCCTGACATCTCAAATAAACCTTCTGATCCATTGGCTGGCTAAGAATCACTGTGAATTCCAGGAAATGGGGGGTGTGGGAACTGAATTCCCGTACCCCCTGTGACATGGCCGTAGGGTCAGACCAAAGGTCCATGTAGCCCAGTATCCTGTCTGCTGACAGTGGCCAATGCCAGGAGCCCCAGAAGGAATGAACAGAACAGGCAGCCATCAAGTGTCCATCCCCTGTTGTCTATTCCCAGCATCTGGCAGGCAGAGGCTGTTCAAAAACAGCGTTTCCTGCCCTTGTTCCTTTTCAGTGACAGACAAACATCAGCGCTGCCTCCACTGCCTGGGGGAAGCTCACATTTCTGCCAAGTACAGCACCTGCTGCTCTTTTCCCTCAGGACTCTCAGGGCTGATAGCTGCTTTCACCTATCTGACGGGGGTTCCAAAGAGGATGGATCTAGACTGTTCTCAGCCTTACCAGATGACAGAACAAGGAGTAATGGTCTCAAGCTGCAGTGCGGGAAGTTTAGGTTGGATATTAGGAACAACTTTTTCACTAGGAGGGTGGTGAAGCACTGGAATGGGTTCCCTAGGGAGGTGGTGGAATCTCTTTCCTTAGAGGTTTTTAAGGTCAGACTTGACAAAGCCCTGGCTGGGATAACTGAGTTGGGGATTGGTCCTGCTTTGAGCAGGGGGTTGGACTAGATGACCTCCTGAGGGCCCTTCCAACCCTGATATTCTGATTGTTACCCCCAGGGCACAAGGGGGCACAGGCCCTGCCTTGCCCTTGCCGTGGGAGCCCTGCAATCACCATGCCTTGCCCACTGGACTTCTTTAAGATGTCGATGAAGCTGAGGCTGGTGGAAGGTGCCAGACTGATGGCTCTGGAGACAGGGGGCTCTGCCCGGTGTTGCAGACTGTAACTCCTCCAGGCAGAGCGTGTCTTTGAGGAGCAGCTGTTGCACCTTCAGGGGCACTCTGTCAGGTGTGGGTAGCATAGCAGCACAGCCAAGCAGCTGTAGCATCCGTCACTAGCAGCTGCATCTCCCAGTCCCTTTGGCCTCCAGTCCTCTGCAGGCACAGCAAGCCCCCAGCACAGGCCACACACTGTTTCCAGCCATTGGAACACAAGGCCTGGCACCGCCTGCTCAGGGGTGGTCAGAGCGTGGCCCGCTCACGGCTCTGGGAGGCAGCCGGGAATTCGCATTAGACGGGCCGTGCTGCTGTTCTCATGGATATGGAAGCATCCTGTTAGATCCTCCAGTCCCCTCCTTGGGGCAGCGCAAGGCCATTCAGTACTGCACATTCACTGGGCATTGCCCGATCTAGTTTTAAATGTGCCAGCACATCCCTAGGGGAGCTCTGCACAGACCTGGGGGTGGGGTCAGAAAGGGTCCCAACTGTGCAGCTCTGTCCCTTTCTCCCCCCACCTAGTTCCAGCCCCCACAGGGTGCGCTCTTTAACACCTCCCCAGCTTGGGTCACGCACACCCTGGGCTCCGGGGGAACCAAAGGTGCTCCACACCTCTCAGGATTGGGCCATAGATAAGTTGGAAATTTTTTTCTGAGCCTGTTTTTGGTGGAAAATAGCAACGTGGACAAACAGGGTGTTTTTCGGGAAAGGGGCAGGTTCCGTGACATTTTCAGCTCGACAAAATGTCAGAAAGCAAAGTGTTGAAATGGTTGTGACATTTTGCAAATGAAAAGTTCTGGTTTTCTGAACTGGGAGGGAGGGAGTGTGGGGGCGTGCGGGGGGTGATTCTCCTCTTTACGCCCCTCTAGGGAGTGTAATGGAGAGCACAAGCAGGGCCATATCTTTGACTGCAGCGAGGGGAGGCAGGATAACCTGCAATCCCTCTGTGCCCTCAGTCCCCGTCCGCACAATGCGGTAATAGCACTGCCCTGTCTCAGGGGGGCACTGTGGGGATCAACACATTACAGAGTCTGGGGGCTGGAGAAGTACCGACAACAGATAACTAGATAGAGACACACCTGGCAAAACAGTAGGTCAGGACTGAAGTGCACCAGCAGAGCTGTGTGGGCGCTGTGCCGAGGCGCTGCAGATCAGCATTGGCGCCGCAGTGTAGGCTGGTGGAGCTGCCCCCAGTCCCCTTGTACTATGCATAGCTCCAGTCATTCCCATCAGCTCCAAATCCTTCGGCAAAGGAACGGGAGACCCCCTGCATCACACTGACCGTTTGGTTTGCTTCCCTGGGATCTGCTGTGGAAGGGGACTACGATGGCAGGCCAAAGGGATCCGGTAACACGAGATGGAGGTGCGGTTCCGCCTCCTGGTGCCATCTCAAGTCTCCCATCTCGACATCGGTTGCATGAAACTTTAAGGCATCAAATACAACAGCTGTCCTGAGAACTCTGCCATGTGTACCAGGGCTGGGAAGGTGACAGTGTCCTTGCCCTGAGAGGAGAGAGCGCCCTCTCCAGTCCTGCCCTGCACATGCAGGAAACCTCCAACAGTAAGCCCATCTGTCCATGGCCAAGCTCTCCCCAGGGGCCCAGGGAGGTCTGCTTCCCACCTGCCATCAAGTGGGGATGTTTCTTGTGGGGTTCTGCAGGGATCAGTGGAAGACCCAACATTACTCAAGATTTTCAGCAGTGACCTAGAAGTATAAAATGGCTGTGGATACAATCTGTGGCTGAGTAAATGAGGAGGACAGGGCCATTGTACAGAGTGATCTGGGTCGATTGGTAAGCAGGGCCTGTTCAAACAAAAGGTATTTGAATGCAGCCAACTACAAAGCACTCCATCTGGGAGCAAGGAATGGAGGCAGAAGCCTGCAGAATTGGGGGCTGGATCCTGGAACACTGGGACTCTGAGAAAGATTGAGGGGTCACAGTGGACAAACAACTCAACGTGACCTCCCAGTGCAATGCTGTGATGCACGATCTCTGGAGGTGTAAATGGGTGTGGCGAGTCAGAGGAGGGGGGTGATTTTACCACCGTGTATGGCGTTGGTGAGATTGACGCTGGATCCTGCAGCCAGCTCTGGTGTTTGTGTCTTAAAATGGATGTTGAACAATTGGAGGGGGTGCAGAAAAGAGTCACAAAAATGATATGAGGGTGGGAGAAAATGCCATATAGTGAGAGACTCAAGGAATTCGATCTGTTTGTCTTATCAAGCATGCGGAGTGGGACCAGAGGACCTCTTGAGAGGTCTTCCCCCACCCCCTACAATTCTGTGACGATCGAGAGGTGACTTGATTAGCATCATGGGGAGGGAACACCAGGTACAGAGGCGCTCCTTAGCTGAGCAGAGAGAGGCAGAACGAGAACCAAAGGCTGGAGACTGAAGCCAGACACGTTCCAATTCGAAAATCTCATGCAATTGTTTAAAAGCGGAAGGATTAGCCGTTGGAACCAAGTACCAAGGGAAGTGGTGGATGTTCAATCTCTTGATGTCTTCCGGGAAGAGATGCGTTAGTCAGACCCAACTCAACTGGGCTCAGTACAAGTGTAACTAGTTGAAATCGCATGGGCTGGAGATCAGAATTCAGACCCTTCTGGCCTTGTCTTCAGTGACTCTGTGGGGAACCTTGTGAGAGCAGCTCCTAGGAGATTTCCAATGCTCGGCATCGTGCTGAGCTCAATGAGATTTCTGCCATTGGGGATCAAAATCTGGTGGGAATAACTCACAGGATCTCAGCATTTCCTAATCCAGAGACTGGCTGACCTCACCTGGATCGGGACCCTCACACTGCTTCCCGGGTCCAGCAGGGCAGTTAGCCTAGGGATGTGCTTCCTGGGGCAGAGGCGCAAATTCTAGCCAGAAAGATCAGTCAGAATCCAGCCTAGGGGCACCTCATGAAATCAGGACACTCTCCAGCTTGGTTTTTGTCCCCGAGTCCTTCTGCACTGATCCCTTTTTCCAGGTGTCATTCTCCAGGAGGAGCTTGTTCGGCCTATTGGATTTCCCTGCCCCATGCCTGAGACTCACTCCCCTTCTGTCCTTTTTCACTGCTTTCAACCTAAAACTGCTCTCTCGTTAGCTCTTTAATGTCCCTAGCCAATGCCCGTTAGTAGCGCCCATGGGGTTGCACCAGGACTGAGTTTGGCCCTTGTTTTTATCTCAGTGCACCCCTTGCTCATCACCCAGGGGTCTCTTCAGCCATAGGACTCTTCCTGGCACCCATCTCAGTTATTGGTGCCAGCCGAGGATGGCGTTCTCAATGGGCAGCTGTGGGGCTCATGCACCAGTTGGCCATGGGGTAGGGGACACCACTGGCTGGTTAGTTGGTCAGGATTTTGTGGCCTTTGTCTTGTTTAGCCATACGTCAAGTGAGGCCATATCAGTGTCTGTGGCTGTTGGTAGCCAATTGACAGCACTGGGACCTGCATCGGAATGAGAAGCCGCCGGGAACTCAAAGCAGATGTTAGCCAGATCTCTGTGTCATGAGCCGGCCTGCGTGTCACTCGTGTGCTGTGCTCTAGATGCTCTGTCTGGTGCTGCTGACAGTGAGATGTCTGGGCTGTCATTATTGGGTCTTAGCGCTGAGCCCAGGGGAAGGAAATGCACCCTTCATGTTCAAACAGCTCTGGCATGTTTCCTCCGCAAGAGAGCAGCTCTCCCCATGTAGGGAGCAGCAGCACGAGACAGAGATGCTGCTAGCAGCACCGCAGCGCGCAGTCTGCAGCTGAGCCGGCCTGCCCAGAGCTGCACTTTAAAACTGGTCGTTTCCCTCCCCACCCCCGCACCTAGGCTGCTTACACCTTTAATGTAGCTGAGATCCTCTGTGTGTGCTTATGGGTCAATCCTGAGCTCGCCCTCTTCCAGTGCCTCTCTCCCCTGACAGCTGTCTCTCAAAATCAGACCCTTATGCAAAGACAACTCACAAGAATACTGTTCCCGTGACGTTTGTCCAGAGGAGTGGTTGAAAAGCAGATGTTTTCGCAACTATAAAATCATGATGGGCATGGAGAAAGTAAATAAGGAAGTGTTAATAGGCAGCAGGTTTAAAACAAACAAAAACAAGTATTTCTTCACACAACACAGTCAACCTGTGGAACTGCCAGAGGATGTTGTGAAGGCCAAGACTATAACAGGGTTAAAAAAAGAACTAGAAGAGTTCCTGAAGGATAGGCCCATCAATGGCTATTAGCCATGGTGGGCAGGGATGGTGTCCTTAGCCTCTGTTTGCCAGAAGCTGGGAATGGGCGACAGGGGATGGATCACTTGAGGATTCTGTTCATTGGCCACTCTCAGAAGACAGGATACTGGACTAGGTGGGGGTTTGGCCGTACTGGCTCAGACCATTCTTATTATTTTATGTTAAGTATTTACACTCTTTTTGACCTCTCCAGCCAAGAATCCTTTACTGTTTCCAGTAAGCTGAGACATTTTCTCCTGTGAGGTCACTGCATGGAGACCAGGATGACATTAGCAGGACGTTGCTCCTAATCTGAAGGATGGAGTTTGGGATGGGTTGTGTCTCACATGGAAAACCTACAGATCCATGTGCCCATCTAGTCCAGTATCTGGCCTCTATCATCAGCTAGCAATAGATACTTCAGAGAAAGACGCAAGAACCCCCACAATAGGCGGTTATGGAATAACCTGCTCACAGGCACAATTCCATCCTGACCCCAGTCGTCAGAGAATGACTAAAGCCCTGAAGCAGGAGGGCTTAGATCCCTTCCAAAGTGCTCATTTATTTTAGTATTGCCTATTGTCATGCTGGATACTCTTGTTATCATTGTCCAATTCCTTTCTCGGTATTGCCTGAGCAATATCTGGCAGTGACTTCTGCTGGCTAATTGTCAGTTGTGTGAAAAAGCCTTTTCTTGAATCTGTTTTAAGTTCACCACCTTTCAATTTCACTGACTCTCCCCTTGTTCTTGGATTCTGATGCAGGCTGATGTCTAGCCTTGGCAGAATTTGATTTATTTTTATTATTTCAACTGATAATATCAATGTTTGTGTTTACGCATTTTTTTCTATTTTTATTCATTTAAATTTTCACAATTGTGGGAATAATAGTGTGTGGGGGATCAGATAATTTTAATAGTAAATATTGAGATTCAAAAATAAAGCTATGTAAATTATTAATACACAAATTGTCGACCTCACATGTCCACGTATACAGAGTAAATATCCTGAAATCAACCAATCATACCGTTTTTTACTATTCATTCACTGTCCTTTTGTCTAAATCATTGTCTAAAGTCTAAATCATTGAGCTTTGACTCTAATACATTTTCACGCAGGATTTTGCTTATACTGTTGATTTTGATGATTACCCTGGAAATGCTTTTTTGCTGGTTGTGTGTTCCTGGTGAAATCGATGTTGGTTACTGACATTACCAATAAAAATCGAATCCTTCCAAACTTAGTGATACCCTCACTGAGCCTCTAGCCCTTCTAATCTTCAGTAGCTGAAGTGCCCTTGGTTTGTTACAGGTGTGCTTGGAGATGACCGATCATTGCCACTATCCAGTATGTTTCACCTTTTTGTCTAGCTTTTTGTCCTTGTGTAGTGATTCCTGTGTTGGTTCCTTTACACAGCTGTTGGAAGTGCTCTTTCCCAATATTGCTGCTCAGAACTGCTAAATCATGTTACTTTTTCATTGGTTTAAATTCTTTCTAAACATGTCCTTAGGAGCTATAGCAGCTGCCTCTCTAGTTTGGAGTGGATTTCCCTCCCGCACATATAATTTATCTATATTGGACACCCCATATCATAGTATTTGAGCCCCTCACATTCATAAGGTATTTATCCTCCCCCTTCTGTGGGGCAGGGCAGGGCTGTTATCTTCCTTGTGCAGGTGAGGATCTGAGGCACAGAGACGAAGTGACTTGCTCCAGGTCACACAGGAAGTCTGTGGCAGAGCATAGAATTGAAGGCAGGTCTTTAATCCCAGGACAGGGGTCTAACACTGAACTGTCCTCCCTTTCTGATAATTTCTCTCTAAGCAGTCGCCTTCTGCTAGGTGTGAGCAGGGTGTTAGGAGGTCTGGGATTGCTATTCTTTGGAAACACACTAATCTTATTTCTATTGTATTCTGAATACAATCTTTCTTAAACTATCTTTGCTTGGCTTTCTTTGCCTTTTTTGTTGGGTTCTCTTTAGTTCCACTGATGTGGAGGGCAACAAAAAATATTACGGGGCTGGAGGACATGACTTATGAGGAGAGGCTGAGGGAAGAGGGATTATTTAGTTTGTAGAAGAGAAGAATGAGGGGGGATTTGATAGCTGCTTTCAACTACCTGAAAGGGGGTTCCAAAGAGGATGAATCTAGGCTGTTCTTGGTGGTAACAGATGACAGAACAAGGAGAAATGGTCTCAAGTTGTAGTGCGGGGGGTTTAGGTTGATATTAGGAACAACTTTTTCACTAGGAGGGTGGTGAAGCACTGGAATGGGTTAGCTAAAGAGGTGCTGGAATCACCTTCTTTAGAAGTTTCTAGGGTCAGGCTTGACAAAGCCCTGGCTGGGATGATTTAGTTGGGGATTGGTCCTGCTTTGAGCAGGGGGTTGGACTAGATGACCTCCTGAGGTCCCTTCTGACCCTGATATTCTATGATTCTGTGTCCTGCTTAAAGAATCCTTGACAGCTGTGTTAAAAATGCCATTTAACTTTCCAAGCACTAGATTTATGCCTCTGGATGTGTGGCCGTGATTTTTTTATTCAAGAGAGCATTGCTCATATTTTCTATCTATGGGCTTTTCAGGATTCTGTCGTATTTTTCTTTCTGTCCTCTGACTCCCTATAAATCTGACAGGAGGTTTATGGAGATTTGGGGGAGTGTAATTTTTCACTACCCCTTGTTTTGATTTATTCATGCACGGAACAATTTGCTTATGACCTGACAGCTGTGATTGAGATTTTACTATTTAGTGCATCAATGTCTCCGCTAAGGAATGCGGTTGCTGCTTGCAACCAGATGTGTTCCTGCCTGTAGAGTTACCTCTTACTTTCTCATTCGGGCTGTGCTGGCTCAGGTTGTTACACAAATCACTCCTCTCTTGCTATTTGTTCTAGCATAGGGGTGGGCAAACTTTTTGGCCCGAGGGCCGCATTGGGGTTGCAAACGTGTACAGAGAGCCAGGTAGGGAAGGCTGTGCCTCCCCAAACAGCCTGGCCCTACCTCCTATCTGGCCCCCTCCCACTTCCTGCCCCCTGACTGCCCGCCTCTGAATTCCAGACCCATCCAACTTCCTCTGCCCCTTGTTCCCTGACTGCCCCCTCCAAGGACCCCCGACCCCTAACCACCCCCCAGGACTCCACCCCTGTCTAAGCCCCCCTGTCCGCCCGCCCTGACCGCTATCCACACCCCCGACCCCTGACAGACCCCCCAGGACTCCCACGCCCTATCCAACCTCCCCCTCCAATTCCCCATCCCCTGCAGCACGCTGAGGTTCCGGGAGAGGGGGGAAAAACGGGGGAAGGGTCAGGAGCAGCCTCTCCCCCCGGGAACTTAAAGGGGCCAGTCAGGATGGTCTAGCCCGCGAGCCATAGTTTGCCCACCCCTGTTCCAGCAGCACTGCTGTGATTAGGGCTCTGTTTTAATACATGGGCACAGGAAAGGGACCATTACCCAGCCTGCTCTGTTGTTTCTATGGGACTTGCCATTCTCTACAATTCAACAAAGTGCCGTGAGCCCATTTCACTGGGTCTCCTCACAGGCTTAACTTTAAGCCCATGCAAACTCAGCCTGGCAGCTGAGTGCCAAGCTGGGTGTAGTGTTTAGTGATCGGGGAGTATCCTTCTTAAGAGTGTGTTTGTCCTCCAGTGGTGCTCCCGGTGTGTGTTTAGAACCCTGCAAGAGTAGCAGTGTGGCTATGAAATGAGGCCTTGTATGGTGTGTACAGTTAGTAAACCCCGTTATTCTGTCTCTGCTGCACCCGTGTGGTTCCTTCACATTATGTTTGCATAAAAAGCAAATGACACGACAAAGGGCTCTTTCCTCAGCCTGCATCACTGACTGGAAGAAATTCAGCCCCCTTGCGCTCTGAGTGCTTCAATTTATCTGTCCAGGTGTAACTGATCTGAACGGGGAGGGGCTGGAGTTTCAAAGGAACTCAGCTCCCATTTAGGAACTCAGCTCCCATTTAAGCAGTGTAGTAAAGTGGCAGTTAAGGGGTTAACTGGGCTACTCACAGTATTATGGGTTGGAGCCATGCTCCACCCTCCCTCCCTCCCTGTTTAGGCAGTGGGAGTTTCCAGTTCTTTCCCCTCTGAGACGCAGTAAATAAAGCAGTTCCCAGCTGGCTCGTGGGGCGGAGCTGCCAAGAAAGTCAGCCCAGCCTCCCCTCCCTCTAGGGCTGGGGGATTCACCTGTCGGGGAGGAAGTGGGCTGGTGAATGTTAATGGGACTACTAAAGACCCAGTGGTTTGTGGAGGGGAGAGAATTAGTACCCCAACCCCATGGAGTCCTCACAGTGGGAGGCCGGGTCAGGGTGATGGGGCTGCCCCCACCCAGAGCAATCAGGTCTAGTCCCTGTTGCCTACCAAGGCAGGTCAGTCTCCTGCCTGCCCATTACCAACAGAGAGCAGGTGCCTGACCGTTTCGCTGCCTCTGGCTCTGTGTGGATGCTAAGAGCTGGGTTCTGGTGGGAGTCACACCACTGTGAATCAGGAGTGACTCCGTTCCAGCCAGTGCAGTGATGCGTCATTTACACTGGTGGCACCGAGAGCAGACGTAGCACTTGGCCCTTAACCTGCTGAGGAGCAGGATTCTTCCTGCTAGGAACTTCTTCGCAGGGCCTGTTGGGGGCCTGCCGCTTTTCCCCTGGGCTTGGCTCGCTTCTGTGTGCTGGCTGTTACAGGAATGAGGAGAGGACACAAGTGCAGCGGGCGTGTCGCAGAAGGGATGGGCTAGAGACTAAAGGCCGGAATGGGGCAGCAGGTGATCTGGGCACTGTGCCCAGTTATGCCAGTGCGACTTTGAACCTCTCCATACCAGCTGGAGAGCATGGGGAAGGCTTAGTGTAGCAGAAGCTAGAGAAGGGCCAGGTGTTCGCAGGCTCAGGTGCAGCTGGAAGATACCAGCCCTCTTCTCTTCCTCGGGCCTGTAGCTCCTGCCTCTTTCCCCTAGCGCAGATACCTGGGCTTTCCTAGCCTGCTGTTCCACCTCCCTGGACTCTCTCCTGGCTGGTCTCCCTTTCCCGCTCCTCTGCTGGCTGAGTTTGCTCAGAGCCGGGCGGCGGATGACGACGTTCCCCTGAGAGCGTCTCGCAGCCTGGCACCTCTCCCGTGGTTCGAACGTTTCCACTTGCGGAGCTTTGGACGCCTGGCGCGTGGGTCGTTTCCTGCTGCTCTGAGCGCCGTGCCAGCCCCCTGCACTGTTTGCTGGAGGGTTTTGTCTCTATCTTACTGCCACGAGCCAGGGCTGTCCCACGGCAGTAGCTGTGTAGTGTGTGCGGGGCGCTAGAATGAGCGGAGTGCCTCTCTTCTGGGGGTTTGAAAACAGGCCACGTAGCTTGGTGCCCGTGTCGAGGTGCCCTAGGCTTGTCTGGGGTCTGACGCTCTTCTTGGGGGCGTTAGCTGCACACGGGGTCTCTGGGGTGCTTTTGATGTCTGCAAAGCTGGAATCGCTGCTGCTCCTTTGTGCTCTTGGGCAAGTTGGGCCAGAGCGCAAGAAATGCTGCCTCCCCTCCCATTGGCTACCGGGGAGTAGGGGGGACCCTGCCTCCCTGCTCATTCCTTATCCCTGTGGAAATTGCTCACTGTGAAGTGTTAGCTTCATTCAGCCCAGTAACGGTATGTCCTCCCTGCACTGAGACCTGCAGCTGTTTCAGATGCATCCTCGAAAGACCTCATCATTCATCCCCTTTAAATACCCAGCTCGTTCGAGACAGCGGAGCAGGGAGGCAGATGGCAGAAGTCATTAGTCCTCTGCTTCTGTCTTACGTGGCCAGATTGTGCTATCGTCTGGTCCCTTGGCACTCCCTCGCCTCCGGGAGAGCTCTCTGCGTAAGCACCAGTAATGGTAATCTGGGAGGGGAGGCGAGGGGGATTTTAAACTTTGCTGTATGTGTCAGTGGCATGTTTAATCGTGAGGAGAGCCAGGAAACTTGGCCAGTTTATTCGTCTCTAAGTAATCCTGCGGAGAGGGGGCAAAGAAATGCAGAGACATCGCAGCATGTGGTGATGAAACTGCCATGCGGGGCCAAGTGGGGTCAGAGGCTGTTGAATGAAGGGCTGCTGGCCCTTGGGGTTGGTGTTCGGGGGATTGAAATGTGGACAGTCGTTTGATGGAACAGGCGGAATTTAGTACAAATAAGTTGCTAAAGGACACTTCAGTGAGGCAGCGTTGCCCAGTTGGCAGAGCACAAGGCGAGGACTCAGGGCACCTGTGGTTTTTCTTTCCAGTTCTGCCACCGACCTGTTGTGTGACCTTTGGCAAGTCTCTTTCCGAGTGCACCTTGCACCCTTGATCTGTCTGGTCAGCTCTTCAGGGCAGGGGTGTCACACTGCGTCTCTGCAGCCCTCAGCACTGGGAGACCCCCCCCCATCCCAGTGGGGCCTCTCAGGAGTTGGGGAGGCAGTCAAAGCTCTTTGTAACTGGGGGGCAGAGGGATAGGAGGGGAGCTGCTGGGCTTTGCGGGGAGGAGGGGCAGTCAGCTCTAGGCTGGAAAGAGACTTCCTGACAGTTCATACTGCCGAATGGCACTTCCTCTGTGGTGCCCTGTGCTTTCCCCACCGCCCCCACCAGTACCTGGTGCCCTGTGCATCTCCCTGTCCTGTCCACTCCCTGCCCCCAGTGGCTGATGCAAAGTCTCCTCCCCATCCCCAAGGCTGGGTGTCTGCGCCAGCACCTGCAGTGGCTCAAAAGTGGAATCAGGCTGGGCCTGGGAGTCCGGCCTGCGACCCGGCAGCTGGCCCCATCTCATGGGCCGCATCGATTCCTCCAGCTCCTCCGTCGGATCCTCCTCTCACCTCTGTGTGATATTGTGGGGGACAGAAACAGATCTGCCCCCCAACATTTCCATGGTGCAGGAGCTAGCTCCCTTCTGTTCTACCACCCCTGTCTACCTGCTACAGGAACACCAATAGCGACTGAAGGTGTTAGACCCCAACACTTGCCTGGCTGTGAGAGGGTTGCCCCTCGGTGATCTGACCTGAATTTCCTCTCCACATCTCGATTGCTGCAGCTGTGTAACACTAATGCTCTGACCTTTACTCTGAGGCTCTCCAAGCTCCTAATGTGCACTCGCTGACTGTCCTCTCGCTCTCCGGGGGCAGTGAAGGATGTAGTGGGGTCTCATCGTTCAGTGCCCCAGTGCAGCTGCCCCTGGGCTGAAGAAAGCTGCATCCATTTTTGCAGAATGTCGTTGGCCAGATTGGGATTTCCCCGGAGCCTCACACTTACGCGGAACGCTGGGGGATCTTCTGTGAGCACAAGGGGCCACATCTCATCCCAAACCCTCTCCAGCCGCACACTTTCGGCGGGAGGTCAGCGCTGACTCCCAGGGCTGGGCCCTCTGAGGTTCCATGCTCGAACTAACCCAGCATGGCCTGGCAAGAGCTAATGGGACCTCAGCACAGGGTGGGATGCGCAGACCAGAGAAACCTGCCCTGCTGACCGATGAAATGGGGCTCGGAGGGGCTGTGACGGGAGAGGACAGAGCTTCTGGGTGGGGAGCTGGAGCTGACTCCTCCATTGTGGGTCAGTGTAGGAAGGTGGGGATAGTGGGTTCAGTTTGCTGGGTCAGAACTCCCTTGAAGTCCATGCAGGTGGCAAGGCAGAAGCGCCTTAAGTCTGGGCTCTGAGCATCCCACCTGGCAGCGTGGGAAAAGCCTGCTCCTTTCTGAGCCACTGCACGGGAACTGTGTGCAGAACGTGGCCTGTCTGTCTGCCCGCATCTGGGTGCTTGCTGGTCACCTCGGCTGCCCTGCCCAGCTGTCAGAGCGTGGCTTTGTACAGCGATGTTCGTGGGCCTGGACTTGGGCTGGGGGATGTTAGTGCCTCCTTGGGGTGCTGTTAACAAGAGCAGGTGGCGGAGAGGGTTGCTAGGCCAAAGTGACAGACTGGAATCGCTTTGGGGTATCAGGCATCACTCTGGAGTCGCTGCTGCTCTTTGACAGCCCCCAGCCGCCCTGAGAGCAGCCAGCGCTGTCAATCCCATGCTATCTTCATCCAGCGGGGCCCATTCCTCCCTCCTACATGCAGCCCAGGTCCAGACAGCTCATCCAGAAATGTTCCTCGGCTGCAAATTTCTTGATGTGATGGGCTTGTTGAGCTGCTATTGACTCCAGTTAGACTGTGAGTGTGACGGAGTGGGACTGTTCTTAATGTTTCCTCCGGATAGTGTGTGGATGCCTCAGTTTCCCCTGTGCATTTCTTCAGTGTCTATGTGGAGGGATAAGGGTATGTACTTGGTGCAGAGCAGAGAGTGTAAGCAAGTAGCTGACGCCCTGTCTAAGGCCTGGCCCTCCCCCATCTCTGCAAGGTGTCAGCTGCTAAACTGTTGGCAGGCTTGCCTGGCACTCTGGCCCCCAAAATGGACCCAGCGGAGGGGTCGCGTTCGCTCTACTTACAAGCTCTGTCTTAGATCACCTGTCATCTAATAAACCTCTGTTTTACTGGCTGGCTGAGAGTCACGTCTGACTGTGGAGTTGGGGTGCAGACCCACGGGCTTCCCCAGGACCCCGCTTGGGTGGGCTCGCTGGGGGAAGTGCATGGAGGGGCAGAAGGTGCTGAATGCTTCGAGGTCAGCCCCAGGAAGGTGAAGCTGTATGCTGTGAAGCTCCTAGCCCTGGAGCCAGGCTGTTCACAGACAGGAAGCTTCCCCCTGAAGTCCTGACTGGCTTCGTAGGGAGCAGTTCCAGACCATCGCCCCGAGGACTCCATGATAGCAGGGCCTCAGCATCCCTCCAGCAAATTGCTTGCTCCCTTTGTGCCTCGGTCTCCCCAACTGTAAAGTGGGGAGAAGGATACTGACCTCATTTGTAAAGCAGTTTCATTCACAGATTTCAAAGTGCCACATCTGAGCCAGGTGCTGCTTATTATTCTATTACTCTTATTAAGAATACCTCTTGAACACCATCGCAAATACTATCTGTGTAGGTGCTGTATGTGTAGACAGCAAGACAGTGGGATGGATATGAGGGATGGATAGACAGACAAGGGGTGTGTCTAGAGATGGATAGAATGAATGAACAGAGCCCCATCTGAATATACACACATACATATTCCCCGCAGTAACCCCCGCTGCCAGCTCACCCTAAACATACACCCTCACCAGCCAGACACCAGACAGCCCCAACCCACCCACACTAACCTCCTCACACACAGAGAGAAATGCCTAGCTCTAACAAACACATGCCGGCGTCTTTGTGCTTGCCTGCAATGTGCCTAAATTGCCTCCCCCTGTGTAATTAACTGAAATTACTGGTATTGTCAGACTAGTTATTAAGAATACCCCGTAATCTGGGAAGCCTAATATAACTCCTTCCCGTGGTAACCGACTGCCTGCTCCCCCAAGCCCAGCTCTCAGGTATGACCTGTCCTAGATGTGACTCGTTCCCGCTCTGTTTTAAAGGTCCCTTTGTTCTGGGGACGGGGGCAGCGGGAGGGGAAACTGCAGGGAGTTCTCAGAAACAATCTCCATGTTTCTGATCATGATATCTTAGCTGTGATATCTACAGACCTACCAAGAGACAAGGGCAGAAACAGAGGGACCAGAACCATGCAGCTGTCTGACTGCAAGGAGAAGGACGAGCAGACCCAGAGGGACAGACATGGCCATTCTTAGGAGAAGAAAGATCAAACCAGAGGCCCACAGGCATTGCCAGGCTGAATCAGAGCCTGGACACCGCATCCCACCTCCGACAGCTCTAGTTGTTTCAGAGGAAGGTGTCAGAACCCCACATATGGGGGATAACATAGGTCACTTTAACAGCAATGAAGGAGAGGGAGAGCGCTCTCCCCCACCTCCCCTCCAAGGCCCAATATGGAGCCTGTGTTCCCAGCTCCCTTTTGATCGCAATGGGGGCAAGGCAGATGGAGTGAACGTTCCCTGATGTGCTGTTTCCCCAAAGGGAGCCCAGCCCAGCCAAGCCATCCGGCTGCCAGCGTGGGGGATTCCAACAGACACTTCTCTTCCCGCCATCTGTTCCAGCCTCATCACTGAAGCAAAAAGCCCATCGCTGGGAGTCTGAAAAGTGACTGGAATGGCCAGGCGGGTCTGGATCTGGGCTGGCAGGTGTCTCCTCTATTCCAGTCACAAGTCAGGAGGGTAGCACGGACGGAGGGGGGGTTTCGAAGCCAAGGTCACGCCAGGCTTCCCATCCCTAGTGGTAGCCATGGAAATAAAGGGAGCTGAGCTCGGATGTCCCCATCCTTCCCATCCCCTTCTCCCGGGGACCGGGGGCCCCAGTGTGGCATGGTGAGAGTCCCGTTCCTGCTAGCTGCAAAGGAGCCTGGTTCAGTTATACAGGAATGGAATGGAGGGCCGCAGCTGCTTAGTGGTGGCCCTGCAGGGGGCGCTCTTCCACCTGGCGTCCCTGAGCATCCTGGGGCATGGGACTGGGGCATTCTCTGTCAGAGCATCCCACACTGGGTGGGATGGCCAGGGGTGAGGATCGAGCCTACAAATTGACTCCGATTGTGAGCTCCGTTGTACAGAGTTCATGAATAACCTGTAATAACGTGGAGCTGGAAAGTAGGTCAGGTTGTTTTCAATAATGAATGTTATAAACAGGTGCAGTAGAACCAGACAGAGATAAATGAGTCCACACGGAAAAGGCCACGTTGCTGTGATTCCAGGACTCTACTGAAATCAAGCTGGGGAGAGACACAGGACCTGGGACCGGAAATTAATGAATCAAAATTTGTGCATGGAATATGAGGGTTAATTGGTGGACAAAAGAATGAGGGGATGGACTGTTCTTTTGTGGGTCCTTAAACAAAGAGCCTTCGAGGGGAAATACAGGAAGAACAGACACAGGCTACTGGCGTGAGTTTCATTACTCTCAACCCCACTGTCTCCTGGGCCCCTGGACCTTCATTGTCCTGGTCTCAAGAGATGTCCTGATCAGACCGGGCCAGAGGGAGGAGCCCAAGTGACACTGCTGCTCCTACCAGCTTCAGCTGAATCCCAGCCACTGCTTCTGATGAAAGAGGATGGGACTGTAACAACAGCAGCACCTCCAATCCATCTCAACAAACTTCTCCCTTTTCCCCCAGAAGAACAGGGCTTACCATCCAGCATCTCCAGGACTAGAGCACCCACGGCAAAAAAAAATAGTGGATGCTCAGGACCCTCCCACGATCAGCTATTTGGTGGTCCGCAGGAGGCTGAGGGAGCAGACGGAGTGGATGTGGGAAGAGGCAGAGCGAGGAGAGGGCACATTCGGGGGAAGGGATGGAGCTGAGGTGGGAAGATGTGGGGTCTTGGGGAGGGGTGTGATGTGACAAGCAGGGAGGAGGTTTCCCTCTTGAGGGGAAGCTGCTCTGAATGGGGATATCTGGAGCTGTAACCTGAGATGAGAAGGGGGAGGGGAGATAACACTTAGAGCCTGGGAAGTGAACAAAGGAAGGGGTAGACAGCTGCAGGGTTTGGATGGGAGTAGAAGCTGGCTGGGGAAGAGGAGGGAGTCCGGATTTGGGGTCTTATCTCCCTGCCCCCCAGAAGGGCCTGACTAAGGGGTCCTGTTTGTACTGACAAGCTCTGAGTTGGATTGTGTTCCTGACATCTCAAATAAACCTTCTGATCCACTGGCTGGCTAAGAATCACTGTGAATTCCAGGAAGTGGGGGGTGTGGGAACGGGACTCCCCCACCCCCTGTGACAACGGGACAGGACCGGGCCTCAGGGCGGAGTTGGGGTGGACTACCCACCCGAAAAGAAGAAAGTTGGCATCTGTGCCATCCTGGCTCCCATCTAAGATACTGTCAAGCAAGGGGAGTTTCCTTCTGAAACCCTCACTGGCTAAGGGGGAGGGAAGAAGGGGTGCTGTTGAAATGCAAGCCTGACTTAATACTTGACATGCCAAAGGCTTTCACTGTTTCCTTTTCTTTTCTTTATCTTCAATTCAGAGTTCAAAGGCTGGTTAAAGGTGCGTTTGCCAGGGTGCTAAGGAAGCGGAGGTCTCTGTACCAAACCCCACACGTTGTAGAACACTGTTTAATGTTGGACAGTGACTGGGTTGTGTTAGCACCATTACCCCCTAGGTTCCGTCTGAATTACTGCAGTAGCCTCCCGCTGGTGTTTCTAAGGTACCCTACTGCCAGCCGGGGGCAGGGCTCAGCCCTTTGTCAGTCTCAGTCTCCCCTGGAGTTTGGTAGCTAGTGCTGGTCTGGGTGAGGCTGCTGGTGGTGGTGTAGACAGGGCTGCTGGCTGCCTGTCTGGCGGGGCAATGAGAAGATTTTGGAAGGAACTCCAGTCTGCGGTCAGTTTCTTTCACTTCCTTTTGCAGATAGAGAACCAAGAGCTGGTGGTCAGTGAGGCTTAACTTGGCCAACGGACAGCCCTTTTTCTTCTTTTCTTTTCTCCCAGAAGCTGACAGGGCTGGTACTGCCCCTAATTCCAGTGATTTTCAGTTGCACCCTTGTCGGGGTGATGTGGATCTTCCTCTGTTTTGTTTCAATAACCTGCACTCCTTGGCTTTTTTAATCATACAGCTGACGCGGTATAACTATTCCCAGGTTCCTGAGCCCAGGAATCTGGGGCCAGTTCAATTGATTGTATCCAGGGGGTCCCAGTGCTAAAATGCTGATGAATTACCGCTCCCTCTGCCCCCGGAGTGGCACTAGCTGCTGTTACTTTGATGCAGAGGCTGTAAATATAGAAAGAGTTGCCTTAGGACCTGCTCTAGGAATTTTGTACGGGACCAGTGACAGAGATTTATTTGTCATGTCTTCAGATGAAGTTACAATCTGCTCTCCTTGCCTGTGTGTTACAATTGGGAGTCACAATTAAGAACTTGACTGTTATTTCACCTGTGAATCTCCCCGCCAGGAAGTGTCGGGGAATTTGACTTTCCCACTGTTGGAGTGTTGGGGTGCAAGGTGAAAAGTGCCACTGTTAGGAAGGGATCGTGTCCCCCTTACTGCTGCTGTTCCTTCAGGGCAGCCACACCCCCAAAACTCGCACTGCTTGGAGTATCGTAACTGAGCTAGCATGGGCAAGGGGTTCTAATAGGGAACTGGGGGTCATAGCTCCTGTGTTCTGTCCCCAGATCTGTCAGAGACTCAATGTCTGTAACTATGAGCTAGTCACACTAATTGCTCTGTGCCTCAGGGTACCCCTCTGTAAAACTGGGGTGATTTATATTTGCTGGGGTGCTGTAAAGCACTCTGAGATCTATGTATGATACACATCGAGGAAATGCAAGGACATATTTATTTATTATGATGTCGTTGCTTGTGAAGCCCTGCTGTCACACTTGCCTTGGAGACATGCAGCCCAGGTGGTGTTTTTAGTTATTGTTCAGTTTCTGATCACTGAATTACATGAGGTTAATTCACACCTAGCACTGTTTGTTTTTTCTGCTTGTACTTGCTGCACACACAGCAACCCTCGTGCACACACATACACAGACTTGTGTACTCACAGCAACCCTCATGCACAGAAATACACACTTGTGCACACAGGAACCCTCATGCACACACTGCAACACTTGTGCAAACATACACACACTCATGGGCACACAGCAACCCTTGCACGCACACACACACACATATTCCCCAAACTCTCTAACTCTTTCCCCTCCTCCCCAACCCAGCTCTCTGGAGGGGCATTTGAAAGCTCACAGCTGCTTGCCAGCGAGTATCACGTCCAGCAGGCGCCCAGGGCGTTGCAAGCTGCTGGTCCCCGTGTAGCTTTGCTGTGTGGTACGGGGGCTGAGCCTGCTCTGTGCCTGCCTGGCGGGTGGGTTTCTCTTGCTTGGGTTCTGTGTGCGTTTTGCATTGCTGTCCCAGAGCCGTGGTGCTGCTGCTCTCCAGTATCCGATCTCTCCTCTCCACGGAGTCATCTGATCTCACTGCCCTTGTCCCCTTTCCCTGCGAGGAGAGAGGGGAGCACTCCTAATAACTGCAAGCAGGCTGTGTGCAGTTCAGCAAGCAGCCACCCCATTGTCAGTGCCGATCACTCGTTCCTTTCAGAGATGCAGAGATTTTAAGGCCAGAAGGGATCTTTAGATCATCTAGTCCGACCTCCTGTATAGCACAGACTCTTAACTTTCCCCCACTTAGCCCCGGGTTGAGGCCAAGAGCTTGTGTTCAACTATCGTGGCTTCCAGAAAAGCCTCCAGCCCTGATCTGAAGACACCAAGAAATGGAGAATCCACCACTTCCTTTGGGAGTTTGTTCCAGTGGTTAATCACCCGCCCTTGCTCCCAATTTCCAGTTTGAATTTGTCAGGCTTCAGCTTCCAGCCATTGGTGGTGTCACAAAATCCTCGGGGTGATGCTCTGGAACTGCTTCCTACGAAACCAGTCAGTACTTTGGGGGGAAGCTTCCTCTCTGTGAACAGCCTGTCTCCAGGGCTAGGAGCTTCACAGCATACAGCTTCACCTTCCTGGGGCTGACCTCGGAGCATTCGGCACCTTCTGCCCCGCCGTGCACTTCCCCACAGTGAGCCCACCCAGGCAGGGTCCTGGGGAAGCCAGTGGGTCCTACACCCCAACCTCACAATCAGACATGACTCTCAGCCAGCCAGTAAAACAGGTTTATTAGATGATAGGAACATGATCTAAAACAGAGCTTGTAGGTAGAGAGAACGCAACCCCTCCGCTGGATCCATTTTGCAGGGCAGTGAGCCAGACAGCCCGTCTGTAGCTCACTCCATGTCCCCAGTCAGATCCAGACTGAAATTCACTCTCCAGCCCCTCCTCTCTCTTTATCTCTTGGGCAGAAGGTGTCACCTCCTCCATCCCCCTCCTGGGCTCAGGTATATTCCAGAAAGGGGAGCCTCCCATCCGCACACAATATTCAGAGGAACCATTAAGACCATTCCCATTCCGTCACAGGTGGTTCTGCCTTTTTCTGCTAGATTAAAGAGCCCTTTAATAGTTATGATTTCTCCCTGCTAACGTCTTTAGACACCGTAAACAAGCCACCTCTCATCTTCTCTGTGAGAAGTAAAGCAGATTGCTCTGTAAGTCTCTTGCTGCAGACCCTGGAATCATTTTCGTTGCTTTCTTTTGCCCCCTCTCCAATTTTTCAACATCTCTTTGAAAATGTGGACCCCAGAGTTGGGTGTGGTGTCCAGTATCCATCTCCCCAATGCCATATCCAGCAGTGAAATTCCCCCTCCAATGACTCACCACTCCTCTGTCTGTACAGCCAGTGTTTACCCATCAGGGCCTGTGGCTGCTTTCATGGCAGCTGGGGCTGAGGGCTGGGGAGAGGGACCCGGCTAGCTGAGGGCCTCTCCAGGCAGGAAAGACGAGAGTGACTCTCCTCGGAGTAACTCTGCCAGACTGTGTGGGAAGGGAAAAGCCGAAGAGCCTCAAGGGGGAGGGACTGTCAGTGCAGTGATGTGAGGGCTGATGGGGCCACGTCAGATCTAAGCTACTTCTAGGGTTCCCATCACTGTGGTATCCAGGGGGTGCATTGATCCTCACAACCCACTGGAGGCAAGGCTGGGCGACTGCCCCCATCGGACAGATGGGAACGGATGCCCAGAGGCAAGTGACTTGCCACTGATAATACCCAGTGCCAGCAGCTTCCTTGCCTCACCCCCACCCTGGAGCTCTCCGCTGTCCAGCCTGGTTCCATCCCCTTTCCCCACTCATCCAGTCCTCACCCCCTGCTCCCACCTGCTGCCCCGTTACCCAGACTTCATGCCCCTCTAAGCCCATGGGGAAGCAGATCTCTTGCTCCCTTCCCTGCTCTGGTCTGGCAGGGCTGCAGTCAGTGGCTAAGGCCCTGGGGAGAGCCGTGGCCCAGACCCCACCCTGTAGTGACCCCTGTGGCTGTCCAGGGCTGGTGGAGCTGGGGTTCCACCGAGCTCTCCTCCCTGCTCCCTGAGCTGTGGAGAAGCAGGGGGTAGAGACGGTGCTGGAGGGGAAGCTCTCCATCAGGAGGAATTGCTGACAGCCCCTGCTGAGGGCAGTGGGGTGTGGTGTGGAGCTGGGGGGTTGCTGGGGGGAGTCAGGTGATTTTCAGCTGCCGTCCCATGTTTCCATAACCCCGTTTGTCTCTCTGCAGCCCCAGCCCAGTCTCGACGAGAGCGGTGGCCCTGGCAAGCCTCCCGGCAGACAGAGCTTCGTGCAGAACCACTTCCAAGCACAGTACAGGTACGTGGGGGCATACAGTTTGCCCCCGGCGTCAGCTGGGAGGGGGACGGGGGGAGCTGGGAGGTGAGGGGCTGGGATCCATCCACGTCCATGCTCCCTGCTGCCCAGAAAAGGGATATGGCGCCTGTCCTTGCGGGACCCAGGGCACGTCGGCTGCCTGCCAGCTGCATGGATCCTCCAGCGATATCCCGCTGGGCATCGAAGTACCTGGGGGTGGCGTGAAACTCCTCGGGAGCCGAACGGAAATGGTTGGTGGCTTTAGCTCTCTAGGAATGAAACCTGCAGCTGTAGGGAGAGGCTGGCCTGGCTGCCGCGTGGAGTGACTCTCCTGCTCTCCTCTCTGCTGGTGCAAAGTGCGTAACTGCAAAGCGACACATGGGGGAAAGGCGGGCAACCCGCACCCCACTACCAGCTGGGCCTGCCTTGTGCTTCCTGTTCCTGCAGTACCCAGGCAGCAGTGGGGACATACCCATGCACACGCTGTCCTGTCTGACCACAAGTCCCCCCCCGCATTTTTAAAGACTCATCAGAAAAGTGGCTACAAAATGTCCCCTCCTGCCTCCCTTTCTGTGCCCCCCATGGGGCTTCCCATCACCCCAACTCACTTTGGGGTGTGCAGAGCAGCTTTTCGCAGAGCCCAGCCCGCTGCGGGAGAGCAACCTGCAGGCATGCGCCAGCAGCTGAGACAGCAGCAGCGTCCCGGCCGCAGAGCCTTCTTTGCAGTGCGGAGCTGGATCTCCAGGTCCTGGGGCTGATCATTGAGGAAACCCGTTCCAGCCGGAGAATGGAGAGAGAATCCTCAAGGGACAGAGGGAGGAGGCCTGTAGAGAGTTCCCTGATGGTAGGGTCACTTTAAACCAGGCCTGCACAACATGCGGCCTGGGGGGCCACACGCGGCCTGCACGGTGAGTACGTGTGGGGCAAGCCAAGCGATGGGGTGGGGGGAGGTGGGTGAGGGCGGGGCTTTTTGGCCCACAGCTGGTTTTTTTGCAGTAATATGGCCCTAGCTGCTTTCCGAGTTGTGCAGGCCTGCTTTAAACCATGCCTCCTGTTTCCCGTCTCTGCTGGGAATGCTCCAGGAACATCGCGCTGGGAGAACCCCCGAGGAGGCTGTGAGGCTAACACTTCCTGGTACTGCATGTGACAACACCGACCACTACCTCCGTGGTCCCTTCCATCCAGCCATCCCAAAGTGCGTTACAGATTGCACAAACTATGGAGAGAGGAGTTGCTTCGCCTGGCAGTGAAGTGCAGCAACCTCTGGGGTGGAGCATGGCAGCTGTTTAACAGCCAAAGGCACTGCTTCGGGACAGTTTAGGACCGATTTTGAAGAAGATTATTGTATCCAACTGAATGCACAGGGGGAATTTTTGGTGGGCAAAGTGGAACAACCCAGCTTGAAATCTGAGCTTCACACCGCTCCTAGTGTCCACACGTGGGCAGGACCTGGGCTTTATATAGCGCTTGAAAGGCAGCAGGAGCACTTTGCCCCTTAGCGCCATGCTGGTGCCTGGCGTTCGGTGCCGAGTGAGAGGGCAGCGTGCTCTCTACTGAATCACCAGCGATGGCCAGAACCTGAGCTTCATTTCCCCTGAGGCAGTGTCATTGAGTGAGACGGCCTCACCCAGAAATGTGTCAATCTGGGGCGTGTTTCACCCTCCCTCCCGCCTGGATGACACCCCTGCTGTCCATCAGATAGCCTGGGCGTGAACTGTTTGTGGTGGACAATGGGAAACGCTGTCTGGACAGCTGAAGATGAGCAGGAGGAGGCAGGAAGTTTTCCTCCTGTCCATCCCGGAGTGTAAAATGCCTGGAGCCAAGGTTCTGGTTGCCAGTCCAGGGTGTGTGGAACGAAATCTGAAATGGATACAGCTTCCAGGCCAAGGCCTGTTCCTAGAGCCAGTCATAATGCCCGGGTGTCTCAGCACATCCTGGCCAGGACAGGAAGAGAAAAACCTGGAGAACCTCAAGAACGGCCCGAATGTTAAGCCAGGAAGCACGGGTGTCCCCATTAAATGTCTGTTGCCTTGAACGGATTTCTGCGCCAATCTCAATGGACACAACACTCGCTATTTCCTGGTCAAAGTGCAGAGCCGTGCTGTGGCCGATGAGCACAGAGACTCGCCTGCAGTAAGTGCTGTAGTGATAAACAATAAGAACAATCAGTTTGGGACCCTCTGCACAAACTGCGTTCCCCGAGGGGCTTCGGAGGGCGCATGAATCCACCTGCTGCTGTGTCACGATGAAGCCAGGCTAGCACAAAGGCACCCGCTCCTCCCCCAGTCTGCTAACACAGCATTATGCATGTCGGAGAGCTGGTGGCATTGAAGCTATTCCAGGAATGAGGCTTAATAAGCAGCGACTTCACCGAGCTATTGATGTGCTTTCTGCTGTCGCTGTGTGAATGTCAATTATCAGAAGGGCTGATCTGGAAAGAAAATTAAAGGGCCATTTAGGAATCAGGTGGCAAAGATCTTCATAACAAGGAGCGAGAGGTGTCACACCTGGAAATGTTGCAGAGAAATACAATTCTGGGGAGGTTTATGAGCTCTTTCGCCGGGACTATGCTTGAAAGGGAGCCCTTCAAGCAAAACCCAGGAGCTGCCAGATATAGCACTGGTCATTTTTTTTCTAGGTGGCGCTCTCCCGTAAGACCACGTTGGACAAATAACCCCGTACTTGTGGTCATGAAATAAGATGCGGCTTTTTTTTTGTGGTAGGAGATGGGATATTAACTTTGGGGCTTCAGGCATGTTCCATCTGGCCACCTAATAGTCCTATTGTGTGTCAATTGGATACAGTTTTCTTCTTCACTTCCTTTTCTGAATGTTGGACAGCTGCCATGTTCCACCCCAGAGATGGCTGCCCATCTGTGGTGAGTGCAGTGCTTTTGTTAAGTCTGAAGGAAGGGAAGGGTTGTTGCGTTGTTCTGAGTCGAGAGAACAGAGATGAACTCAGAGATTCTGCTCCAGCCAAACTCCAGAGGCGAATAACAGCAAAGAGCTTTGGGGTTAGCACAGCTGACTCTGTGAGCAGATAGATCAGGTAGCACCTGTACAGTCAGGAGACAGGAGGCAGGCATTAGCATACCTGGTTGCAGGGTTAAGACTCAGGGAGTGCCAGCTGGGCATCAGGTGATTAAGTGGCTTTGAGGATGTGGTGGTGAAGTTATTTCTCTGCAATGTCACATCAGAGTCTGTTCACAGGTGCATGGTAGCCTAGGCTCTGGAGGTGGGGAAGGGGGAGAAAAAGAGAGTGAATAGAGAAACAAACTGGTGTATAAAACGTCAGCGTTGCCAAAGCATGTGCACCAAGTTTTGCTCAGATGAACCCCTTGGTGAGTTCCCGAAGTCCCAGTGTGTATTACGAGTACTTGGCACTATGCCAGGAAAATCCAGTACCCTCTGCAAAGGGATTAAAAGCAAAGGAACCATTTGGCCTGGAGGAGTTCCCGTGTGTGATTATGGGTGTAACTCAGTGACTTCACTTAGTTAACTACCTGGTACGTGTTCTATCATCCCCACCGGGGTCGTCCTTGGTGGTTTTTACAGCACCAAGTACCTTGGCAGTGCTCAATAAATCATACACCATAGTTAGTAAATAATCAGAGACAATTGGTGCAAAGTATGACCGCTCTGTTATTCTGAGTGCTGGGGGAGTGGTGTTTTCAGCTCAGTAGGAAGCACTTTCCCCCCGGAGACAGGCCTGGCCCAATGAGGTCCCAGTGCAACTGGAGATGGCATCTTTGAGATAAGGCATATGGCAGAGGTCCCAACCCCTCGTGCCCAGTAAAGATGCCCCGACATTTTGACAAGAACGAGATGGGAGCCTCATCGTCCTAGCCAAGTCCCAGATAGGCTGGGTAGTTACATTCGCTTTTCCCCAAATTCCCGATTGCTTCCACTGGAAATAGGCTTCAGGGCAGATCCTCACAGGTGTTTAGACGCCTAACTCCCTTTGAGATTGGTGAGGGGTCAGTGCTAAATATCTTGGAGTATCTGGGCCTTCCCTTTCTGAGCTGTGGGGCAGGATTTGCCAGGGGCCGCTAAGCAGCGGCCTTGTTCCTCCCCAGAGATGATTAGCATCATGATTTGTGTTTCCATAACGTGTAGGAGCCCAAAGGCTTCAAAGAGCTGAGAGTTTGGGCTGCAATCCAATGAAGGGTGAAGAGTTTCCTGCATAGCTAGTTAGTGCCGAATCTGGGAGATGCTCAGAACTAGTCTGCACACGGGTGCAGCAGACGGGGTGATGTTAAAGTGAGGCAGCTGCCCCAGTGATCTTTGAGTGACAGGTGTCAGAGTCAGTGCTGGTGAGTGGATATGGTATTTGAATCTGAATGGGTTGTCCAGAACCTAACGATGTGTTATGTGCTAAAGAAACAGCATTGCTGGCTGGTGATAGATTCTTGGGGATCTCTTTAAGCTCCAGTTATTATCCGGCTACTGTTGTTGTTGCGTAACAATCTGAACGCAGACAACTGGTGTCATCCTCATGGGGAGGTCAGAGCCCATGGGATGTGACTTGGGGTCCGGTTGTAGCCTCCATACACGGCTGAAGATCAAGTGGGGATCTGATGGCAATGGGGGAGGGCACTGCCTCTGCTTTCCAAGCACATGGGTGCTGCAGGGGGGAGGAGGGAGCTGGCAGACAGACGTCACCATTAACTAGTCCACGTGGCCAGCAGTTACGGCATGCTAGAACCTGTGATCAGTGCGCTTCCTCTGCACTCCGAAAGGAGAGAGCCAGGGTGTTGTCTGAAGAGCCCAGGAAAGGCTTGGACAAGAGCATGAGAGCTGACCTGTTTTGAGAGCCCAGCATAGACAGGGCCTGCGGTGATTGTAATGTGTTCACTGATCTAGGTTTCTCTTTTGACCAGCCTTCACCTGCTGGCTCGCCCTGTCTGCACAGGGACTTTCCAGTGAGTTAGCAATCCCATTGGCACTAAAGAGCGTTTTTCCTAGGCAAAGCAAACCCCACGTGGTCAGCCTGCTGCAAACCCGCACGGCCCACATGATGCGCGGTATGTCCTAGATCCCAGGTCCAGGGGACAGGAGGGAGGGGTGATGAATAGGATTGACAGCTGCTGTGACCATAGTGAGAGGAGGCTGATGCGCTGAGTTTATTGAATACTCCCTGTCACAGAGTCCCCGGGGCGATGGTCTGGAACCGCTCCCTATGAAGCCAGTCAGGACTTTGTGGGGAAGCTTCCTCGCCGTAAACAGCCTGTCTTCAAGGCTAGGAGCTCCACAGGTTATAGCTTCTACCTTCCTGGGTTTGACCTCGGAGCATTCAGCCCCTTCTGCCCCTCCGTGCGCTGCCCCCAGCGAGCCCGCCCAGGCAGGGTCCTGGGGGAGCCCATGGATCCTGCACCCCAACTCCACAGTCAGACGTGACTCAGCCAGACAGTAAAACAGAGGTTTATTAGATGACAGGTGATCTAAGACAGAGCTTGTAGGTAGAGCGAACGCGACCCCTCAGCTGGATCCATTTTGGGGCCAGAGAGCCAGGCACCCTGGGTCTTTAGCTCACTCTCTGCTCCCAGCCAGATCCAGACTCAAACTCACTCCCCACCTCCTCCCCTGCTTCCTTTGTCTCCTGCCCTTTGTCTTCCTTTGTCCCCCCAACCTGGAGTCAAGTTACAACTTCAGGCATGGACACGTTCACACAATAGTCAGAGGAACCATTGAGAGCATTTCTATTCCCTCACACTCCCCTCTTTATCCCACATAGGCAAAGCTGTACAGCCCAGTGATCAGTTACCGGCATCCACCATTTGCAGCTCTCTGGCCACGTCTCCCCGTCAGAGTTTGCCAGCGTAGCTGTGTCTGGTAGAGGGTGTGTGATTTTTTTTTTTGTTTATGACAGAGGAAAAGCTTTGGGCCAGGTCCACACCAGTCAGTTTTCTTGGCGGGGTGTAAAAAGCCCATACCCCCCAGCTTAGCAAACCCCCCCGTGTCGATGCAGCCGTGCCAGCAGAAGAGGGCGTCTGTTGACACAGCTCAAGTCATTCAGGGAGGTGGTGTTACTGTACCAGGAGAAAAACTGCTTCTCTTGGCATAAGCTGCATCTACATGAGAGGCCTGGCAAAGCCACCTGCCAGAGACCTGAGGGCTGACAGCCAACCTGTTTATAACCCCCCTGTCTTTATCTATACTCCGTGCTAGGCTGTGTTTAAAAAGATGTTAACTGACATGTGCTAGAGTGGGGATGCTGCACTTCTCCTTACCTGATCTGTGCCCCTCCACCCCCTAGGGCTGGGAACCAGGCAGGGCTCTGGGAGTGAGGGACGTGGACAAGGGTAAGGAGGCTGAGGCTGGGGCCACAGCTGAGGGCGAGCACGGAGCTCCGGATGTGGGGCCAGGAGCAGAGCCCTGGGCGTGGGGCCTGCAGCCCGGGGCCAGGAGTTGAGCTTTGGGGGCGGGGCTGGCAGCTGGGACCCCAGGCACGGAGGCGGCAGACAAGACCTCGTGTGCGGGGCTGGGAACAGAGGACCGGAGACGGGGCTGGCAGCTGGGACCCCAGGCACAGGGCCAGTAGCCAAGACCCCGTGTGTGGGGCCAGGAACAGAGGACCGGGGATGGGGCTGGCAGCCTGGACCCCACATGCAGGGCCAGGAGCAGACCCCCACGTAAAACCTGGAGGCTCTGGAACGCCCTCTACACCACTAATTCCTGGGCCTATGCACGTGCCTGCTAACATGTTTGCTAAACACCCTTCATTTTCCTCCTCTAGGCGGGGCCTCAGAGAGCCAGGCCCCATGTCTCCAAACATCACTTGAATCTGTATTAGAGTAAAAATGGCTTAATGGTTTTGAAGGAGCATTATCTGGGTTGTTGATGTAATCTGCTGCTATGTTAAGTCCCGCCGAAGCACAGAGCTGTTGAAACACAGCACGTGCTGGGCTCAGCCAAATGGAAGATTTTATCGGTTGTGTCATGAAATCATAGCACCCTATTCATCTCCCGTGGAATAAAATGACTAGAGTTCCGTGTGGGGTGGTGTGAGGGAATAGAAATGCTCTCAATGGCTCCTCTGACTGTTGTGTGAAGGTGTCCATGCCTGAAGCTGTAACTTGACTCCAGGTGGAGAGCAGACAAAGGAAGCAGGGGAGGAGCTGGGGAGTGAGGGTCGGTCTGGGTCTGGCTGGGAAGAGGCAGAGAGCCACAGGCAGGCTGGCCTGGCTCTCTGGCCCCCAAAATGGATCCAGCTGAGGGGTCGCATTCGCTGCATGGTCTGCGTTAGACCAGGTACGTCATCTAATAAACCTCTGTTTTACTGGCTGGCTGAGAGTCACGTCTGACTGTGGAGTTGGGGTGCAGGATCCACGGGCTTCCCCAGGACTCCGTCTGGGCGGACTCACTGGGGGGAAGCGCACGGAGGGGCAGAAGGTGCTGAATGCTTGGAGGTCAGACCCAGGAAGGTGGAAGCTGTATGCTGTGAAGCTCCTAGCCTTGAAGACAGGCTGTTTACGGAGAAGCAGCTTCCCCCCGTGCCCCCGCCCCGAAGTCCTGACTGGCTTCATAGGGAGCGGTTCCAGACCATCGCCCCGGGGACTCCGTGACAGGTGGATTGGATGTATAGGAGTTAGAGCTGGTAAGGGCCGTCTGATTTCCTCTTCCCCATCAGCCAGGATCGCTCCCTGTGGTACTGGCCATATTTCCTAGTGCTTTATCAGGCCTGGGTTGAAATGTTTGGCACTGGCTTTCACCGTGTGGATTCAACAGAGGAATCCACCTCATCCCCAGGAAGCGGGTCTGGATCCTCCAACTACATTTTCATCGCACGCTTCCTCCCCATCCTGCCCCCCCAGCACCTCCCTAAATAATTACTCTCCCTCTTGGGGTTTTTTTGCCTTCAAATACTTGTAGACCCAGCCAGTTTCTGTAGCAGGGTGCGTGCAGCCAGAACAGAGCTGAGAATATAGAGGAGATGGCTGGGTAGGCCACTGCTGTTCCATCACTTCAAGGAGCAGGAGAGAGAAGGTCTGGAGGAGCCAGCTACTGCCGATATTGTGGGACTCTGAGTGGCAGAAACCGGGACATGGTCAGTCATGCCTAGTGGTTGGAGCAGGAGTCAATGGCCAGGAATAGAAGCCAAGGGTTAGAGATAAAGTCAGAAGTGCAGGGTCAGAGCTGGGTTATCTGAAGTGGCGCAGTGACTTACCCAAGGCTCCAGGGCAGAGCTGAAGGTTCTTAGACTCTCATTCTCTAACCACTAGATCAAACTGCCTCATATAAGCATCTCCACTGTACCACGCAACTGTCTCCATGGCAAAAGAGGATGGGTGACTAGAGCAAGGCAGAGGCTGCACTAGTGTATCTGTGAACATTTGCTCGACTTAAGCCTGGTAATTTACTTCATTCCTTACCTAACGGGGCACTGGTGAGTCATCAGCAGTTTGAATTGAACTGAGGACCTTGGGATCTTAATGCATCAGCCTTTATATTACCTGAGCGAAAGAACCCTGTTCTGTCAGCCATAGTTGTAGCAGGTTCCTCGGCCGCTATGTGGCCCCGCCACTACTAGAGGGGGATAAAGTGCCACATGATGTAAAAGTGGCCACCCCATAAACATTCATACGACTCGTTCCTGGAAAACAAAAGTCTTGTGAATATGAGTCCATGCAGAAGTTCATGCCACAAGTGACTTAACCAAGTCTCTCTTTGGTTTATTGCAAATTTCAGTCATCCAGACAGCAAGCCGAACCAATACCATGGGACCTACGTGACCAGTCATGCAGTGTTGATGGTGAATACTGAAAACAGCTGATAATTTCATCATTTATAAAGAGCTATGACCAAAATGTTGCAAAGTGGCCGATCTTGGGCCCATCAAGTGGACATGGGATGTCTTCCACCTCCCAAGATGCTGAGTACCCCTAGGACCTAGCAAATCCAGTTTTTGGGGGAGGCAGCTTGGACCTCTCACAGGGGAAGGGCAAAATCAGGGGCTGCTTTTGCAAATTTGGACCCTCGTCTGTTGGCAGTTAATGTTGCAAATGGGAAAAAGGAACTACATGTGTTGGAATAAATACTTCACTGTACGTCGTGTGCTCAACTCTGACCATGGCGCCGTGGAGCGCATGAGCTCTGGCAACCGATTGGGTGGCGAAGTCCCAAGAAACAATAATAATGATCAAAATAAAATGGGGGTGAGTAGCTCAGAGAACTCTGAGCAGTGGTGCCTTGCAGTGGAAAGCCCTTCTGGGGGCACCAGCGGTGTTTGGCAGACTCAGCAGAGGAAGCTGAAAAAGTGCTCAGAAAGCATCCTGGGAGCACATGGGACAGTCCCGGTTTTCGCCTCGGCTACAAGTCCTGGTAGCTTGGTTTACATAGGTATATTTAGGGCCCTACCAAATTCACAGTCCATTTTGGTCAATTTCACGGTCATAAGACTTTAAAAATAATAAATGTCATGATTTCAGATATTTAACTCTGAAATTTCACGGTGTTGTAATTGTAGGGTCCTGACCCAAAATGGGTCGTGGGGGGGTTGCAAGGTTATTGTAGGGTGGTCATGGAATTGTAACCCTTATTTCTGCACTGCTGCTGGAAGCAGCACTGTCTTCAGAGCTGGGTGGCCGGAGAGCAGTGGCCACACTTTCTTCTGTCCTGCTGCTTTCAGAGCTGGGCCCTCAGCCAGCAGCTGTGCTGCTCTCTGACCAGCCGACTCTGAAGGCAGCTCAGAAGTAAGGGTGGAAATACTGTGATCCCCCTACAATAATCTTGACCCCCGCAGCCCCTTTTGGGTTGGGACCCCATGAACTTTGTATAGTATAGGGTAAAAATACACAAAAGACCAGATTTCATGGTCTGTGACACATTTTTCACAGCCGTGAATTTGGGGGGCCTAGGTATATTTCTAGAGGAAGCAAATCAACTTCAGTTCTCCCCATCCATGGGGTGACGCTGTTGCTTTCAGGGGACATGCACCAGGAACGCTTCTGGCCACCTTCAGTTTGTAAAGTCTCCAGCTGTTGCCGGTTTCTTCCCCACCTTACCCAGCACAAGAAGCAGCGACCCGTGTTGATCAGGGAGAGGCAGCACAGTTGCCCCCTGGGAAAGGCCGATAACCTGATGGGAAATTGTCAAAGGCCTTTGGGTTCAAAATCGGACCCAGTTTTCCTTCCCCACGGGGTGTATCGGGGAGAAGCTGCCCTGCTGGATTCCATCCTGCCTTTCTCCTCAGCAACAGCCCTCTGGAGTTAAGTTGAACTCCTAGGGTGAAATCCTGATCCTGTGGGAGTTTTGCAGTTGACTTCAATAGGGCCAGGATTTCATGCATAGAGTTCTTGATCCTCCAGTTCCCGGAGAAGACCAAGTTGTGACTAAGGGCTAGTCTACACTGAAAAGTTACATTGGCCTCGCTATTTTTCTCGGGGTGTGAAAAATCCGCCCTCTGAGAGACAGAGCAGACAGCGCTGGGCTGAAGGAAGAATTCTTCTGTGGACCTAGCTACCATCTCTCAGGGGAGGTGGATTAACTGTAACATTGTAAGTGTAGACCTGGCCTTAATAATGTGGACGTTTTCTGTGTCGGCAGTCATTGTCTAACTTTCTCCTGAAGCATGTACACCCAGATTCCTCAGTTTGTGGCTCTGGGCTATGGTGTCTGTCTGCTCTCTTGAATTACTATCAGCTGATGACAGCGATCTCTCCAGGAGTGCCCCTGCGGTTCTTGGTGACCTGCGGATCATTGCAGAATGTAGTTGCATCTCTGCTACTTGCTCTGATGAGCCATGGGGAATTTCACTGATCCCCCTCACCAGCTAAGACACCTGAATCCTGACCCATGTGCCACCCACAGGTCTCTTGTCACCTCGGTGCAGTCGGGGAGGGACATGCCTAGAATGCCAATCCCTCTCCAATTAATTCCTCTCAGTTTAGTAAGAAAGGGTGCTGTAATTTGCATTAGCCTATCGACTTGGACCTGCGATCAAAGCCAGGCTATCTGCAGAAAGATCTATTAATTTGAAACGCTGCTTCCCTCGGAGTTTGGGGGTCTGAAAGATGACGGATAACTAAGGCTTGGACCAAAAAGGATTTTGATTGACTTTTAATTTATTTTTACCCCCTTTTTAAACAAGAAAGAGGAAAATGGCAAGAATGTAAAAAAAAAAAAAAGAAAAAGAAAAGAAATCGTGAGGTAAGCGCGTGATTGGCATTAAATATTCATTCTGGCCAGCTCTTTGATGGAGGGCTTCCTTCAAGATGCTGTAGCCGTGAGAAAATGACTCTTTGTTAGTTCTCCCTCTTGTAACTTAAAGGGGAACAGACCTGTCTGCTGTAGCCTGTTTGTTTTAGAACCAGTGGCAATGCTCATTATTCCCTTGTTTACTTCTTCATTGGTGACGTGACCAGGGAAAGCAAAGTGCCTTTGTGCCTTTTTTGCTTCTTTATGATGGAGAAAGAAGGCCTGAAAAGTTGGGTTTGGTCACTTTTATTTTTTTAATTTCTTTCTTGTTTTGTTTACTTCAGAAATAGCAGGAAAATATAGATTTGCTGGAGGTCTCATTGGAAGGCCAGAGAACTGAGGTGGGAGTTTTCACAGCCTTGAACTGCAGCAGCAGGTGCTGTGTTGAATCTTTACCAAAGAGATCTTTTCTCCCAACTGTCTGTCAGCTGTTTGAGTTAAATAGCTGCTGCCAAAAAAAAATAGCATTTTTTAAACCAGTCTGACTAATCATCCTTTCTCCTCTCTAGTAATAATAAATTATATTGCAGTTGCGCATAGGGAGCCCAGTCTTAGACCTGGACTCCTTTGTGTGAGGTGCTGTATAAAAACAGAACAAAGTCAGTCTCTTCATGACAATCTGAGGATAAGAAGAGACACACCAGATGGATACAGACCATGATAAGCCAGTATTGGTCAGTGTGACAGGCTGTGATCTTAGCACACCCGCTGCCTAGCTGTTGTCAGGTTTTCCATTGGCCCTCACAGGAAAATGGAGTTTCGAGGAGGATAACGAGGTAGCTTTGGGCATGTTTCCAGAGATCTCCCCCAACACGTGGGCGGGGGGCATGGAGAAAGCACGTAGGACCTTGTTTGGGGACGCATCGATTGACGGGGGAGGTGGTGTCATGGGCCGATTGGAGGTGGGGATTGACATCTCGATGGCATGTGAGAGATGACGAGGAGGAGGTGGCGTGGCGTCGAGGGCTCTGAAATCTCTGGTTTCACTTCCTTGGCGTCCCATGGCTTGATCCAACACTGCTGGAGGCAATGGGGGTTTTGCCACTGACTTTTCAGGGACCACAATCCTGCCCATTGTCCTCCCAGCGCTTTGGGTCTGTCCATAGAGCTTCCCCAAGGAGAAACAGGATAGACAAGACCTGAATTTCTAATATAAAATCCAGGCTTCAGCCACCCTCCGTCCTTTCTGAACCCCGACCTGCTGGAGGGCCGAGTGTGTGACAGCTTCTGCAGCAGTGAACCTCTGGGTTTGGAGTAACTCCCGGAGTGCCCCCTGCTGGGGTAAAAACCACCTTGCTGGCATTTGAGTGCCACAGGGCCACCCTGACATCTGAGGAGGGGGGTGTCTGTGGCACTGTTTCTGGCATTGCCAAGGCACTCGGCTTCGCTGCCCAGGGATTTCTGCAGAGCGCCAGGTTGGCAATACTGAAAAATGAACTCTGCTGCGTGGAGTGTCCTGGGACTAGCCTGATACTGCTGCCGCCCTACGCGGTGTCCTGGAGTCTGCAAACGCAGCGCTCACATGCTGTGCTCTGCGGAGCAGCCCTGGCACAGGGCAGCCAGCTGCAGCGTCTTGTTACAGCTGACTCAGTCCCAGGGTGGGACAGGCGATTTATAGACACATCTGAAGGACTTCTGGGGGAAGAATCTGCTCGCGGGATACTTCGTTACCCGTGACGGAGTCCCTGCTGTATCCCAGATGTACACCGAGGGTCCTGCTAGGTGCCTTCTCTTCCAGCTGGGAGGAGCATGGAAGCTGGAGATGGGCACGGAGGGTGCTTGAGACTTGTTAAATGGCAGAGACTGGCAAAGAGCATGTCCCGGATGGACGGCAAGGCAACTGCGGCCACCCGCGATTCGATTCTCTCTCCAGCTTGGATGTAACAGATGAGAAAAATCCGGCAAACAGGGATTAGCCGCCTAAGGAGCCTCTGGCTGGTCTATGCCGACTCAAGGGTGATAACTCTCATGTAACGTTTATCAGCCATGGTGCTGCTATCCACTGTTTACAGATGGGCAAACAGAGACAGCGTGACGAGTCCAAGGGCACCCAGTAGGGTTGTCACGCGTCCAGTTTTTGACTGGGACGCCCAGTCGCAAAGGACCCTGGCAGCTCAGGTCAGCACAGCTGCTAAAAGTCCATTGGCTGCAGCAACTGGCTCCACACGGCTCCTGGAAGAGGCAACATGTCCCTCCAGCTCCTAGTCAGATGGCAGGCCAGGGGGACTCTGCGCACTACCCACACCCGCAGGCCCCATCCCAAGCACCGGCTACGCAGCTCCCATTGGCTGGAAACAGTGACCAATAGGAGATGTGGGGGCAGTGCCTGAGGGTGTGGGCAGCTCATGGAGCCCCCTGACCTCCCCTGCGCCTACAAGCCACTTAGAGGGACATGTTGCTGCTTCCCAGGAGCCTCCTGAGGTCAGCACTGCCTAGAGACCAATCAGGAGTGGCGCCCATCAGTGAGTGAAGCGTTCACAGCAAGGAGAGGCCTGCTGGGATCTGCTGGTGCCTGCTGGCTGGGCGGCTCTCATCCACTCCCATGCTGGTGGAGTGAACGCAATGCTGAGACTCACCAGGCATCTGATCTGCCACAGCAGGCAGCCCAGCAGTGGTGCTTTCTTCCTGACTGTGCATTGCACCTGCATCAAGTGCCTGTTACCTGCAGCCACCTGGGCTGTTTCGCAGCAGGGGAGATGTATGCTGTCTGCAGACGCCTGGGTTTAAACCTTAGCCCCAGTGAAATCAGTGAGAGCTTTGCCTTTGACCCCACATCCCCCTGGAGTCCTCAGCACCAGTCACTTCCCATCCATGCCCAGGAATGCTCTCAGGAGAGCACGTCAGATCCCGACTCCTCCTCACACCCTCTCCTGTCACCTTCTTCTGTCAGCTCACTGGATGCTTTTATGTTTGGCTCTGGGGTGTCCCCGCCCACCTTGATCTCCTGCTCTGAGGTGTCCCCGCCCACTTTGATCTCCTTCTGGGTAATCTCATTTTCGATGAATCCAATCCCATTAACTCAACATACTGCCTTCAGGACGAGTTTATTAACAGCAGCTCTCCCTTCCGCTGAGCCCCAGAGACATCCCCGTTCCTGTCGGACTGATTATTTAGGGTTAGAGGGTGTTTTTTTTTTTCAATTTTTCAATTATTCTTTCCAAATAAACGTGCAGGACATTTTGAAAATGAGAAGTGGTTTCAAATTGGAAAAAAATGGAAGTAATTTTGTTTCAAAAATGTCAGAACAGAATATTTTGCTTTTTTGGGAATTTTTTTTTGGTTTTGTTTTTTCCAGAGTGAATAAATCAGCAAAACTGACACAAATTTGCCCAACCTTTGGGTGTCACCAAATCTGCATTTATGGCTGTAGGATGTTGGAACCCCATCACTCTCCCAGCCATGTTCTCCTCTCACTGTATTTCTAAAGTAACTCTGGTGATCTCAGTGGAGTTACACTGGGTCAAGAAAGCCCCTCACTACAGAGAGCTCTCCCTTTATAGTAACCTCCGTGCCCTTCCAAAGAGCCTTTCTTTGTAGTTATCTTCTGGAAGGAGCCTAAAGCCACCAGTGCTGGAATCCAAGGATTGACACCTATCTTGAACATTGTGGCTTCCCTTGAGGACTCTTGTATTCAGGAGGAAGTCTAAGTAAATAGCACTTTGCTCACGAGTTTACAGGTCTTTCCTAAAGCATCGGGGATTTTCAGGAAGGCTGATGTGGTTTGGCAAAGACCCACAATTCTCTGGATTTTCCCAACTCCAGTTTGAACTAGATTCAGCGAGGTTTGGACAGGTTTGAGGTTGTGGCTGTGGGCAAGTGTAGGAGGCTGGGGGTCCCCCGTATCATATTTATAACTTGAGCCACTGCTAGATTATTAAGCAAAACATTTCCATACCCAAATCAGAGCTTGTCTGGTGCTCAGTCATTGCTGTATTCTAGCCCAAGTCTCAGAAGGATGTATGGTAGGCAAGGCCCTTCATTTGTTTCACATTTCCTGGGAACATATCAGTGTTTTTTACAAAAATTAGAAAACGGTGCAAAAAGTTAACGACAAAGTTTTCTGGGTAAATGTCAGGGTTGGTATTAGGGAATGGGAGCACAGAAAAAAAGTAGCAATAGAGAAAAGTAAGAGTATTGGAAATACAAGCAGTTTAATGCTGCAGTTTGTTTCATGAATTGTACAAGACATACGTGTGTGTATGTGTTCCACTACTTTGACGTACTTACACAGTCTCACATTTACACTTAGACTAATTGATTGTTAACTTAAACACATCTACCTAATGTCAGGTAGTAGATTTTCTTATGTAAATAGTATTTTCATGTACCTGGGTGGTCGAAAATTCAGGTGAATATTGGGAAAGCCTGAATATTGGCTTTTCTAAAACCTAGGGATTTTTCAGTACAAGTTGGTAAGAGCTGAAAACGAAGGGTCTTAACAGACCTTTCGCAGGAGAGCATTAATATTGGACAGTCTACTGTGAGAAAGGAGACACGGCACAGGCTTGCGATACATGTCTCTGGAGATGTACCTTTGACAGCCTGCTGGCATTCGGATGGAATAGGTGATAGCAAATTGGTTTGATTTGTGATGCCCAGCTGGGCTCCCTGCAGTTTCAAAATCGATTCATGTCAGAGCAGGTGAATGTGCTTTGGCATGTCAGAGTCCGAAACAGAGATTCACAGCCAGAGAGGGGAAGGCTGGGCTAGTGGCTAGCGCAGCGGCCTAGGGCTTGGGAGATCCCGGCTCAGTTCCCTGTTCTGTCACAGGCTTACTGTGCGACCATGGGCAAATCCAGAGTCCTTCTGTGCCTCAGTTCCCCATTTTTTGAAAAGAAAAGTCGTTTCTAACTGAAAAACCGAAACTTCATTTTGAAAATGTCCAATTTTGGCCCTTTGTTTTTCCTTGACTTTTTTTCAAAAGTCACCGAAAGCGACCCTTTCCCGCGAACAGTCGTGCTGCCGACGAGCCAGCATTGGGTGTTGAAAAAATGCTTTGTCAAAAACTGCCCTCCCAGTTGTCGTGTTCCCTTGATGTTGCAGTCGCAATAGGAATGGGCAGTGGTTAGAGTGTGCCACGGGGACAGCGCTGGGTCCGGGGAGATGCGGCTGGGCGAAGGGGAGCTGGGGCAGGGGAACAGGACACATTGCTTTGGAAAGAGAGGAGGGTGGGTGAGCGTGGAGCCCTCAGGTGACTTCAGCTCCAAGTGGTTGTGGGGTGGCAGGTGACCTGGGATGCTTTAGTCACTGCGGTGGGAGCTGGTTTCCCACGTGTGCTTCTGCTTCCCCCGTGGTGTCACTGGCTCCTCGACGGCCACGTAGCTGGGCTTGCAAGATTGCCTAGTGGTTAGTGCAAATGCTTGGCCATCAGGAGAGGTTAATTCTAGTTCTAACCACTCTTGGGTCTAATCCTGGGGGGTGCTAAGGGCTTCGAGGGCAAAAGGCACTCAGCACCTTGCACAGGTGGGCCCTACGCTACTGAAGACAAGTCTCTTAAAGTCTCTACCCGTGCCTCAGTTTCCTCAGATGAGGGGATAGTGGCACTTGTCCGTCTCTCTTCAGCCCTTGCCGCAAGGCCAGGGATTGCAGGTAGCGGGAGCCATCTGCAAAGCCTGTCAACCTCCCGCTTTCAAACCAAGGCATCTTGGTTCTGCACCGATTCGTTGCTAGGCGACACTCTGCGTGATGTCCATCCGTCGGCCCCACCAGACTATCCTGTTGTGTCGGGAGGCCCATCCTGTGAATGCTGAATGGAGATTAGTGGCTCCGCTGCACGGGCTGATGCAACCTATAAACAAACAGCGTCATTACTACCCAGAGCTGGAGAGAAAGGAGGCCCAGCAGCCAGTGTGCAGCGCGGCCCCACCCTCCGCACACACAAGGAGGGGGAAGCTGCTTTTCTTGCTTATTCTAGTGCCACTAGAAAGTCACATGTCCTCTGGAGCTGCCCAGGCCCAGCTTTACCCTGCAATGCTAGGGCCCTTCTAGCAGACAAAGCCCGTTCCAGACAGAACTATCACTCACCCATACTGGCTGTGTGTGTGGCAGAAGGGCCCTGCCCCTAACACAGCTGTGGCCAGACTGGTGTTTGCTGCCTGACAGTGAATCGGCTCAAAGGCTGTGGGCTCGTGAGGGCGGCTTGAATGCGATCGGGCACTGGACCAGGAGGCCCTGCCAACGGAGCAGAGAGGGAAGTTGCAAGGGGATGCAAAGGGCTGGACGGGAGATCATTCCCCATGCTTCCAGGCATAAGCTAATCTCCAACTAATGGGGGCTGGGAGGGAACTTCCCCTGGGGCATGTCACTGCCTCCTGTACGTGTTCTTGTAACTTCCTCTGAAGCGGCTGGTCAACAGGTCACCAGCTGGCCCCATTGATCTCAGCCAATGTGCAGTTGCTGGGTCCCAGGGTTTTCAGGCTGGATGGCGCCTGTGCTTTGTAGAGGGGTAGGAGGAGCCTCACCTCCAGCGTTGGCTCCCTGGGCAGCACGCTGGGTCTGTGTTGAGTCGAATTTTTCTCTCTCTTTCACTCTACTCCAAGGTCACCCTCCTTTGCTTTCATTCTCTAGTTTCTCTCTCTCTCCTGCTCCATACAGGGCACATGCTGATCTTCAGAAGCATTTTCCCTTTAAATTGAAAAATATGCATCAGTCACAATTACAGGACAAAAATGGGGAGTGACCTTGGCTAGTCTGATGAATCCTAGACCCCTCCCCAAATACTCTCACAAGCCTGGATGCCATGAGTGTCTGTCTTCCACGCTCTAGGAATGAGATCGAAGCTATTCTTAAAACACAGCACAGCCACACTGGCTTTGGCTGCCGTGGTATTTTTAGAATGGTGTGAGGTGACTGAGCTTCCATCTTTATCGCTCCTCCCATCCCAAAGATCCTAAAGCAGTCCACAAATTGATATGCAAACTGTATATACTTCATCCGTCACTGAAATGCAGCTACCTCTGGCGTGGAGCACAGCAGCTATTTAAAAACAATAACACTGCACAAAGAAGCCACGGCCTCATACACCTCACAGTCACCAGCAGGGACTGAACTGAGAAGATTCAACATCAAAAGAACAAGCCCTGTCACTTGAGCTAAGGAGAAATGCCAATGGTGAAACAGCAGGCTGTTAGAGTTGCAAGGGCCAGCCACTAGATGGCGACAATAATTTGTACTAATTTGGCATATTGCAGTTACCCAGCGGCATGGGAAAGGAAGTGGTTAGCAAGGCGTTTTAATGACTCCATAAACTCAGGCATAGATGACGCATAGACAGGGCATGTGGGGTCAAGTGCTCTCCCCCCCGCCGCCCCCACATTTCTGCTTGGCCTGGCTTGCGGGAGTTTCAAATGGGAAAGTATTAGTTGCGTTGGAGGAGATGGGGATTAATATGAGAACTGAAAGTTGGAGAAGGGACTGATAAAAGGGGAGACTACTAGGGTCATACTGAAAGGTGAATTGTCAGGTGGGAGGGAGGTTACTAGTAGAGTTCCTCAAGGATCAGTCTTGGGACCACCTTATTTAGCATTGGTGAGACTTCATTTGGTCTATTCTGTACAGTTCTGGTCTCCCATGTTTAAGAAAGATTCATTCAAATTGGGACAGGTGCAGAGAAGGGCTACTAGGATGATCTGAGGAATGGGAAACCTGCCTCATGAGAGGAGTCTTATGGAGCTTGGCTTGTTTAGTCTAAGGGCTTGTCTACATTACCTGCTGGATCGACGGTCAGTGATCGATCCAGCGATCGATGGGCAGCGATCAATCTAGTCTAGGTAAAATAAATTGACTGCCGAGCACCCTCCTGTCGTCTCCGGTACTCCACTGGAGCGAGAGGCGCAGGTGTAGTCGACGGAGGAGCATCAGCAGTCAACTTACCGCAGGACAGATTTATTGTTGAATTATTCATGTAGCTGAAGTTGCGTAACTTAGATTGATCCCCCCAGTGTAGACCAGACCTTACAAAATGAAGGCTGAGGGGAGATATGATTGCTCTCTATAAATACATCAGAGGGATGAATATCAGGGAGGGAGAGGAGTTATTTAAGTTAACAGCCAGTGCTGGCACAAGAACAAATGGATATAAACTGGCCATCAAGTTTTCAAGTTTAGGCTTGAAATTAGATGAAGGTTTCTAACCATCAGAGGAGTGAAGTTCTGGAACAGCCTCTCAAGGAGAGCAGTGGAAGCAAAAAACCTAACTGGCTTCAAGAATGAGCTTGATAAATGTATGGAGAGGATGGGATGGTGAGGTTGCCTACAATGGCATGCAGCTCTTCCATGACTGCTATTAGCTAATAGCCCCCAAGGGCCAGTGCTGGGACACTAGCTGGGGAGGGCTCTGAGTTACTACAGAGAATTCTTTCCCAGGTATCTCGCCAGTGGATCTCACCCTCATGCTCACGGTCTAACTGATTGCTGTACTTGGGGTTGAGATGGAATTTTCCCCAGGTCAGATCAGCAGAGACCCTGGGGGTTTTCATCTTCCAGTGAAGTGTTAGGCACGGGCCACTTGGTGGTTTGAACTAGAGTTAATGGTGGATTCTCTGTAACCTAGAGCCTTTAAATCAGGATTTGAGGACTTCCGTAACTCAGCCAGAGGTTAGGGTCTGTTTCAGGTGTTGTTGGGTGAGGTTCTGTGGCCATTTATATGCAGGATGATGACCATGGTGGTCCCTTCTGGCCTTAAAGCCTACGAGTCTGTGAGCACATTACAGCTACACAGCAGCCTGGGGCAGGAAGTGGATGGTACTACATGTGGCTGAAAAGACCTGGGGATTTATAACGTTAAATGTAATCACCATTTTACCAGTGCTGAAAGGACATTGGGAAAGAGCAAGATGAACGAAATATGTACAAAATTCTACAATGACCTCTACCCCTCGCTTGTCAATGTGCAGCATACACTGCCAAGGCAGCAGGTTGCAGAAGAAGTTCCCGATGTTATGTGGGAAGAAATTGAATATGCAGTTTATAACATAAAGAGAGGGAAGAGTCCAGGAGCAGACAATGTTTGGCCAGAATATCTCAAAGCAGGGGAAGATACTCTTCAAAACATTGGCACAACGGTTCACCATCTACCTCAATAGCAATGTGTTCCAGATGCATGGAAGAAATCAAAAACAATACTATTGATAAAGGCGATCCAGAAGAACTGATCAACTACCATCTGATCACACTCCTTTCACAAATGTAAAAAGCCTTCACCTGCATCATGCTCAATCAGATTAAGAATATTGAAATGCACAAAAGCAGAGAACAAGCTGTTTTCTGCACAGGGTTTTGAACAATTGATCCTATCCACTCAGTTCAGCAGCTCATTGAAAAATGAAAGAATACAAAGTACCATTGTATATTGCATTTGTCGACTACAAAAAGGCATTTGACTCCGTAGAGATTAACACTGTACTCAACACGCTCAATGAAATCAGAATCAACCCGAGATACATTGACCTGCTGGAAGAAATTAACTGCAAATGCTGGACAGAGATAACATTATTCAATGTCCCCTGCATTATTACGATACACAGAGGAGTTAGAGAACCTCACCAAAGCTGTTTGCAGCACTACTGGAGTCACTGTTCAAGAAATTGAATTGAGAAGAAGGAATCAGAATTGACAGAGAACAATTAATGCATCTTCTCTTTGCTGAGGTCTGTAATACTGGCAACACAACAGAACTGGAGAATAAATACTGGCAACACAGCAGAACTGGATAATAAATTGCAGCAACTGCAAACACTTTCACATGATATTGGGTTGGAAGTGAACACGTTGAAGACAAAGTGCCTGGGGAATGAGCATTGTGCAGAAGAAATCATCACTGTAAACGGGAAAGAAATTGAGGAGGTTGACAAATATATTTACCTGGGTCAGCAGCTGAGCAGACAACTCATTCAAAGGAGAATGCAGTAGAAGGGGCAAGTTTCAACAAAATAAAGATGTCTCTCATGGATGATGAACGGCCCATGAAGAAAAGGAAAAAAAACATTTAACTCCACTGTTATTCCAGCAGTGATTTACGGAGCAGAAAGCTGGTCAATGACGAAAATGGAGGAAAAAATTCACTGTCACCCAGAGAGCATTGGAAAGGCGAATCGGTAAGATATCACTCCTCGATCCTATACCGAACGAGGAGATCAGAAAGCGTACAGAGGTGACAGATGTAGTGCAGACAATGTACGATGCAAAGCGAAGATGGGTGGGTCATGGAGTCCGCAGGCAAGACAATATGTGGATAAACCCACATCAGTGACTGGATCCCCAGTGACCACAAGCTGGGCAGACTGAAAACACACATGGCCAATCCAATGACAAAACTCTTTGGCCAGAAATGGAAAGAACGTGCTCACAACAAAATAGAATGGTGTGGCGTCGACTTGCGTTCGTGGAGGGACGGACTGGAAGTAATAATGTAATCCCAGCCAGTCTGTTATAGAATTTAGCCAGGCCTAACAAAACCATTCCACTGGCCAGAAGAGAAGCAGCCTCCTCAGTGACCGCTGTGCTCATGGCCTGAGTTCACCACCAGATCTAGTAGAGGGCAGCTCCAGCATCCCCATGCCTGGCACAGGCTGGCTTCAGAGTGAAGAGCGCCACCTACTGGATTTTGGGCCACTGTTGTCAGAAAGACCAAGTCGCTTGCTCTTTAGTTGGAATATCTAAGAGGCTACAACATGGGCGTAGGAGGCAGCAGGAAGGAAGTATCTGATACTAGAGGTGAGCTTTTCATGGGGACTTCAGAGTTCAACTCCTGCTGAAAGTGCTTTGTCCCCCATCGGAGGCTTCCCCTGAAAGTGTCCCCCTGTATATGCAGGAGGAGGGCAAAGAGTGACAGAGGAGTTTTCTCTTTCCTATGGAGTGGTACCTGGCAGGAGGGACCCATTTGTTGGACCCAGTATCTGGTCCCAAACTAGGCGGACCGTTGGTTGGACCCGGTATCCGGTCCCAGACTGGATGGATCGTTGGTTGGACTGGGTCGTTTTGTTCCCGTAGCATGGACCATGCACTGCCAGGAGAACAATCCACGTAACACTCCCCAAGCATGGCAGGGCCATGGTGTCCCTGAGCTAGGACACAACAGTGAATGCCACATCCCTGCCCCCATGCAGACCCCCTCTGGGAGGAGCTTTCAGAGCCCTGCAGGGAGTGGGGAAAACACACCCTGTTCATTCGCCTTCGGGGGAGGGCGACAAGCAGGGAGAAGGGTGGACATGATCTCAAAAGTTTCACTGGAGGGGGGAGGCTTTTCTGAAGGGAGATGCTTCGAGCTGTAACCTGAGATGAGAAGGGGGAGGGGAGTTGACACCTACGGCCCGGGAAGTGAACAAAGGAAGGCAGATGGGTGGAGGGATTGAAGACCAGTAGAAGCTGTCTGGGGAAGAGAGGTGGGGAGCCCGGATTCGGGGTCTCATCTCCCTGCTCCCAAGAAGGGCCTGACTAAGGGGGCCTGTTTGTACTGACAAGCTTGGAGTTGGATTGTGTTCCTGGCATCTCCAATAAACCTTCTGATCTACTGGCTGGCTAAGAATCACTGTGAATCCCAGGAAGTGGGGGTGTGTGGGAACGGGACTCCCCCACCCCCTGTGACAGGGGCATCGTGCTCTCCACAGTGAGGACCCTCCCCCGACAGCAGTGTGTGCATCACCTGTGCCGCCAGCCAGACATACACATGTCACGGAAATGCAGCGACTGTCCCAGTGCAATCATCCAGCTCGGAGCGGTCTGCCTGCACATAGCCCCCGCTCTCAATTCTGAGCACAGCCTGGCTCGGCAGCAGACAGTTCGCCTTGGGTGAGACCACGAGAGAGCAATCCTAATGCATCCTCTCACCTCCAGGCTCTTCTCTCACCATACAGCCAGCTCTGCCCTCCTGCTGGTAGCCCCTAAGCCTCGGCCACGATGCTCGCCCGTGTGCGCTTCAGTCCCCAGCCAAAGGCGGGAGCGGGCTGGGCTCTTAATGAACTCTGGTCCCCGGTAAAATGAGCTTCTGGAGCAGGTGGGGGCGTTGGATGCTCTGGTCTGGCCTGACCCGTCTGAGTGGCCTGGGATTGTGTTGCCGCACAAGGTGCATCTACGACTCCCGAACTTCTTGTGCTGGTGAGCAAAGCAGGTGAAAGGTGAATGGGTGGCTCATTGCCCCCTGCTGCCATGCTGTCAGGCCCACGCTGCGTGCACGTGTGGGTGGGGGTTGCAGGAGAGAGGCTGGTGCAGTGGCTGTCTCAGCAGCTCAGCCCCAAACTTAAACTGACCCCCTGTTGCAATGCGGTTATCTCCCCATTGAGCTCAAACCCTGCACTGGTACCTGGGGCCATGGCCTCACTGGTGCTGGGTCCGGAGCCCAGAGTACACCTGGTTTACCAGCCAGCTCCTCTTTTAAATGCCACAGTGCTCATTGAGATTGGACACATCTATATCCTCCCCCACCCCACGATCTGTACACGGCCTCTAGGCCCTGCTCTCGACCACTAGCAAGGCAAAGGTCAGGGTGGGGCTGAAGCAGATACATCAGCTGCTGTCACACATCCAGGGAGGGCTAAGTCCAGCAGTTTCTGCCAAAGGAAACGTTGTGCTGCCCTGGCTGGTGGCAAAAGGAGGATTGGTAGGACATAGCCTCTTGTCCAGGGGCTTTTCCAGAATCCAGGGCCGGGTGCCCTGCTGGTACCCAGCACAGCTCCAGCCATGCCAATGGAGGTCGCTAAGGATCTGGCTCACGATGCCCAAAGCTATAATGTGTGAGCTGCCAAGGGAGAGGAGGCCCAGGCCCACATATGGACAGCTCCCAGGGATTTGGATCATCGGCAAGAGGTTCAGCTACCAGGCAGATGGGTGGGGAATGGACAGACGGACATATGCCCCAGCCTGTCTCGGTTCTGTGAAGCTTCTTCCCCCTTTGTGCTTGGTCCTCTTTTTCTTCTCCCTCTGATGCCCGCAGGGAGAGGCGAAGGTCCCACGCGGTGTATGAGTGAAGCAGGCAGCGCAGGGATGGAGCCATCAGTGCGTCTTTTCCTGAGGCTAAATATGCCCTCTGCCTGGAGTGGAGAACCCAAGGCTACTGGCACTCGCCCCATGCAGCTCACTGCATGGGCACTCTCAGGGCATGGAGAAACCACTGAGAAGAGTGCATGCTCCTGCCTTTCTGTCTGGACAGATGCCCCCCACCCCACCGGAACTGGGGAGTGTATGAGTTTGTGACATTCCCCATGGTACAATCTGGACTGTTGGACAGCTGTGTCCCCTCAGTTCTCCAAGCAGGGGTGCCTCTTACACTGCTTCACTGAGAGAGCCCCCACTCCTGATCCGCTCTTACACAGCCTCTAACATGCAAATTACCCCCCAGCTATGCTGCAAGGGTGCTTCTGACAGCCAGCCTGCCACCCTTGAATTACACTGCAGAACGACACCAGAAAATTCCCAACCTCAGACTTGTGCATCTCATACTGTCCAGGCCGCTCCTGGACAACGCAAGCTCATAGAACGTCTGTCATTTCATTAATAGGAAATGCTATGCACAAAGCTGGTTATCTCAATGGTGTTCCTAAACACGTCACTCCAAACACACTGGCTTAGCTAAAGCAATAAAAGAAATGTATTAACTACAAAAGAGAGATTTTAAGCGATTACAAGTAATGCGGCCTAAAAATCAGAATTTGGTTACAAGAAAATAGAAAGTAAAAGGCAAAGGAAAACCTAGGGCCACATCTACACCAGCGAGCTTGCAGCAGGACAGCTGTACCAATGCAGCTGCACTCGCTTGGGTAGCTGCATTGTGCTGATGTGAGAGCGCGCTCACCCCCACGAGCGACAGTCACAATGTCAGCAGGAGAAACTCTCCCACAGACAGCACTGTCCACACTACCACTTGTGCTAGCAAAACGTATGTTGCTCACAGAGGTATTTTTTCACACCCTTGCACGAGATCAATTATACAGACAAATGTGGTAGTGGAGACATGGCCTAACTTAACAAGCTAAGTGAACTTAAAGCCAAGGGGTCTATCTCACCATATGGTCTTCTGCATTCTTATTGGCTGGTTGCCGTTCAACCAGGACCCCTTCTCTAGTCCAGTGCTCCTTTCCTCATTCTCCAGGCATTGTGGATGTCATGGGCAGAGAGAAAGGGAGGAGAGAGGTGATTTGGAGCCTCTGTTCCTCATTTTTACATTTTCCTCCTTTTTAAGAACTATCTTCAGCTAGGGTTCAGGTGATAGAGAGACTTTTTGCACAGGAACCCCCACCTGTTCCATTCCCAAGATATACATGTTTCACTCACGTCCTTTTTCCTGCCAAAGAATGGCCGCTTAACTAAGTGATGGTCCATTTGATTGTGTTGACACCTGGCTGAAGTGCTGGCTAGCCATTTAGCTCTGGGGAACTTATTTGAAGTTGTTTCCCTAGACTTGGAACATGTCTTGTCCTGTAGAATTTTATAATTTTACATACAATGTTGCCACACACATTTTATTGGGACATTAATGCTCAGCAGAATATGAGCTTTCCAGTGATACCTCACAAGGCATACCTTATGGAAAATGTATCATAGTCCTGTAAAAAGGATTAACATAAGGGTATAGACTGTCACAGGATTTCAATGCCAAAGTACAGAGCTTTATGGGAAATCACCACCAGACCCACTAGGAATCCCACTGTGTTTTCTGGCTGCACTCAGCCTAGAAGGGGAGAATATCCATCTGTGTGCAGTGCCCTATGCAATGGGGGAGAGCATCCCATCTGTATGCAATGACCACTGTAATGGTGAAAGCCCCGCCATCTGTGTGAGTGCTTGGTGCAATTGGGAAGAGCCTCCCGTCTGTGTGCAGTGCTCAGTGCAGTGGGGAGAGCCCCTCATCTGTGTTCAGTGCTCAGTGCAATGGGGGAGACACCTCGTCTGTGTGCAGTGCTCAGTGCAGTGGGGAGAGCCCCCTATCTGTGCTCAGTGCAGTGGGGAGAACACCTTGTCTGTGTGCAGTGCTCAGTGCAGTGGG
>ML677373.1:6463946-6520201 GCA_007922305.1 Dermatemys mawii
GCAGTGGGGAGAACACCTTGTCTGTGTGCAGTGCTCAGTGCAGTGGGAGAGAACCCCCTCCCCCATCTGTGTGAGCACTAAATGTAATGGGGGATGAGTCCCTTGGTCTCTGTCATGCTCCCTGCACTGGGGTATGTGACACTAAAGTGGCTGGGCCTTGCTAGGGCCCAGTGCAGTGTCCTCCCGTCGCAGGCAGCTGGACTTTCCTGATGTGATGTGGCAGGCTGCACAGCAAACGTCCTGGTGACCTGACTCACCAGAAAAGCTGTAGGCCCGGCTCAGGGTGCTGGGATAGGGGCTGCTCGCTGCGCCTTCCGCTCGCTGTGGGATGGGGAAGAGAAGGGGCGACTTGCTCAGCCAGAGGCCATCATCCCCGTGGAGGGCAGCAGAGGGAAAGTCATGCTCCAGGACTTGGCGGGGGAAGTGGCTCCACGCCGGCAGTGGTCCATGACCACGCTGCAGAGCTGGGATCCAGAGCCATGCGGGGCACATCCTGGGGAGCTCAGATGTGGGGCCACATCTAAATTCTAGGGCCCCCGTGTGATGTGATGAGCTTCACTGGCCCCATGGCTCTTACTTGGATGCTGCTGGGCCGGGGGAGGGGCTGGGCCCCAGGCTCTGAGCAGCGGGCCGGGAGTGAGAGCTGTTAATGTGAGGGATTGAGGCCCTCCTCACTTACTCATTGATTCGCTGAGATAATTGGGCCTCCCTAAAGACGGCCGGAAATCAATGCGACCGTTTATCAAGGCTGATGCCGGCGTCCTCTGAGCCGAGCCGTGCACCCGGCCAGCCCGGGGTAAATCCGGATGATACAATGGAGTTACTCCACCGGGACAAGGAGCGGTCTCTCCTGTGTGGGGGGCAGAGACTGGAGGCTTCACCAGGGGCCCACCAGCTCCGCTGAGATGAGACCCAGCCGAGGGGTTGCTCCTTCCTCTGTCTGCTCTCCCCCGGCACCAGCCGCATTTCCGGAGCCAGGCTCTGTGTTCTGTGACCCGATTCCACCTTTTAACAAACAACGTGAACAATCGCTGGCCCGGCGCCAATTTCTCAGCTGTCTCCAAGGGCAGCCAGGGGCCTGGGAGCCAAGTGAGACGGGAGTTCATTAACTGGGGGCCTGACAGAGCCGTCAGCGCCACTGTGGGGAGGCTGGGCCAGAGTTCAATGGGGTAACGGGTGGGGCAGGGAAGGCTGTTTCACGGTGGCCCCAGGCTGGCCGGTGGAGCTGCGTTGGAGGGAGCGGCACATGCTGATTGCCTGCAGGAAGCGGGGGGCCTCCGGATGGGGGTTCCCCTCTTGTCTCTGCTCTCATGGGCTAGGGATGTGGGAGAGCTGGGGTCAGTCCTTAGCTGTGCCACAGCCCTTGGGCCATGGCTTCATCTCTTAGCCCCACAGGGCCTGGGCGGCTCAGTCCGTCCGCATGAGGGAGCGGCTCAGTTGCTACAGGATGGGAGCCCCCCGGGAAGTCCATGGCAACAATGCCACCCTGGCAGCGGCACGTGTCAGGGCTACCACTCTTGCCGCACACAGGCGCACACAGGGTCACGCCCTGCCCTTCTCGGCTGGAGGGTTAGCAGCAGCAGTTAGTGACAGTCCCCATCGCCTTCGTATCTGCATGTCTGAGGAGCAGACCTGACTGTTACTACGCCACATCCCGGGATAGCAAGCGCCACAGACAGGCTGTGTAAATGGAGACAGCGGGTCCCTGCAGCTCAGGTGCAGTCCCCTGGGTCTGTCTGGGAGGACTCCGGTCGGGGAGCCCAGGCACTTAGCGGCCCCAGGCTCTGTTCTTGGCTTTGTCTGCGTGTCCTTAGGCTTAAAATGCTGCCGCTGCACTCTTGTAGCACTTCAGTGGCTGCGGAGATGGGAGGAATTCATCCCTCAACTTAGCGCTCTTTGCACAGGGCCTTAGGTCAGTGGAACTGCATTGCTCAGGAGTGAGGGTTTTTCAAACCCCGGAGCGATGGCTGGACTGATTTGATTTTCTAACCTGGCCCAGCCACTAGGTTCTCTGATTTCTAAAGGTTTTTAGCCTTGCCTGTTCTCCTGCTGTGCGGGGCCGTGCAGTGAACGGACAGGTTCTCAGATCCTGCTGTGAGGCGGAGTCAGATATCCATTAGATTGTATTGATAATCTAGGGCTCTTCCTCCACTGAGAGCAAGTCCCTGGCTGAGGGAGCCATCTCACTGCAGCAGAGGTGTTCTGGGTCATCCCTCCCCCTTTTGCTGCATTTGGTATCCTGTCAGCATGAACTAGTACATGGCAGCTCCTGTATGATCACTGGTAACTGTCTGTTCCTGCTAATAACAACACACAGTCTATTGCATTCTCCATCCATGGATCTCAAAGGAGAGCAGTGTCATTGGCCCTGTTTTACAGATGAGGAAACTGAGGCAGGGAGCAGGGCAATGACATGCCCAAGGTCACTCAGCAGGCCAGTGGCAGGGATAGAGCCTCCTGAGACCCAGTCCAGTGTTCTAGCTGCTAGGCTATTCTGCTAGCAGAGAGGCTAGAAGTAAGCAAGGGCTGGCCACTGTGCAGGGACCCAAGAGGAGGTTAGGTATCATAAACCCTCTGGGCTCCACGCAGAGGCAAGCCATAGTCCACCCCTCTGTGTCCAACTTGACTCAAGGCAGGATCTGGTCCCTGGTTCTAGGGTGGATGCTGAAGATGGAGCGTTTGCAGCAGAATCATTCGTGTGCTGCCTGCTCCTCAGCTGTGCACCCGTGCCCCCTTTAGCTTCTCCACTCCTTCGCCGCCTTCTTTAACTGCCTCCCACCCCCCGAACCACTGGTGGTCTAGGGAACTGCCAGCCCCATGGGCTGCCTCCGTGCCTGTGCTGCATTTCCAGGCTATTTGATAATTTGTTCTGCGTGTCGTTAGCGGCTGGATTCCTGACAAAGCGCCCCACGCCGTGTGCTCAATGGGAATCAGAAAGCAGCAGCCTTTTGCTTTGGTCACCAAAGACAGCCTCCCTGTATCTCTCGATTGTGCCGGAGGTATTGAAGCATTCATCTTTGCTCTGATTTCCTGCCCGGTTCCTTACAAGAAAGGCTGAAATGTTCCTTCTTTTCAGGTACTCTGAAGAGCTGATGCACTTAAATATCCAGGGGCAGTGGCATTCATTTGCCTCCCCTTCACATTTTCTTTTTTAAAATAACTCTGCAGTGCATGGGAAAGAAGCCGGATGGACTCTCTGAAGATAGATTGTCAGCCGTGGGGCAGGGGCCATCTGTTTATTTGTTGTGTGTGTCCAGCACCTAGCGCAAAAGGGTCCCGCCTCCTGCCTGGGCTCCTGGGTGCCGATACCATAAATAGCAAATACTAATAACAGTTGCCCTGGTAGAGTAGCAGTGCAAGCTTCCCCACTTCCTCACATCCCATTGCCCAGACTCAAGGCAGCCACCTCTGGGGAGAGACAGCAGCTCACAGGAACACAGGTACCAGCTGCCTCAGAGGAACAAATCCCATAGCTGGTAGCTGTGGAGTAATCCACCCACTGAAGTGCTACAAGGGTGCAGCGGCAGCGTTTTAAGTGTAGATGAGCCCTAAGGACACGCAGACAGAGCCAAGAACAGAGCCTGGGGCCACTAAATGCCTGGGCTCCCCTGACCAGAGTCCTCCCAGATAGGCCCAGGGGACGGCACCTGAGCTGCAGGGACCCGCTGTCTCCATTTACACAGCCTGTCTGTGGCGCTTGCTATCCCGGGACGTGGCGTAGTAACAATCAGGTCTGCTCCTCAGACGTGCAGATACGAAGGCGATGGGGACTGTCCAGACCGGTAGACACTGCTGCTAACCCTCCAGCCGAGAAGGGCAGGGCATGACCCTGCGTGCGCCTGTGTGCGGCAAGAGTGGCAGCCCCGACACGTGCCGCTGCCAGGGGGGTGTTGTTGCCATGGACTTCCCGGGGGGCTCCCATCCTGTAGCAACCAAGCCGCTTCCTGTGCACTTGGATTGCTGTGGGGTAATCTGCCCCCAGGGGATGTTTCCTCTGAATGCCCCCCTTCAGTGAGTGGTTAACCTGTGTCCTGGAACAAACAGATGTTGTCATTGTCTGTACCTGTCAGTTCTTGTTTGAACACCTGCTGAGATCTTGACTTCCCCCACATCCAGGGGCAGGGAGTTCCGCAGGCTCTTGGGTGATCAAGCATTTTCCGGCATTGGTTCCACATGTGCTGCCTTTCGCTCTCATTCACCACCTGCTTTGAGTTGCACTGGTGTCGATAACAAGGAAGGCAGCACACAGGGAGGGGGTCTGTTTGGACCAGAGCCAGCAGAGGGGGTTGAAGCACTGTGTGTGTGTGTATGTGTCATGACTTGCTCTTGCTAAGAGATGACCAAGGGGAGATTTGGCCGCATACAGGCAGTGGAAGGGTGTGAATATGCTGCTGGAGGAGGGTATTGAAGGCAATGTGGGGGGCTAGAGCCAGGAGTAAGGGGATGAAAGCCAGGTTTCTCCCCGGCCTACTGGGCCCTTGTCTGGCAGGAGCACTGCTGAGTCCTCCCCCCCGAAATAAAGGGGCGACAAGCTGTCTGGTGCTCCCCTGGCACACCCCTTCCTAGGAGGCAATGTGTGTTCCCCTCTGTGGCCATCCAGCTCTGCCCTATCTCCTGAGGAGACTGGTCCAGTGACTGGCACACAAGCCTGGCACAGGCTTCCTGGGTAGCCTTGGGCAGTCACTTTGCCTCTTTCTGCCTCTGTTCCTCACCTGTGCGCTGGGGTGCATGGCATGGCACAGCCTTGGGGGGGGGCTGTGGGGATGAGTAAGTGACGGGGCCAGGTAGACGGGCAGAGTGACAGTCCATGCACCTGGTCAGGTTCGGGAACTCGGAGTGATGTTGGGTCATTGCTTCATTGCTGCTGCTTCTTCCTTGCGTCAGTCCCGGTAGATGGGCCCGCTCCCCCAGACGTGCTCTGTTCAGCGCCATCACCTCACGTGCTAACGGGTCTTCTTGGGTTGGCCTCTCTGTCCTTTGCTCAGGGTTGTGGGTTTCTTGAGTGACCCTTCGTTGCCAGCGTGCCCTTGCTGTCATTTACGGGTGTCACTTGGAGCGTGTCTCTAATGTACACGTTCCTCGCGGGGTCCTTCTCGCGTACACCACTCATCTTTCCCCGCAGTCCCATTGCTGGGGAATGGTTGTTTGCTCACCTGGTTTCTTTGTTCCCAGTGCTCAGCGGCACACCCCCCACTGTGTAGACCTTCCCTTTTCACCTTACCGGCATCTTTCTGCCCCACGTCTCCCTCTCCAGCTGAACCATGCAGCCTCTTTGCTGGGGCCATTTAATTAGGCTGGGAGACATGCTGGAGTAGACAGGGTAGGGAGCCAATAGTCTGGATTAGATGAGCACAGAGCTCTGTCCCTCTCTGGCGTGAGGATCCAGACATGTCCTGGCAAACCACCATACGCTCCCTGGTACACACTGCACCGGGGAGAGCGCTCGTTCAGGCAGATGGTCGGATGGCACCGAGATGCAGCCGCGCCCAAATGGCAGCGTGGCAGAGTTAGCGAATCAGCGGGGCCTTCCCCTTTAGACTTTTTTGGGCATGTCCAGTGTGGGTCTCAGATTCTCGGCAGGTGTGTGCACTGCAGGGTAACACATGAAGGCTGCAGCCCATGCAGAAGCTGATGCTTGCACCGCGTTGCCTGCACATCTGTCTGGAAATGCTCCCCTGAGTATTAAGGGGAAATCGCATCTGCCTTGGGTTTTGGATTGAACATGTGCACATGGCTACCGCTGGCTAATCCCTGTGCAATGAACTGGCTCTCGGAGCACGGAGATCATCTGGATACAAGGAAGATCCACGAATGGCATGTGATGGTCACGTTTTGACCTGTGCTCTCCTCCGTGTGGCTTAACCCCATCCTCACGCACATACTAGTGCGCATGCAGATCTATTCAGCTGGGGCACTTTGGAGAGCAACGTCTGTTTGATGTGAGGCTGCGTTTTAACCTCGGGAAAGGCTTAGGTTGAAGCCAGGTTAAATAGATGAAAAATGAAGAAAAGCAGAGCTCTGGGAGCTTGAAGAGCCGGAGATGTGAAGCCCCCACAGCTTCCTGAAAAATGTCTTGTGTGAGAAGCAACACACACCAAGCTCAGCCAGCCCAGGCCATCCCACACCAAGTCTCTTCCTGCCCCAGCTATGCCCTGTGCCTTTCTGGCACGCTCCGGCCTGGCACCAGGAACCACGCCTCCCAGAGGACCAGAATAATTGTCTGCAGTGTGTGGCCCGTTCCCCGGCTCCATCCCTGCAGTGCCGGCTTGTACCGAGATCTCCTCTTACGGGATCAGAGACGTGTAAATCCGGAGGGCCCGTGTAGCGTGAATGAGCAGCTGGCGGAGATAAGCCGTTGGCGTGAGATGGTGGGGTCACTCTGAAATTTCCACGGCACGTTCCATGGATCGGGTGCAGATGGGTGGCGGGGCCTCTCTTCCTTTCGTGCTGTGGAGGGAGCTGGCTGGTGCCTGGCCCAGCTTTGGCTCCAGGAAATAACCAGTGAGCATCACCTGATGGAGAGGAGCAGCCAGCTGGTGCCACTCCACAGGTGGTTTGCTAACGACAGATGAATGGCACAGCCAAGGGCAGAGGACACTGAGGGGAGCCCCTGTGATGGGCTGAACTGGAGAGCGGCGCCTGCGGGAACGGGGGAGCCGGGGCTCTTGTAATGCGGGGCTGCTGCTGCACAACAATGAAGTGCCTTGGCAAAGAGATACGGGGCAGACAGCACGCTCCGGGCCGGCAGCATTTCTGTGCCCTGAGGCAGAGCTACCACAGATCCCCTCCCCACCCTCTCCCGCGCACACCCAGGCACAGAGGAGAGAAGCAGCCACAGCAAGGGGCGATGCCTCAGCCTCGGATCACCGCCCTTCGTGGGGGACACTCCGTCCTCGGTGGCGATCAAAGCGCTGCCGGGAGGGTTTCACTGCAGCGAATTCCGGACAACTGGGGGAGACAGTCTGGCCTGGGATCTGAGTCAGGCTGCAAGAGGCATGACAGACAGCCCAGTGCCTCAGATTTGTTTGTATCTGTGGCCATCTCAAGCCAGCTAGGCCTTTGCGGGCCCCTCCCCGGTCTCGGGCAGGGACACAGTGCCAGGATTTGGGAAGAGAGGCACAGAAAAGCGGCAGAGGTTAAAGGGAACCAGCCCCTTCTGTGGCAGGGCTCCCTGTCCAGGCCTCAGCCTGGCTGAGGCCTAGTATGGTTGCTAATAAGAACAGGAGGGGAGAGAGCTACTACAAACCAGGGGATGAAACTGACCAAAGTCGGGAGTGGGCTGGTTGTCAGGCGAAACTTCCTCATGGGCAGATCCACAGATGTGGAAGGGGAGGAAGCCCAATTGCCTAGATGGTTTCAGTGCAGACTGGGCTGGAGAACAGTGTGTGCACCGCGACAATCCTGCACTGGAAGGTGAATCGCAGCCGGGAATCCCGGAACTGGAGCTGTGCCCTCAGCCGGGCAGAGGGATCCTGCCCCTGGTTGCTTTGCGCCCTGCGTGGGTTGCACTCTGGGTCGGATCTGCCTGGGTTTAATTTGACTCTGGTTTCTTGTTTCATTTTTAGGTCCTCCTTGACCTGCCCGCACTGCCTGAAGCAGAGCAACACCTTTGACCCCTTCCTGTGTGTCTCGTTACCCATCCCCCTGCGCCAGACCAGGTACGTGAAGGCAGCACCGCTGCTCTGCTCTGAGCTTGCACCTGCAATGGGCCCCTGGGGAACATCTTCCATCCTCACTCCGTCCCCCTCATCCCTGCCCCTCTCCAGCTCCCCCGGCAGGGTGAGGCCTCTGGCTAGCCTGTGAGCCGACCCAGTGCAGTGTGTGGTGTGAGCCTGTACCCCTGCTGCAGAAGGTACAGGAGCTGCAACTGGGGGTGTTGGGGGAACTGCCATACCCCTTGGCTTGAAGTGGTTTCTATTATACACAGGGCTTCCAGTTGAGTTCAATGGCTCTCCGCACCCCCGTGCCTCCATGGGGAGGTAGAGGCAGCTCTGCAGTCTCCATTCTGCCCCCTGCATTCACCAGCGCTGGGCACTGCAACCTCTGCTAGAAAGGTTCTGCTACGGGGGGTCAGCCCATTATTCTCACAGGGCCGCTTTTGCTCCAGCTCCTTCGTCCGTGTTTCTAGAAGCTCAGCTGCTCTTTTTCCGGCTTGGGCAATGCCAGGCAAGGAGCAGGCGCAAGGGTGTTTGAAAAGGCGCAAACCTGCAAAAGAAGGAAGGAAAGAAAATGAGAAGTTGTATTGAGATTCGTGAGAGCAAAACCACCATTTTCTTACCGGTTAAATCCTCCTTCGCGTTCTGCATTAGCAGCAGTTTGCTACATATCAGCTGCTCCCATGCTGGCTCCTTAGGACACAAATTACGGACTGCTGTGATAGCCTTGCTCAGACCCCAGATCTTACATCCGGCAGGATTTACTGTTCCAAAGAGCCGTTTTCACCCTTTGCCATCGATAAGAGATGCAGGCACAAACAGCAGCGTCAGTGCCGAACGGAGAGACCTGACTGGTAACAGCTCCCACGGCAGGAAGTGTGTTTGGCAAGTGTTTGCGCCGAACATGCCTCCTGGTCTCCTTCGAGCTGCGATGTTAACGTGTGATTAGTCACAAAAACTGACAGCAGGAGAAAAAACGTGTCCCCGGGTGCCCGGGAGTCGGCTCTGCCAAGCGTCCTGACCTTGACACATCTGCTCCTATTAGCTCTGCAGAGTCCACATGGCTGGCAGGTTCTGGTCTGTCTCTGCGCACCCAGCACAACAGGGCTCCCAGTGCATGCTGGCAGCACCTGGAGTCTTGGTCTGCACCAATAAACCTGCCTGAGGGACCTTCCCGGGGTGACAGGGGAAGAGGCAGAAGGAAAATGAGGCAGCTGAGCACAAACTCGGAGCAAGGGGCAGCGTGGAGCCGTATCATGGTCCTTGGTTCCCCTCGTGCTCCTGGGGCAGTCACCCCGTTCCAGGCACAGATTACTTTCCCCTCTGCACCGGATCTGCTGCACTGGCCTCTGTGTGTGTATGCGCGTGTGGGTGTACATGCCTCTGTGTGTGCGCCTGTGTGTGCGCACGTATATGTGTGTGTGCGTGTGCATGACTCTGTGTGTGTGCGCGTGTGCATGCGTGCATGTGTGCACACTCATGTATGCGTGTGTGAGTGGGTGGATGCATGGATTGGTGCATGTACGTGTGCATTTGCATGCATGCATGTGTGCGTGTTCATGTGTGTGTGCATGCATGGTCACGTGTGCAGTCAAGTTTCTGTCCAGCTTGCAGGGGGGTGGGTCAGAGCAGCGGCTACCTTTGCACAGCGGGAGAAGGGGCCACAGCCACGTTCCTAGCAGCCTGTGCGGATGCGAAGCCAAGGTCCTGGCTGGCTCCCCAGTGCCTGGCCCCACCTCTGCAGGAAATCCTGGAGGCGGTGGTTCAGGTGTGTCCCAGTCTAACCCTCAGCAGTGCCATGGGGGACGGGTGCAGCAGCTAGAGGGTGCAGCCCAGAGACTTAGCAGCTGTGTGGGGTTATTTGTCCCCTCCCCGCCCCGCGAGATCCCATCATAGGGCAGAAGGGGCCGTTAGATCCTGGCGTGACCCCTACAGAGCACACGCCAGAGGATTTCACCGTTCCCTCTGCAGTTAGCCCGGTCGCTTGCCTCTGGTCAGTGCATCTCTCCCAGAACAGCAACCAGGCTTCCTGTGGAGACCTCGAGAGATGGAGAATCTTCCCTCAGCACTGGGGTCCAGTGGGAAATCATCCCCCTTGGCTCCGAATGGTTTCTGAGGAGATCAGATGGCTCCAAGCCATGAGTCAGCCTCCCAAAAATCACGAGATAGGCTTCAAAAGCTTGAGTGTATAACCAGAGTACGTCCAGGGGTGGTTTGTGTGACCGGCTGTCTTCGGAGGGTGCCCCCGGGCCACGTTTCCAGCTTTTCTCCACAATCCCAAAGGCTAAGAACTAAAATAATTTTGAAATCCAAGCTGAGGTTCTCCACTCTCCCAGGACTCCAGGAGCTGGAGCTTTAAGAAAACTCCTGCTGGTGATAGAATTGGCAAAACAGCATCACAGGAAAATTGCAACAATTAACATTTAAAAACCTCTCTGAGAAAGATTAAAATAGGGACTAAGGGCACCGTTTTAATGGCTGCTACCACAGGTCCTCCTAGGTTTAGAAAGAAGGATTCTAGGGTCCCGAAACACAGACAAGGTCCCATCTCCAGCAACCCAAAGCTCCCATTGCTTGCGCTGTGAATCCCTGGGACAGCATTTATGAACAAAATTTGTATCACAGCCACGTCTGGAGGCTTCAAACGAGATCAGAATCTCGTGTGTTGGGCACCGCGCAGACCCCAAGCGAGGCAGTGTGTTCTCCAAAGAGCTCACCATCTGAACTGATAAGATACAGAGAGGCTGAAATGGGAAACTGAGGCACAGAGACTTGTTTGAGGTCACCCAATAGGTCACTGGCAGAACCATGTCTCCCGAGTCCTGGCCCATTAGCCCACCCTGCCTCTTAAACCGGAAACTCTCCCAGTCCGGACTGAGCCCAGCCCACCTTGGTGCCTGGGAGGTTAGGGGGGGAAATGTCTCTACTGGGTTGATCCAAATGCTGCAGAACATGGCTGTGTGTGAAGCTGCCCTGAGCTTAGGGAGTCAGGGGTAGTCCTGGCCCTGGTGGGTTAGTGGACCAGTCCCAGCACCAGGAGGCAGCCCCAGCTGGCCGGGACCTGGGTGTGTCAGTAATGCCAGCTGGGTCTTGCATGAGTTTACCAAAGGTGGGCGTGAATGCTAGTGGGGTTGTGGGTGTACAGCAGAGCTGTGTGTGTGTGTGTGCACATGCGGAGGCAGAGAAGAGTGGAGGTGCAGTTGAGGGGTGTATAGACGCATGGAGCAGGGTGTGTGTGTGTGTAGGACAGAGGATGAAAAGCGGAAAATGCTGGGGTGTGTGTGTGTGTGTGTGTGTGTGTGTGACAGGGGATAAAAAGTGGAAAGTGCTAGTCATTTTCGCTGGCTAATCCCAATCCTGTTGCCACCAGTGTCTCAAGCCCTGTCAGCTCCTTCTGCTGGGCCCTGGAACACTGCACTGTACAGGCTAGGCTGCTGCCTGCTTAGTCTGGGGTTCCTTTAAGACCCACAGTTGCCTGGTCTTTTATACACTGTTTGCTTGCTCTGGCACCATTTCTTTGTGCAGTAAATCTCCCATGCCCTGCTGCACAGCTTGGCTTCTGCAAATTGATACTATCATTGTTCCTCTAGGGGCTTCATTGACAGATTTAAATACTTTATAAACCTCGGTGGCAGAGAGTGCAGGGCCCAGCCTGATCCCTCATTGCCCAGTAGCATCGCCATGCTAAGTGACTTATTTCCTTGGCTCACTAAATATTGCTCAGTGGCTACAAGTCCTGAGGTTTGACATTTTGGAGGCGGAGGCGGGGGAATCCCACTGGAGGGTCCGATCACGGAATACAACCTCCCGTGTCTCTCAGTGCCTTCCAAGAGGGGAACTCAGGTGCTGTGACTGGCGACCTCCCAGCCCAGCACTGAAGAGTGGGAGGGAGAACTCCCGGGGTGCGGGGCGGTCTGAACACTGTGCTGAAATAAATGGATGGATGAACGGGGAGAGGTGTGTTCTGGGATAGACAAGAAGCTGAGGTGTAGATAGATAAATAGATGGGGAGCAGTGTGTGTATTGGGGTGGAGAGAGGGGGAAGGGTGTATTTGGGTGGAGAGATGGGGAGGGAGGCGTATTGGGGTGGATAGATGGGGAAGGGGTGTATTGGGTGGATAGATGGGAATGGGGTTTATTGGGATGAATAGAGGGGGAAGGGGCTGGATAGCTAGCTAGATGTTTCTGGGGAGAGATGGACAGGCGGATGGTGTTTGTGTGGATGGATGGATAGATAGATAGGTTAGGTAGGTGAGACCGCATTACAGAGCCAAGACCATCTTTATGCTCTCCTCTCCCCTGTCCACTCCCTGGTCACCGCGGGCAGCTGGGGGCAACTGCCTGCTGGAGGGATACAGGGCCTGTCAGCTCTGGGGAGTGGGCTCCCCTGAGAACTCCCAGCCCCCCACCATTCGGAGCAGGGGACTGAAAGGCTGGTCTTGGAACAGGGGCAGAGACAGGAGCATAGGGCTTGGAAGATCAGGGGGGAAGGGAGGATAGGCTAGTGGTTAGGGTGTTAGCTGGGGATTTGGAAGACATGGGTGCAAATCTCTGCTCTGCATCAGAACTTCCTGTGTGTCCTGGGGCAAGTCACCTGCTCTCTCAGTGCCTCTGTCCCCCAATCTGTACCATGGGGACAAGAGGGCTGCAAGGCTATGGGGAGGGTGAAGGCCATGAGGTGCTCTCTGGCTGTGGTAGTGGGGGCCTGTGACCTGGATGTGCACCCCTTGGATCACACTGGAGCCTTCCCGGCGCCCGAGTCTGCCAGCAAAGCCCTCCCTTGAATTCGGTCCCTGCCAGCTGGCTGCGTTTTGACCAGTTTGGCGCAGAGCTTGTGGAGGGGGTGGGGACAATCACTGGAGACCGGGGCTGTTTTCCGCAGGCAGGCAGCACTGCTTGGGAGCCGAGAGCTGCCAGCGGGGGGGCGGGGGGCTGTCAGGAGGAACGGGGGGCTGTCTGCCATGCCAATCGCTCCGTAGAACGTTATCTCCCGCTGCACGGCCAAGGCTCTGCGTGGCACTGGTGCTGTCAGCCCTCGGACGATAATCCTGCTCATTCAGTTTAAAGGGTAAGGAACAATGCCCCGGCAGCACGGCGCAGACAGACAGCAGAGGGCACGGACGTGTCTCCTGGGGCAGAGCGGGAGGGGACGCTTTATTTCACTGCTGACAGGCAAATGCCATGAGTGCCTCTGCACAGCAGGGCTATTGTCAGCCCGCCCGGCGCCTCGGCTAAGTGACACCTAAGTGCTGCAATTAGGGGATGCGCTGGAGAGAAGCAGCTCGCCCGCCTGCCGGGCTGGGCTGTGCCCAGGGACAGGGAGAGCCGGGAAATGCATGAAAGGCAGGCTGGGAGACTGTGTCTGGTAAGAGCCGGCGAGGGGTCTGAGCGTGACCTCCTGGGCACTGAACCCGCTCCGGGCTTGGCACCAGCCTGCAGTGTAGAGCTGCCCCAGCTTCTTCATTCCCTAGGGATTGGGCCAAGCTGGGGGAGGCAGGGGGGAGATTTGACTGGTCATTTCGGGGGTGAAGCTTGGCAGCTGAGGGCTCCTGCCTAGGGGGTTCTGGGCGAGCCCTGGTCTGGCTGGCTTTGGCCTCAGGCAGGGCCTGTATGCTGGGGCATGTGTTGTGAAGCAGCCAGGCCGTGCTGTCCTGGCTCAGCCGCCAGCCGCTCGTGAGGTGTTAACAGAGTGGCTGCCCCAAAGTGTCTGTCAACACCCCCCGGGCGTTGTTCCTAAGCCCCCTCTGCCCGCACACTTCCGCTTGTAGAAATGCTTCCAACCTAGGCTAGCTGGCCCCACTAGCGGTGGGTGGGAGCCCACATGCTGCTTTCCCTGGGGCTGGGAGGCCCCTTCCCACTTTGCACTGAGGACGCAGGGTAAATCTCTCCAGTGCCATAGGTGCCCCAGTGCCATTCCCTGGGTGGGTCAGGACAGGCAGGTTCTCCCACAGTCCCCTGGGAAAGACGCCAAGAGCGACTCCGCTCACTGCAGCCCAAAGGGCCAGGGCACGTGCCCCCAGAAGTCACAGGGGTGAGCGCGGTGCGGTGACGACACAACTGGGGCAGGGCGTTGCAGTGGGGCTGCTCCTAATCTCCGGATTAGGTGCATTGGAGACATCCCCCGGGGGGAGCAGAGGAGATGGGGCTGCCTGCGTGGACTCGTAGGGCACTTCTCTCTTACTGCCAGGCACTGCGCCCAGGAGGGGCCGAGTGCCTTGCAGAGCAGATCTAAGGCCGTGTTGTCTCACTCCCGAGGCTGCAGCTCGGCTGTGTGAGGAGGCACCACAGAGAGCCGGGAAACAACTCCGGGGCTGGGATTCTCCTGATGAGGGATGGCACTGACCTAGGTGAGCAGTGCTTGCTGGGAAAGGGCCCGGCTCAGCGCTTGGCTGGCCACTATAGTTCATGCGTTTGTCTCTGGTGGCCAGCAGAGCAAAGGGAACAGCCCCAAGAGAGATGCAGTAGGACTCCTACCTGTGTCGGTTCCTGGAGCACCGGGTGGGAGTCTGGGCACCCGCCTCCACATTTCCCTTAGCGAAGAACAGGGCCTGGGGCTTGGGCCGGGAAGGCAGAGGGTGAGGAGCTCTCCCAGGATGGGATGGATCAGGTAACCTTTGGGTTTGGAGGTGACCGTGGGGCAGAGTAGCTAAGGGGGGAGCTCGGTAGAGGGGGAGAGGTGAAATTGGGTGATGCAAGGGGGTGCTCAGGAAGTGCAGGATGTTGGGGAATTGGGGCTGGACAGTCTGGGGGTGCAGAGCTGGGGGAGAGTGGAAGCTCAGGAGACAGAATGTGACTGCATTGGCACTTCCTCTGCAAAGGTCTGGGTTCAAACCCAGCTCAGAGTCCCATTGAAATGTGTCTGGCTGTCTCAGCCCAACTCCAGGAGCCATTTGCCAGCCTCTGCAAGCCCCAGGTCTCCCACCTAAGGACAGAGCCCTTGCCAAGGGACAAGGCCAGTTCTAGCCACACGCAAAGGGAAATGCCCTAGAGGCTGATGTCTCCTCCCAGGCCTCCTTCCCTGGTGCACCCACTGCCCCGGGAATGCCCTGCACAGACCCCATACCAGGATCCGGCCCCTCACTCCGGGCAACAGTCACCCCCATGCAAAGGGGCCTCCGCAGTCTTTCCACCCTCGCTTGAGGGGTGTGAAGGGCCATGGTGCAACTAAAATGAGAAAAGGTTTTGAAAACCTGACCTGTGAGAAAGGTTGAAAGAACTGGGCCTGTTTAGTCTGGAGAAAAGACTGGGCGGGACCTGATGACAGTCTTCAAATACGCTAAGGGGGCTGTTCCGAAAAGGACGGGGACCAATTGTTCTCCCCGTCCACTGAAGGGAGGACAAGCAGTAATGGGCTTAATCTGCAGCAAGGGAGGTTTAGGTCCGATATTTGGAAAAAACTCTCTCTCTAAAGGCAGTTAAGCTCTGGAACAGGTGCCCAAGGGAGGTTGTGGAAACCCTGCCACTGGAGGTTTTTAAGAGCAGGTCAGACAAACCCCTGCCAGGGATGGTCTACGGTTATTTGGCCCTGCCTCAGCACAGGGGGATATAGGAGGTGACCTCCCGAGCTCCTTGCCAGCCCCACATGTCTAGGTTTTACCTTTGTTCTAGCTATTTTATCTACGTTCTAGCTTTACCATGAAAGGGCCGGTGCTAGCCCGTGAAGCTCTGCAGCTGCGGATGCAGCAGGGCTATTGAGCGCTGGCTGCCCTGATGGGAGGCCTTTGCCATCTGCAGCCAGTGCATGAGCGAGGCCCAGGCCGTGGGAGCTACTGCTGGGTTGTAATTAACCACACCCTCAACAGACCTGCACGTTAGGGTGCCTCCCATAGCCCTTCGCTGCAGAATTCCTAGTCTGCTGCTCCCCTGTGTGCAGCACCGACTCAGTGACAGAGCAACGGGAGATGCGTATGATGTGGGAAAGCGTATGGGGTGCTGTCCCGGAACAGTCCCCTCATGGCACGGCGTGGCCCTGCCGGTGCGCCGCCCTCACCTTCCTTTGGCTGCTCCCAAGTTGCATGTTCACAGCACGGCGGTCCTATCACAGTATCCCCCTACCTAGGTCTGAGTTATTAAGCCTTAATAAAACCCACAGGCCCAAACCCTGCCCCTGGGTTAAGGGATTCCTCAGCCCTCATGCCCGGGGCTGTGCAATGGGTCAAATCTGCGTCGCCAGCCCACCCGCGTTGGGATCCAGCCCTACTTCGCAGCACCTCTTCTCTTCCCCAACGCGGAGTGTATCCCGTCTCCAACGTATCTGCTGCACCTTTAAACTCCTGTTTCCTTAAAGGGGCCATGTCACGGACTAGGCATGACTGGCCCTGAGCCCCACCGCTCCTTAAGGGGGCCAGACCACCAGGCCATGGTGTTAAACGTTGTGGGGTAATTCTGCCCTGGTGCATGCTCCGGTAGCAGGGGCAGACACTCAGTGGAGGGCAGAGCCAAGCCCCACATGCTGGTGGCCCTTCCAGTGGGACTCGGTACTGAGATGTGTTCCCGGGGTCAGTGCTCAGCTGTCTGCACTCATGGGGTTGGGAACACACGGCGCATCCTAATTCCCAGCTGGAATGAGAGCTGGGGTGTCCCAAGGGGAGGGTCCCCCATTAGCTTCGGACTGGCCCTTCTGGAGCCCATCTGCTCCTCTGTTTTTCAGGCCCTTGAATGTCACCTTAGTCTTCCAGTCCAAGAGCCAGCGGTTCCTGCGGATTGGCTTAGCGGTGCCTCTCTTCAGCACCGTGGCGACCCTCAGGGCAATGGTGGCAGAAGAAGGCAAAATCACCCCCGATCAGGTGAGTCGGGGCCAGACCCGCCCTCCCGCCGTCCCAAGCCTGGAGCAGCCAGGTGCCAGCTACGCTCCACTGCTGAGTGCACTCCAGGCAGCATTGGGGATGCCTGCTCTGGCCAAGCAGGGCTCACATGGCAAGGAAGGGCCTCGCCCTTTGTCTCAGCCGCTGTGGTCCAGGGACACACTGTGTCATGCCACAAACGCCAGATGGCATCGCAGCACCGGGTGGTGGGGCATGAATGGAACCCCCTGGGAGTGTCTCCTGCAGTTGGTCCGGGTGTGCTACAGCCCTGTCAGCCTGGCTCTCAGTGGCAGCAGCTCGAGTCTTTAGCTCTGGAAACCCCCCGTGGGCACATCCACATTTGCTGCATTGAGCTGCTGCGTGGAGGCCCCTGAAACCCCTTAGTGTTCTGCAAGCTCGAGGCTCTCCAGACGCAGAAGAGAACGTGGCCACGGGGCGGGTTTCTCCTCAACGCCTGTATGGGAGGGAGATGGGGTCACTGACCGTTCCCCTGCACTGCAGTTGATCCTGGCAGAGCTGTCCCACAGCGGCTTCCAGCGCTCCTTCCACGACGAGGAAGATCTGAACGCCATCGCGGAGGGCGACAGTGTCTACGCCTTCCAGGCCCCACTGCCTTTCAGCAGAGGCAGCTCGTCCAGGCTCTCAGGTACCGGACTGTGATCGGGTTCGTTCCTTGCAGGCAGGTAGGAATGTGCACATGGTAAAAGCTGGTCCTTTGGTTCGCCTTCTCCAGCCACCTCTTCTGAGCCTTGGCGGGAGGAGGCCTGACAGCAGGCGTTTTCCATCAGCAGGGGAGCGTCTCCCCGCATGCTTGGAGCGGCTGTTGCCCTGCAGCTTTAATGAGCAGAAACTGACATGGGATTTACTCCACTCTCCCTGGGACTGAGTCCCCAGAGACAGCTTTCCCCTCTCCCTGCATATGGATCAGTCCCAGCTTCTGGGCGTCCCCGGGAAACAATTCCGCAGGCTAAGCCCAAACCAGTGAACTGAGGGAATGGCAAGGTACCTCGTCTGATGGCCTATTAGCAACAGATGGCCCCTGTTTAAAGGCACGGGGCCTTTTAGAGTGAACATGCGTGAACCAAAATCTCTCCTGACACAACTGGACCAGCTGCCCCGGAGGCTGTCTCACAGTGTGTCAGACACAGGGAGGAAGGTGCGGTTACAGCTCTGGGCTGGGATACAGGAGATCTGAGGTCAGTTCTAGCTCGATCACAGGATCCTCGGAGGAGTGACTCCATTTTCAGGGGATAACGATGCTTAGTTCGAGGGCGGGGACAGGGCCCCTCATACTGTGTGTGCAGTGCCCAGCGCAATAGGGCCCTGACCTGCCCCATACCCAATGATTTCACCCTGATCTTTAAAGCGCGGTGCGGCTCACTCTCCAGGCTTTGATTTAGGGCGCACTCAGTGCTAGGGGCACAACCGTGCGATGCAGTGCCACAGCTTACTTGTCCCTGTGGACAAATACCCACCTCCTAATGCCGCCACCTCCCCCCTGGGCACTGCAGAGGTGCCAGCTGAATGAGCCAGGGGCTTAAGGACTCTCCCTCCCCAGAGGGCAGGGCTAAGGAGCGAGGCGGGTGGGAGACAGGCTCTGTTACCACCTGGGCTGTGTGCCTGCTGCAGGCGGAGCCAGAGGACGTCAGCCCCACGGACGTCCGAGATGTAGAAGCCCTCTCGGGTCATTGGGTCCCGGGGGCCTGGCAGGAGTCTGTGTCTGGCCCCCTTCACAGGCCCTGCACTGAGCTCATTCAGAAAGAGGAGGCTGTGCCAGTGAATCGTCCCCGGGGATGTGCAGCTGTCAGGATGCAGGTGGGCTGCGTTCCTTTTGCAGGGAGGGAGACTAGACCACGCTCAGCACCAGCTGCAGGTGTGCAGGCCTGCCCATCCCCCGGGTTTGCAGATGAGTCTCCTAAGACCCAGGGTGAGCCTTGCACCCACCCTACCTTCATCCCAGTCTTCCAGCACTTCCTCTAATAACCCTTTGCCCTTCCCTAGCTCCTCCCCTGCACGAATTGCCCACACAGCCAGGGCCAGGGGCTGCGGTCCTCACCCACCCTGGTCAGCATCCTGCTGGGGCAATAGGGCCCACCAAGCAGCACCCCATTCCTGCAATAGCACCCATGTATCCCCAGGGGATTATCTGGAGCAGGGTGCTAGTTAATGCATTCAAATCCACGCTGTGTGGGAGGGGCAAGTATCATTAGCCCTCCCCTGGGGGTCATAGAGCCTGGCTCCAAAGGGCACTGTCATTCCAGGTGCAAACACGGTTCCAAACTTTGAAATGGGCCAGCCCGGTGAACCCGCCTCTCCCAGGTGGAGGTGCCCAGCCGGGCCGGAGTGCACGGGGGTGGGGGGAAGGACCAGAGCGACCTAGCAGCGTGCCCAGGTTGCCTACAGAACTGTAGAGGCAGCAGCCTGCTTAATGCTGTTGTAAGAGCGGTGCCCCTTCCCCTCCCCAGTGTCAATGCAACTGGACCCACCTGTTTGCTCAGAGCCGTGTCTGCGCCACGTCCATCCGCTCACGGACTAAGGAGACACCAAAAGGCTCTGGCTTAAATTCCAGCCTCATTTACACCCATGCAGCTCTGCCGGCAGGGAAGGGGGTGCAATGAGGGTGGGAGAGAAGGCTGAGGAGAGAACTGGGCCCCTAACGTTCCCTAAGAGCAGCTCTTCAGCAGGCCAGACTGACAAGTCTTGGTGATGGTTCCAGGGGGAATCTCAGGGAGTTCTGAGCTGTGGAGACTCCTCCGACCCCCCGGGGCGTATCCAGCCCTCATTGCTCTGCAGCGGGCTTCCTTGTGAGATTTCCCGGCGGCGTCCGGCTCAGCTGGTGCTTCGGCTCCTCGGCTCCGGGACGTGCAGAGGGAGCCGTGAAAGCGTGAGGGAGCGGAAAGTGAAGCGAACGTTTTCAAACCCGGAGGGAGGTTCGGCTCGAGCTGCGGATACGGACGGTTGGCTTGGCCCTTACGGGATTTGCCCTTCCTTGGTCAGGATGGGCCATGAGGCCAGGAGCGCAGCCGGCAGCGTGGCAGACTCCGGGGGAGCTTTTGTCTACGGGATGCAGGGGGACAGGTCTAGGAAGGCAGGGAGCGAGGATGCTGAGACCTGGCTCATGTTTTCAGGCAGAGGGCTCCTTGCTTGCTGTCTGGAGGAGGATTTGGGATGCCGAGCTGTGTGGTTTAGCATAGAATCCCCATATTCCAGCTGTTCTCCTGAGAGCCACAGAGAAATCCTGGGGCCACCTGCCACAGAGCTAACTCCATGGTGTCCAGAGGTAAAGCAGTCTCCCTCCAGCACAGCACCAGCTTCACGGGAATCCTAGGGGCGGAGGCCGCCACCCATCACACTGTTCCTTACCCGGCTTCACCCCTCCAGCTAATGATAACGGGCTTTTCAAAGGAAAGCATCACGTCCGGCGTCCTAGCCTCACGCTCATTGGCAAGCCTTGTGCTGGTAATTAGACCCCAGGATTCCCCTTAATGGTGATTTAATTAGATGCCAGGTGGTGTTCAGTAAATGTTTGCTTAAGCACACATGGCATCTGGGCAGGGCGTGTGGAACGTCGCCTCGTGCGGACGCCACCCGCGTTCTCCTTCCAGCACCTGGGTAGCTGCCACCTGGGCTAATGAGGCTAGTTGGTGCTGGAAGGAGCCGCGCTGCTGCTTGGAGGACCAATCCAACCGTGGCACCAAATGAAATTTGATTGGTTGAAGTTCAGAAAACACCTCTCCCTCCCCATTCTATATCACTTTCACTACCCCTCTGCATGTCCTGCGTGTGCCTGGAAACACATGGTCCAAAACTCGGCAAGAAAGGAGCAGCTCGCGGTGCTGCCCAGAAGCCTGTGAAATCTCCGCAGGGAACGTGTGCAGTATTCCGGACTCCCGATTCCTGATTGGTTCTCCAGGCTCCATCCCCAGGCCCGGGAGGTTCCTGCACCCCAGGCCGGGTGCTTTGAGGTCCCCACCTCGGGCCTCGGCTGAGCCTGAGTCCAAGAAGAAGGCTCCTAACACAAGTGGAAGTTGCCGTCCTAGGGAATGTTCCCTGAGCCTCAAACACAGGCCTGAACAAAGCAATTCCTGCAGCAGCCCCATCAATAATCGCTCTAGCCTAATGGAGCTTGTTGGTCTAATTCGTCCTTCCCCAGCAGCCCCCTGGGGAGCAGTGTTTTCAGGTTCCCCAGGAGAGGGCCAGGCGTGTTTCAGAACCGCGTGTGGCCCACGTGCAGCTGCAGTGGGGCGCGGCGTCTCCAGCGCCAGGCCTGGGCTCAGAAGGGCCAGCGTGGAGCTAACGCCAAGGAGTGTAAACAGACCAGAGCTCCTTCTCCAGCCGAGGATGACACACCCTGGGGCCGGTGAACAAGACAGCCAGGGGGACATGGCTTTGCAGCCATTCATGCCATGCAGCATTAACTGCCGAGCCAATTCTCTTTGAGCGGAGCGCTGGCGAGGTCTGAGACATGATGAGCATCATCCCCTTCCCTTGCTAGGGAGCTCAGCCCTGTGGGGCAGAAGGCACCAGGTCACGGGCTTCATCTTTGCCGATAGCCTTTTCCAGAGGCCCCTCACTGTGGTATCTGGGCACCTCATGTGTATTTATAGAGCCCCTGCCCCAGTGAGGCGGGGATGGGGAGGTATCAGAGGCCTGTTTTACAGGCAGGGAACTGAGGCCCAGGGGACGTGCCCAAGGAGGTGGCCCGAGGCAGAGCCAGGAATTAGAGCCCAGATCTCCTGAGGTCCCTCTCTGGCAGGCTTACTGGGACTGTCCGAGGAGTGACAACAGGCGAACAGCATGGAGAGGCAGGAGAAGCTGGGCTCTGCCCAAGCCCAGGCTTGGGGAAAGGAGGCCTGTTCCTCTCTGCAGGCTCTGCACCCCGCAGCGCGAGAGCAGGACACGTCCCCCTGGCAGTGCTGTCTGTCTGTGATGGGGAGATGCCCTCCAGGGCTGAAGGCTCGGGAGCAGTTCTGATATGGCCCCTCCCCAGGCCGGGACATTCTCCCGGTTACACTGCCTCCTGTCCCAGTGCAGAGTGACGCGTCGTCTCCCCTGGACCAGAGAGCGGAGCCACCACCACAACCTGTCCCCCATTGACCTGCGTGGGGGTTGGGGAGGGGCAGGTATCAGCAGCAACCGGCCCTGCTACGGCCCCTCTCACTGAGGGCCTGCTCCTCTCCTGCGCGGGTCTCAGACACGCCGAACCCGCCAGCTGGCCGGGACGTCCCCAGCATGCTAGAGAGGGACTCGGTGCCCCTGCCAGTTGGTAGTTGGTAGGTCTTTGCTCTGGCAGCAGCTGGGGTCACTTCCCTACTACCTGTTTGTCCCCTTCCCTTTGCAGTTTGGCCCAGTCGGACAGCTTCCTTTGCAGCCGGGCCTCCGGGGGGGATCTGAGCCCTACCAGCACTTGCTGCAACTGGGCACCGCCTGGGGATTGGTGTCATCTTTCCCCTCCCTTTCATCCCAGGGCAGCACTGGTCAGAACTAGCCCTCAGGTGGGCCAGGCCGCTGCGAGGAGGAACAGCCGTGGCTGGTGCTGGGAGATGGGAGACCATCTGTTCCTTTGACGGGCTCTTACCTAAGCTTACAACTCAATTGAAGGCTGTGGCCATCCATCACGTCCCTCCCCGGGGACGCGTGGGTGAGCCTGCCACCGAAAATAGCTGCAGGACAAGTGGCAGTAGGGACAAGGAGGCTCCATCACTGCTCTGATCTGTTATTAAGATCTATAACCCGGCGATCACAGCACGAAGCCGCTGGGAAATAGACTTCTCTCCCGCAGCCCAGCCTCCCCTTCCCGGCCATCTGTGTTCCTCGTCCCGGGCACCAAACTCCTGGCAGGGAGGCGCCCGGCTGTGGGAAGGCAGCCATGGGGCATGTCCCCTGCCAGCCATGGGGCACGTCTCCTGGCAGCTGTGGGGCGAGTACATGGAGCAGCTAGTGATGGGAGATGTTTTGGATAGGACCAAGCCTCTACCTGAGCCAACCTGCAGCAACCAGTGAGCTCCCCATAGCAGATCCCCTACCCCAGCTCCTCTCCTTCCTCCTGCTGCCCCCGCTGTACCAGACCCATTTCCTGCCAACGTACCCAGTGGCACAATGCCCTCCAGTGGGCCTGCAGGCACCTCTGACCTTACTCCCCTTCCCCAGGCCTGCCTCCCCTAGGAGGGCCGATATCGGCTGCAGTGTGCAATGTCTGTGCCCAGTTGCGAGCGAGTGCGGGGGGTGGACATTACAAAGCTGGAGGTAGCAGGAGGAAGATTATTTGCTGAGGTTGTTCCTGGCAGCCCCAGTCACAGGCCAGGCCCGCCTGGCGCCAGGTGCTGTACAAACAGAGAAGAGCCTGAAGCAGCTGACAATTTGAGTTTGAGAACAGAGACACCGGGTGGACACGGGCAGATGGGAGCACAAGTTGCCCAGGAGACAGAGGGCAGCATGCCAGGCTGGGCTCTTCTGAAGTCAAATTCAAGTCCCAGTTCTTGATTTTAAGCTCTTTTGACTTTTGTTCTGCTCCCAAGAGTGATCTCCAACTATTGTGGGCAGGGACGAGAGTCCCCACAGACCCCGGGGCTCTCCCAGCCCTGGGCTCCCCTCACACAGGGTGACCAGACAGCAAATGTGAAAAATCAGGACAGAGGGTGGGGGGTAATAGAAGTCTATATAAGAAAAAGACCCAAAAAAGTAGGACTGTCCCTATAAAATCAAGACGTCTGGTCACCCCTGGTGTCCCTCACTCCCGCCCTGCAGGCCCTGTGGCTATCCCAGCCCTGGCATCCCCTCACTCCTTCCCCACAGACCCTGGAGCTATCCCAGCCCTGGACTCCCATCACACAGCTCTGCCGTGCCCACAGGCCCCATGGCTATCCCAGCTGCAGGCTAGAAGGAGCTGCATTTCAGCAGTGCGGGAAGTGATTGCTGGCTTTGTGAGGTCACTGTATACATCAATACTCAGCGCTTATCAAGGCCAGAGATCTCACAGTGGGAAAGTATTGTTATTCCCATTTTACAGAGGGGGAAACTGAGGCACAAGGCAGGCAAGTGACTTGTCCAAGGTCCCATGGCAGGGCTATGGCTATAACATGACTCCCTGTGTGGCACCTCTGCCATGAGTGGGGCAGCTCAGGTGAGTAAGACTTACAGGATCACATCCCCAGTGTGGCAGCAGTAGCTTTTACACTGGACTCCCTTATCGAAGGACCCCAGGCAGGGGTGTGGAACAGGCCAGGGCAGAGTGACACCCCCAGGTAGAGCCCAAAGGTTTTCTCCAGGCTGGCTTTACAGGTTCCTCAAAGTGGAGGCAAAACATGGAGCAAAGCAACCTGCTCCGGAGGAGACTGACAAGGAGATGGAGAACAACCCGGCTCCGAGGGCTCAGGGGCCTCGCTGGATTAACGGCTCTTTGGCGCAATGGCTTAGTGCTCTGTGCGATCCTGACGGTGCCAGAGCACGGGTCAGTAGATGGCATTTCAAAGTACAAGACTTGGCGTGGACTGTCCCCAAGGCAGCAGCTTCTCCTGGCTCTCAATTGATATCCATCAGTATATCCTCAGTATGGTATCAGGATACCATCAGCACCAGATCAGGCCTCTGTGAGGGAATAGAAATGCTCTCAATGGCTCCTCTGACTATTGTGTGAAGGTGTCCATGCCTGAAGCTGTAACTTGACTCCAGGTGGGGGGAAGAGGTCACCTGACCTCCTGCCCAGGAAGGAGACAAAGGAGCTGAGGAGTGATTGTCAGTCTGGATCTGGCTGGGAGCAGGGAGTGAGCTAAAGGCCAGGGTTGCCTGGCTCTCTGGCCCCCAAAATGGATCCAGCGGAGGGATCACATTCGCTCTACCTACAAGCTCTGTCTTAGATCACCTGTCATATAATAAACCTCTGTTCTACTGGCTGGCTGAGAGTCACGTCTGACTGTGGAGTTGGGGTACAGACCCACGGGCTCCCCCAGGACCCTGCCTGGCTGAGCTCGCTGGGGGAAGCGCTCAGAGGGGCAGAAGGTGCTGAATGCTCTGAGGTCAGACCCAGGAAGATGGAAGCTGTATGCTGTGAAGCTCCTAGCCTTGGAGACAGGCTGTTTACACAGAAGAAGCTTCACCCTAGAGTCCTGACTGGCTTCTTAAGGAGCAGGTCTAGACCATCGCCCCGGGGACTCCGTGACAGCCTCTGCAAAGCCCCTCACCAGGTAGACCGGCCGGCTCTGTGGAAATGGAAATGTGCCGGGCTGTTAGAGAGTTGGAGCGTGTCCCCCGATGAGTTTGTTTTACACTGTAGTGCAGAGGCACATTGTCCTGAGTGACTTTTGGGGGCCGTGGGTGGGGGCAGGTCGAGCTCTGTGGGGTTTGTGATTGGCAGGCTGGTTGTAGGTGGAAGCCGTCCAAGCAGTGCCCGGTTTGGATGCATTGGCCTTTTGGATGCTGCCTGCTGGTGGCTCTCAAGACAGCACTGGGCTGGGCTGGTGGGGACAGCAGCAGGGACCGGTCGGTGGGATTGGCATGGGAGCTGGCATTCAAGGGCAGAGTGGAGCAGGGAGGGGATAAAATGTGGAGCCTGGAGAAAGCAGCAGCCCAAGAAGGTTTGCACCAGCGTATCCGGCTCTTTGTGGGAGGCGCCAGGGGTGTGACGGTATCAGAGTGTGTGTGTGTGTGGGGGGGGGGGGGCAGATGGCATCCAGTCTCCTGTTCTGTGCCAGGGTTGTGTGCGCGCCCAGGTCTCATCTTCATTCTGTTTGGCATTGCTCGGCCGAGTGCTGCCCTATGGCGTGTGGTTCAGGGGGGCTGACATTCAGGGTAGGCCTGTCCCTGCTCTCTCCCCCACCCACCACCAGCCCCAAAGTCCTTGTGCTCTGTGCCCACCAGAGGAGAGCTGATTGCCTGCTGCATGACGACTGCAAAAGGAGCGGTGGGCAAACCACACGGCCAAACCACTGACTACACCACCCCCGCCCACCGTGGTTTCTAGATTGTGGGGAGGGGCAGTCTAGTGGCTCTGCAGGGAGAAGGGGGAAAGAACAGCAAAGAATCCAGGAAGGAGAGAAATATTCTGCATGGTTAAAAGGCCATCGCACTGATCAGACATCAGAACTGGAGCCGCCTCGTGTTTCAGGTGCCGGGCTGTTGGCGGCAGGGGGGGATGGGGGCATGAAACCTCAGGCCGGCAGGAAATCTGGTTCTGTCAGTGTAATTCTGAGCGATCTGGTGTATAGCCAGACAAGCCTGGCAGTGATTAATCACCTCTCCAGCCTAACCAAGAGTCCCGACATTGGAAAGCATCAGAGGAGACAGAGCATACAACACTGGGAGCCGGGGCACGTGGCAGCCCAACGGCACGGAGCACCTCCTGATCTCTCCCAGCCGTACGGAGACTGGGGGGCTGCGGTTAATTGCCCAGCCCAGTTTATAAGGAGGTCAGAAGATGGCAGGTGCTCTGTGGGGTGGGCCAGGCCCTTCTCCCCGCCAGCCATGCAAATAGATCAGTGCTCAGCCCGGGACTCCTGATCCCTCCTTCCCGCGGGTATGCAGGAGAGCAGTCTTATTCCGTGGGATTTACCTGTGAGGGCAGGAGGAGATGTACAGGCCCTGAGCTGATCACCGCTGCGCCTGGGGGTGCCCATGCCTCACAGACTGGTGAGGAGAAGGGGAGCCCAGCACATAGCCAGGCCTGGGGGACCGGACCTCTCGAGCTTGCAGTCTTGGCAGGAGGAGGAGGAGCCACCGGAGTGCTCCTGATCTAGGCGTCCTGCCTGGGATGGCATCATTGGCCCTCCATGGTCACTGGCCTGCCGGGAGTTCACTGCCCTGCTCTCTTTGGGGTAACAAATCGGTACCTGTCCCCTGATCAGTGCTTCCATACGTGCCTCCTGCAGCGTGCGATGATGGAACCCTGACTCGGGGATTCATTCTCTGCCCTCTTGCTCTTGTATTTCTCCTCTACAGGCTGCCCCCTCAGCCTTCCATCCTCCCCCAACTCCTCCGATCCCGAAGGCCAGCGACTGCCCCATGCCGGGGCTATGTCCTCGGAGTTCTTGCACCATGGTGGAGGCGGGAGAGTGCTGCTTCTCCTCTGCAACACAGCAGGGACGGGGCCGCAGTCTGCCAGGTATGTCGCTTGGCCTTCATTATGTGCTGGGGAATGTGCATATCATGCAGTTTGGTGCATGCATTGTGCAGCCGGGAGAGCAAACCGCAGGGTGCAACTGCAAATTCATTATGGTTCAACATGCACTTGCCCATATCTCCCACCAGTTTCTTTGGGATCCATCGTGTTACCGCGCTGGACGCCTCATGGCCCCCGTCTCCTTGGGACAGAGTGGGCAAGCCATGGCCGAGTCTCTGAATCTCTTGTCTAGTGGTTAGAGCGCTGTCCTGGGGCTCAGGAGACATAGGGTTTGTCCCTGGCTCTGCCACTGGCTGGCTGGGTGGCCTTGGAAAAGTCACCTCACCGCTCTGTGCCTCAATTTCCCTCTGTCACAGAGTGTGGGGGAGTCAGGGCCCTGCACCCCCACTCGTTTGGATTCACAGTGACTCTCAACCAGCTAGTAGATTAGAAGGTTTATTAGAGATGACAGTAATCCAGTCCAAACCAGAGCTCATAGGTACAAACAGGACCCCTTAGTCAGGCCCTGTGGGGGGGCAGAGAGGTTAAACCTCAATCTTAGGGATCCCTTCTCTTCCCCAGCCAACTCTCCACTCCAAAACCCCTGTAGCCATCTCTCTCTTCCTTTGTTCAGTTCCCGAGCTCTAGGTGTCATCTCCCCCTCCCCCTTCTCATCTCAGGTTACAGCTTCAGGTATGTCCCCTTCAGAGCAACCTCCCCTTTCCAGTGAAACTCTTGAGATCACGTCCACCCTCCTCCCTGCTCGTCACACCCTCCTCAGAGCTGCTGATGACAATTGCTGTATAAGAGCTAGCTGCTGCTGCTGGTGGTTTTATTCTTATTAAAGAAGCACCAGCAATGGTAGGTGCTCGATCGAACCTCTTGGGTCTGCAGAACTGACCTGGGAATCTTGTTCCAATGAACTCACTTGCCCTTATCCTCGTTGCTCCACCCTCTTTTTGCACTTAAGCCGCTGCCCCGTGTAGCCCCCGTGGCTGGACTGGGTTCCCAGCACTTACAGGTTGGGGGAGCAGAGCAGACAGGCTGCCTGTGCGGGACAAGGAGCCTGGCTCAGGACAGGAGCCTCAGCCTGCCTGGGCATGGGGAGAGCATGCCAGGCCCTGGCTGGTGGGACTGCAGACCAGGAAGTGGGGTCAGCATTGCCAGTCATTGCAGCTGAGACTCATCTGCAAGGAAGGGGGCTCCCAGCCGGGCTGAAGACTTTCTGCTCTTTACTGTTGGACTTTGAGTGAAGGATTCAGGCCCGGCTGCAAAAGGATGACCAAGCAAAGAATGGTCCCCAGCCCTTCCCATCTCCAGCAGCTGAGCTCCTATCCTGGTACCCTCCTGTTAGGGGCTGCCAGCCTCCAGATACGTTAGCAACCCCCCTGACTTTCAGAGGTCTCTCGTGCATGCACAGACTCCTCTGATTCCCCCCATGCCGGGTGCAGTCTGTGAACGCGGCGTTCGGTCCCTGGGACCGGGCCAAGTGCAGTGGTTTGGATCCATCGGTTGGTTCCCCGCTCCGTGGAGAACGCGTCGGCTCAGTTCAAAACGTGCCTCTGCCTCACCCTTTCTCCCCCGGCCGACCTGCTCGGCATCTCCGGAAAGGCAGGTGCTGCAACAAGTGGGCAATGAAGCAGAAGCTGGGACTTGTTTCTTTCTGTTGCTCGGCCCAGCAGTTGGGCTGTCATTAAGCCCGGAGAATGCTGGCATTCCGGTGCGCTAATTGCTTCCTCTGGATGGGGCAGGGCGCCAGGGAGGGGAACAGAAGGTGGGGCTGCTCCCAGCATCCCTGGCTGAGTCTTCGGCCCCGGCGACACTAAGCCCAGACCATATTTCTTTTCCTTTCAAGCTAGTTCTCGGGCCAAGAGGGGCAGCGCTCCGCGTGCCCTGCTAGGAGCTCTGACACAGACCGCTGGCTGGCGGGCCGCCATCGGCTGGTAATGAATTCGTGTTTCACATCGCAAATCCCATTAAATACCGTTCTCTGGCTGCTCCAAGCACGTAGTAAAACATTATCGGCTGGGGAATAGCTCGTCATGCACTGCACTTTATGGAGTGCCATTGAGTGGGTAGCACTTGCACTTCACCCAGCTGGGCCCGGCGTGGGCGTGAGTCTTGCTGCACCAGCAGCTAGACCAGGCAATCCATCCAGGGACTCACCTCCTCTTGGCTGCTGCAGTGTGCTCATGAATCCTAGGCGGCACAGCTCAGCACTCACTGAAGTCCCCAGCTTGCCTGGGGCAGAGCAGGGGTCCCATGTAGCCGGATAACCTCCCTCAGAGTGTGAATGGGGTCGAGTGCTTAAAAATAATGCACGAAACTCCCCAGTGGGTGGCTGTGGGAACCCCAGAAATCTCCTATTGGTGCCACTTTGTCTTGAATGGTGCAGCGATCGCCAAGTAACGGGTGGTTTTCAGAAGGTAGTGGATGGATGGATGGATGGATGGATGGAGCGAAATAACAGGTGCCCAGACTCCTGGGTTCCATTCCGGGATCTTCCATTGACTTGTTCTCTGCTTGTTCTCGCTCTGTCTGCGTTTCTCCCTCTGACAAATGGAGGCAGTAATTCAGGGTACCCAGGGCTGTGCTCTAACTGCTAGGCAGTGCTTCCTCTCTGCATGGCTGTGTGCTTTGGGACTCCCTTCTCCCACACCAGCTAGAGCCCCTAGGACATATCTTAGCACAGGGGTCTCCAAACATTATGAGATGAGGGCCATATTAGATTTTTGAAGGGGCTTCACAGGCTGAAGCGACTGTGAAAAAATTAAATATATGCAAAATTGTTAAAAAAAACAAAGCTACTCTACTGTGTCAGTGTTGCATTAAATTCTAAATCGGGTATAAAAGTAGCGGTATAATCAATGCAGGTCCTGTGAAATCACACAAAATATTTGTCAATACATTACAAATCATTTCATATTATTTTTTTGTTTTATTTATTTCTAAAAACTCACAAATGTGTATCATACAAATACACATATTCAAAAGTGTGGCTGCACTTCGGTAAGAGAAGCTCCAGGTTCCCATTCTTGGTTGGGACTGTTTGGTTCTATTAGTGCTGGAATTAAAATTTAACCATTCTGAAATCGTTAATTTCCATCTCCACGCCGCCCCCACCCCCCCGACTTTGCTTCTCCGGCTGCGCTGCTGCCCCCCCTTTGCTCCTCTGCCTGCTGCCACGACCCCCCCACTTTGCTCCTCCAGCTGAGCCGCGGGGGCACTCATCCCTCCACACATGGGTCGCCAGCAGCTGCTTGTGCCGGGGTGGGGGGATAGCGGCAGCTTCTCCACGTGCCTGCTCAGCCGGGCGGGCTGCACAAATCGAAGCCTCGGGCCATAGTTTGGAGACCCCTGTCCTAGCACACTGGTGGCTTTCATCCCTGAACAGGAGAGGGGATGGCCAGAGATGCCTGAGAGGGTCAGCAAGGGGTGGGTGCCCATTAAGGAGATGGCTCCTGCCCGGATTGGCCGGTGGTTCCTTTTCTAGCGCTGTCTCCAACCCGCTGTCTGTGGCTTTCCAGGTTTGGCCCCCCGCTGCTGATGAGAGAAGACAGAGCCGTCTCGTGGGATCAGCTCCAGCAGTGTATCCTCAGCAAGATGCGCTACCTGATGAGGAGCGAGGCTCAGGGGCAGGTCAGTCCATTGCCCTGCTTTGGGTGTGTTGGTGCCAGACGGGACTGGGAGAGGATGGGACCTGCTCACCTCTGGGCACTGTCTGGGTTAGCGGCTCAGGAGCAGCGTTCCCAGCCCCCTTCTAATGAATCTCCTGTATCTTGATCCCAGCTCTCCTCTCTAGTGTGTCCCTAGGGAGGAATTTGACTCACCAGGCCAGATTCTGCTCTTTCCTTGGTATAAATCCGGAGGAACTCATTGGTAGCAGGAGCGTTTCTCTAGACTTACACAGGTGGAGATTCATGCATTCCAAGGCCAGAAGGGACCATCGTGATCCATCCAGTCTGACCCCCTGTGTCCAAAAGGCCATGGAACTGTCCCAAACAATTCCCAGAGCAGAGCTTTAAGAAAAGCGTCCGCTCTTGAGTGCAAAAGAGTCAGGGATGGAGACTCCACCCAGACTCTTGGGAAACTGTTCCAATGGGTAATTGCTCTCCCCATTAGAAATGTGGCCATGTGGCTTCAGAGCGTACTCTGATAAAATAACAGAAGAGCAGGTGCCATTAGCCCTAACTCTCCCGACTCTTCACACCAGTGTCTAAGCCTGTTTTTACAGCCCAAGAGATTTTTGTGGGGGCGGAAATTTTCCATTCTTGCTGATCGTCTGGGCAAAGTCCCTCGGCCGTGTCTACGTTCTGGGCGAGTGGGAGGCTGGGAACGGGAGAGGTCATTTTCTCATTTAGAAAAAAAAAATTGCAATCATACTCCCTGGCACAGGATTGAAGTTCTGGCCGCTGAGGTTTGCAGCGTGAAACCTGGCGCACGCGGCTGTCCTGAACGCTGGGGCCCTTGCGCGGTTGGAAATCACAACGGTCAGGCTTGATTTCACAAAGATGGGGCTGGTTGAAAGTTTCACACTGAGCATGTGCAATAGAAAATTTCCCGGGGTCTAATTTGCTGCTGCCTGATGTCATTTCTGGCAGCGCAGAGGGTGTAGAAAAGGCCAGCAAATGAGCCTGGCATGATGGATGTGGCAACACAAGGCAGGCGAGAATCAGGTCCAATGCACCTTTGGGTGCAGCCAGCTGAGTGCATGTTCACTGATTCAAGGAATTCACAAGCTGAAGGAGCAAGGAGTTAACAGCCAAAACCCCTTTGCAGCTCCACATGGTAAGTACATGCATGGCAAGAAGTTTAGAAGCCCCACTGGTGAAGGCTGTAAGGCCCACAAGCTGAATAGCAACGAAGCAAGAAGCGCTCCTCCTTGTTTGTCTGTTCCGTCTACTCAGACCAGAAACTCTTTGAGCCAAAGGCTGTCTCTTGTGTTTCTGTAGTGCCTAGAACAAGGGGACCCTGATCTGGACTCCCACCGTCATAGTAACTGGTTTCCCAAACCTTAGAGCTGGTGAGCACTTCCATAATATCCCCCTTTACACAGAGGGAACGTCCCACTGAGCGCCTGCCTTTTGAGAGCTGCCTCCTGGCAGAGCTGGATGCGGTGGGAGCTGAAACCCCGGGGAAATCGCCTGATTTCCTATTTCTTTACAGACTCACAGTGGAAAGTTTCCTGACGATCGCTGACATATTGAACACACGTTCCTAGTTCTGAACAAGCCTGGTGCCTGAATTTATGATGTAGAGAGGGGCGATCTTAACAGCCCCAGTATGAAATCATATGACACCGGGCAATTCTGGCTGAGTTTTGCTCTGAGAATTAAGGGGGGTTTTAGCCTGAAATTCAGAGCTTACAAACGGCAGAAAAGGACCTGGGGATTATAGTGGACGAGAAGCTTGATATGAGAGAGCAGGGTGCCCTTGTTCCCAAAGAGGCTAACCCATATTGGGCTGCATTAGTAGGAGCATTGCCAGTAGATCGAGGGAAGTGATTATTCCCCTCTATTCGGCACTGGTGAGGCTACATCTGGAGTATTGTGTCCAATTTTGGGTCCTCCACTACAGAAAGGGTGTGGATAAACTGGAGAGAGTCCAGTGGAGGGCAACAAAAATGAGTGGGAGGCTGAGGCACATGACTTATGAGGAGAGGCTGAGGGAACTGGGCTTAGTTAGTCTGCAGAAGGAAAGAGTGATGGTGGATTTCATAACAGCCTTCTACTACCTGAAGAGGGGGGTTCCAAACAGGATGGAGCTCGGCTCTTCTCAGTGATGGCAGATGACAGAATAAGGAACCATGGATTCAAGTTGCAGTGGGGGAGGTCTAGGTAAGATATTAGGAAAAATTATTTCACTAGGAGCGTGGTGAAGCACTGAAATGGGTCATCTAGAGAGGTGACTTCCAGCCACATCTACTCCCCTGGCTTGGGAAATAGGCAGTGAGACATTACGTGCCATGTAAGCTTTTATTAGCTGTGAAAATGCAGACACAATCTCTGAGGTGGCTGTGGCTAGATAATAAACTTTTGATCTATTTATTAAAGCATTAGAAACCCCCTCCGGGGGGGGGAGATGAATTTTAAACATTACATTAATTTTTGTGCCTCTTAATCTCCTTTCATATTCGTTCCAAGTGGATAGCATTTTAATTAAATTATAGCTTATTAAATCATCATTGGGACCCAGGAGGGACCCAACAATACATTCCAGTGCAAAATGAAGATTGATTATTGCATCCAACTCCAAAGTGGCTTGGCGATGCTTTGCTGAATTATTCCCAATGTGAAGAGGGCTGGGGAAGAGCTCAGAAGAAAATCTCTAAATCCAACTTTGGGCCTTTCGCTTTGAAGTTGGACTCATCAAAATAGATTTATTTCCCGTCAAGCGAGAGACCTTTCTAGATCCACACCCCAGAGCTAGCAAAGGGAGTCTGAACTGGGGAACCTGAAGCTCTGATTGAGGTCTAAGAAGCTGCTGTTTGCACAGGGCTGTCCTGAAGGAGTTGGACCAGCACCTCTCCCCAGCTCTGGGAAATATTTCCGTGGCTATGTTGGCTGCTCCATGCCCGGGAGCAGGAGAGCTGACTCCCCTGCCAGCCCCCCGCAGCCAGCAGCAGTGCTAGCAGAGGGGCACTCACAGCACTTCAGGTGGGTAAATAGCTCCTAGTCACGGAGCTAAGAGGATGAGAGCCAGGAGGGAGCAATGTCTGGCTAGCCTTGGCGAAGAGGAGACCTGATGAGTCTCGTCCACAAAGCTGAGCAGTTTTATTATCAGTGTAACAGCCAGTGCTGCCCTTAGATGTCTCAGTTGCTCCTGGTGGAAATCAGAGGATGTTATTGTACATAGCTCTCCTACTCAATCAGACAATAAAACATTTTCTTTCTCGAGTAATCTATGTTCCAGGAGACATTTTTTTTAACAATTCCTGGAGAGTTCATAATCCTGCCAGGTTGTTACAGCCTTGGAACAGGTCTCTTTACTAATTTCCTTAATATATGAGTATGCCCTTGAAGTGACATTGTTTGGAGAGCAAATTTTCTTCATAACATTTAAGATGTATCATGTCATATTATGTTTTCATGAAGACATGGTTGAGAATCATCCAGTCTGGTCACTGTAGATACATACTCGGGATTTCTATGATACATTATTGAACTGAACAGTTTCCAGAGGCTAAAATAGGCTTTTAGATCAGTCGTTTGTAAATACAAGTTCAATTTTTAAATTTGTTGTTATGTTTTGAACCTTTACACCTTCTGTACTTGAACTGAAATGTGTTTTCATTTGTGTTGGAGAAATACCAGATAAATATATTACAATGTTTAAGACTTTATTTCTAATTGCTGAGTAACTTAAGAGGAAAAGAAAACATTGCCATTGAAAAAGGTGGTAATACTTTTATCTACTTGAAATACATCTTCAGGTGTCTTGCAGCTGATAGGAAACGCATGTTGGCCAATCTGTTGTAATATTTTCTTTCCAGTTATCACTTTAAAAGCTTTTCATCTTTCCTTTTTATTTTAAATTAGTGCCAAAATGAATTTCTTCTCTAATTTGTTAGTTATTCCATGTTTTAGAGGAATGTTTATGCGGAAACTCAACTACTTTAGATTTCAGAGTAGCAGCCATGTTAGTCTGTATCTGCAAAAATAATGAAGAGTACTTGTGGCACCTTAGAGATTAACCAATTTATTTGGGCATAAGCTTTTGTGAGCTAGAACCCACTTCATCAGATGCACAGAGTGGAACATAGAGTAGGGATAGACAGACAGACAGATAGACAGAGAACATGAAAAGGTGGAGGTTGCCATACCAACTTTAATTGGCTTAGTCATAGAATCATAGAAATCAGGATTGGAAGGGACCTCAGGAGGTCATCTAGTCCAACCCCCTGCTCAAAGCAGGACCAATCCCCAACTAAATTATCCCAGCCAGGGCTTTTTCAAGCCTGATCAATTGAGATGAGCTATTCTTTTTAATGAGAAATGAAATATACAAATTAAGAGTGCATATATTTGCTTGCTTATAATTTTCCAGAAGGTAATATAAATGAAAATAAAAAAGTATATGGATGTTTGAGGGTGATTGGTCTGACGTTGTAAGGACAATGATATTGAGCAAATATTCTGCATGAATTTTACTTAATGGTTAAAGCTATTAGTTCTTGTTTTAAAGCTCCAAAACTGATATAGGAAAGTAAATGCAAAGTAATGCACATTGGAAAACATAATCCCAACTATGCATGCAAAATTATGGGGTCTAAATTAGCTGTTACCACTCAAAAAAAAGATTGTGGCGTCATTGTGGATAGTGCTCTGGAAACATCCTCTCAATGTGCAGCGGCAGTCAAAAAAGCGAACAGAATGTTGGGAACCATTAGGAAAGGGATAGATAACAAGACAGAAGATATCAGCATGCCTCTACATAAATCCATGGTACACCCACATCTTGAATACTGTATGTAGATCTGGTCGCCCAAACTCAAAAAAGATATATTCGAATTGGAAAAGGTACAGAAAAGGGCAACAAAAATGATTAGGGGTATGGAACAGCTTCCGTATGAGGAGAAGTTAAAAAGCCTAGGACAGCTTGGAAAAGCAATGAGTAAGGGGAGGATGTAAGAGAAGTCTATAAAATCTTTACTGGTATGGAGAAAGTGAATAAGGAAATGTGATTTACTCCTTTATAAAACAGAAGAATCAGGGGTCACCCAATGAAATTAATAGGCAGCAGGTTTAAAACAAAAAAAGTCTGTCTTTATACAGTGCACATTCAGCCTGTGGAACTCATTGCCAGGGAATGTTGTGAAGGCCAAAACTATAACAGAGTTCAAAAAGGAACTGGATAAGTTCCTGGAGGAAAGGCCCATCAATGCCTATTAGCCAGGATGTCCAGGGATGCAACCCCGTGCTCTGGGTGTCCCTCACCTCTGTTTGCCAGAAGCTGGGACTGGACGACAGGGGATGGATCACTCGATGATTCCTTGTTCTGTTCATTCCCTCTGAAGCACCTGGCATTGGCCACTGTGGGAAGACAGGATACCAAGCTAGATGGACCTTTGGTCTGACCCAATATGCTCTTATGATACCTCAAGGTTTGGGACTGGGAATATTTTGCTGTATTATCTCTTGAGTGTTCTAAATTAACATATAAACTTAAAATATGGCATTAATTGGTGGTTCTATATATTTTCTTAATTCTTTATATAGGAATTAGATACAATGCTCCTGACAGCCAATTTCTAAATTATTATCTGAAAAAAACCCTCCAACCCTAGAGTTTTTAGGTGCCTAAATACATTTTGGAATCATGGTTAAAATCCCACACACCCTAAAAAAAACTGAAATGGCGCCCCTGGGGCAGATAGCCAAGCTGGGGTCCTTGGCCTTGTCTATAGGAAGGAGGGTGGAGCCATGAACTAACATCCCTCCTGGTCAGTGTGTGTTCTCTGCCCGCACTCTGTATCTGATCCAGTGGGCAGGTGAGGCTGCTATAGCTGGCTACTGTGTGACGTGATTCTTTAGCTCAAGCTGGGAGCTGACACTTTTAGCTCTAGAGGTCACAACCAAGATGGCCGCCAGGTGGTGCTCTAACAGCAGATGGGCTGGCAGAGGAGGTCGCGTTGGGCTGCTGTAACCTTCTCAACTGCACTGAATGGACACAGTGGTACAGAGAGGGAGCATCAGCCTCCGGTTGCTGGTTAACAGAGAGCAGCTGATCCCAAGGCGGTGGGGAAACAAGCGCTTTGCCAGGACTCAGCCAAACACCCACTCGGGATTCCAGAGAGGTTGCAAAGCAGAGATGGGGTCCCTCTTACTAAGCGCTGCCCATGCACTTATGATAGGGAGGCAGGTCTTATTCTTAAAATGAGGGACTGAGAGTTAGGACACCTTGCTCTGTTCTCACTTTGGTTACTGACTTGCTTGGGCAACTCAATGCCTCTGTGCCTCAGTTTCCCCATGTGAAATATGGGGATGGTCCTGCTTACCAGCCTCACAGCTTGAGTGGGCTGTAAGAGTTCATTAGTGCTGCTATAGCGCTCGGAGATCCTCTGATGAAAGGCCCTTAGGCAGCAGTGGTATTATTCTTGTGATGCATCTGTAGCCAGTGAGGAGTTTCACAGGCATCACTGTGTTGCTTGGAACTTCACGACAGCTACAGGGAGAGAGACCTCAGACCCTCCATAGCTCCTGCTACCTCTTGAGCTGGAGGAGAATCTCCATTTGCAGTTATCAACACAGGGCCTAGGCCCAGAGCAAGCAGTTCTGATCTCACCAAGTCGAGTCAGGGAGATGGCCGTAGTTACCCCTAAATACACACACTAGCCAGTTCATTACGCTGCTGCTGGATGCACCAGAGCAGACCCCGGTGCCCACAGGTCACACTTCCTTCCCTGAACAAATTCACACAAACCCAAGTAAGATAAACTATGCTAATAAAACACTCCAAGCTCTGGCAGACCAAGTGAGTGGCTGAGCAGGCAGCAATTACAGGAGCCTTCAGAGGATGACGGTTGTGTTAGGTAAAAATCAGCTTGTCCTACTCACCGTTCCAACACCCGGGTAGTGAGGAGTTGGGCTATAGCTCGAAACTGTCAGAGTCCATGTAAAAAACACACTGAGGCCAAGCAACTTTGATCAAAGGGCACACCCTTCCCCTCAGACTAGTAGCTTTGGAGGCATGTGGCAGCTTTATGAGACCAACACATCAGTATTTATAGGTTTAAGACAGACAAAGGAAAGACACTGGATATGTCTCCTGTATCATCTCAAGCTGACCTTGCACAAACTGCTTTCTGCGGTTACTCAATCAAGCAGAGAAAAAACAGGAGGGGGAACAAGGCAAAAAATATTTAAACAAGATAAGGAAGTTTAGCAAGGCCAGGAGGAATGAGGAATTTATTGCAGGGGGCCCCTTTTATCGAACAATTGGACTTAAGTGTTTGCAGTAGCTTCCTTTGTTCTCTGAGAGCAGAGTCCTCTAGGGATGTCGCCTTATGAGCAGCAAAAATAGCAAAGAGCCCACAGCCCCGCCCCAGCTAGGTGCTTTGCATGCCTTGCCTAGTGAGGCCAATGTCTGGGGGAGATGGCAGGGCCTCTCGCTCCTGACTGGTGAAAGGAGGAGCTGGGTTTGTTTTAAGGCGGGGTAATGTGCTGGGACCCACGCTGCAGCACTCCAGTCCCGATGGCCAGTCGCAGGGGGCGTTTCGATCTGGTGAGGTTGGTTCAGGCCCGTCCCTGGAGTCATAGATTTTAGGACCGGAAGAGACCAGTGTGATCTCTGACCTCCTGCATAGTGCAGGCACCCAATCATTTCTGCCTCCAGCCCGTTGTCAGAGGCTGGGCCATGTGGGGTAGGAGTCAGGCCTAGTAATTGGAGCAGGAGTCGGTAGCCAGGAATCAGTAGCCCAGTCGGTAGCCCAGGGTCAGAGGACAGCGCTAAGGGTCAGAGACTAACTCAGGAATGGGAGCCAAAAGTCAGAGCCGGGCAAGGCAGGAGAAAGCTGGGAAGAAGCAGGAATGATCACAGCCGTGGGCAAATGCTCCGAGCAGCTGCTGAACCGCAGCTGGGTTTGAGAGCCAGTCTGCTGACTCGATCCACCAGTCCGGCAATGGAAGCGGTCGGGCAGCCTGCTGCAAGCCAACTGCGCTCGTTAGGTAGCCGGAGACCAGCTCTGTTGCACCTGATCCTTGCCACCCATCGCTCCTGGGTGAGCTGTGCAGACCGTTTGGGAAGACACCCAGTGATGAAGGCCCCAAGTGATAAAGAACCCACCCTGTCCTGGGGTACGTTGTTCCTGCAAACCACCAGGAATAGATCACCCTGATGGGGAGGGGAGCATAGGGAGACTCCTGAATTGTCTCTCCTAGTCCACTGCTCCCAGAGCCAGGCCATGCCTACCTCAGGGATGTGCCGGGCACGCACAGATGCCCATGCCTAATGTGAAATTGCACACTGCCTCCTGATGCAGTAGGCAGGCCTCTCAGCAGGAGCCTGAAATGCGGATCCATCTCGCTAGATTGTCACGCCTGCAGCTTCATTGCACGTGTTAACCTGGAGTCAGCGGTGGCATGAGAATGTGCATCGCGTCGGGCAGCGCTGTGAGGCTGCCGTGCCCCAGGATCTGACAACGTTAGACTCATGTACGAGGCGAGGGCCAACGAGAGATTGTGCCGCCTGCATGCAGCAAGCGTCCCGCTTCGCAGTAATTAGTAATGTCATTTAGAATAACGTCTGGGATTTATAGAGCATCCTGCACCTGAGAGAGCCCACAGCTGTGCACTGCTGCTGTGGCTGCTATTAGCGTAGTCTTCAGGGAGCACTGTAATAGTACCAACACTTGTCACATGGGAAGAGAGGCTCCCTGCCGTGAGGGTATAACAATCTGAGCACTGCAACAGGGATTGCCTCAAAACCTCTCCTCTAACGCGTAGTGCTGCTGGGAGATGGAATATGGGTTCTGCTCCACACCATACAGAAGGTTTGTTAAGAGAGACAGGCTCTGGAAAGTGAGAGGACCTAGGGTGTGGGCTGAGCTGTCCTGAAGGTGGAGTCATAGGAGCAGCCAAACATAGGGAGAAGGTTTGAGATGAAAATGACGTTGCCTGATTGCTAATTTTCATGTTAATGAAGACGACCCACAGGGAGAGGGTGAGGTTTGACTCCATACTGGGCATGATTTGTGGGTGTGCCTCCATGGGTTGAGATTTAGCCATGTACCAATGCAGGGCCAGCCCAGGGAGTGCTGGGCAAACCCTTGAAGGTTGGACGCTTGCTCTGCTCGGCAGGGCTGAACGGCTCACAGGAGGGGGCTGTCCGGCTGTGCTGCTGCTTGCAGGCGGTGTGGCGGTCTCTCAAGAAGATCCCCTTTGTTGTGGCGTTTGGGCAGCTCTGTTTCCCATAGGGACCCAGAAGGGCACAGGGGGCCGCGGGAATACAGGCTGATTTGGGAGAAGATCATCCAGCCCCAGGAAAAGCTCCTGCATGGCTGGAAATTGGGGCTGAGGGTCGACTGGACCCAAAACCCGGGGAAAGCTGATTATTCAGAGACGTAAAATGTCTTGAGTTGATTATTCAGAGGTGTAAAATGCCATAAGCTGTGGTTCACCAGGAAGATTGCCAGGGCCTCTGGGCAGTCCTTACCTGCCCACTCCCTCTGCATCCTCCTCTGGCTCTCTTCACACCTCTCTTTCCATCTCTCTCTTCCCTCCGTTCTCCTTCGCTTCTGCTCCTCTCCCCTCAGCCGGGCAATTGCTCTGGGCAGGCGCTTGTCAGAGCGTACACAAGGTCCATTAACCTTTGTAGTCCGCCTCCCCCCTCACCAGCTCCCAGCCAGATGGAAGTCAGCGAGTGAGCGGCAGGAAAGATGGGTTGTTAATGAAGTGCCAGCGAGTGGACCGACAGCAAAGCTGTCAAAGCCTGCCAGCCGCACGCTGCTTTCGAGGGCTGAGAGCCGCATGGGGCTCACCGCTGGGGTTTGGCAGCACTCCTCAGACAGATGGCATAGAAGAGCAGGCAGGTATGCAAAGGCGTTTGGCAGCAGGGCTGGGGGCTGCGGGAGAGGACAGGATCCATCTCCCCTCACACTTGACTGACCTTCCACTGGTGACTGGTTAAAGGCCCCTTCAGACTGGCGTGACAAAAAGACTGGCTGCTATGAGGCAGATTCCTCACAAAGGGGCTGTCTGTGGCTCGGGAGGCTGGGCCAGCCACTGTGACTTCGGGGCAATCCCAGCCGGATGGAGGCATCCCAGCGACCTAGAACAATTAATTACTAGATGAGAAGCAAGGCTTGGTAATTAAGGTTCTGAGCTGGGACTTGGGGGACTCCCCGGGCTGTCCGCCTGGCCCTTAGTGCATGTAACCCTGGGCAAATCCCTTCAGCCCAGGGAATTAGGTGCCTACGTACTTCAGGGATTTGGGGCTTTGTCTGTTCTAAGTTTCCCATCTGTGTGGTGGGGACAGTAACACCCCTTCTCCCGCCCTTGTCTCTGGGCCAGAGCCCATCTCTTGCTGCATGGCTGCCCAGTGCTGGGGGGTCCTGATCTCAGACAGGGCCTCAGGGTGCTACTGGACTAAAAATAGTGGGACAACACGCACCGGGAGTCCTGATTGGGGGCAGCGATGTAGCAGGCATGGCTGGGTGTGGGGCTCCTGGCACTTGCCACGCACAGACTGTCCATGCAAACCAAGGTCTGGGAACTGCACTGTACCACCACCGTCGTTCTCAGTGTCCATGGGCATGAGCATCTACCAGGGCTAAGTGTCCCCGGGACCCTCACCTTTGGGATAAGGCTGGGGAGAGGAGAATTTCCCTGCAGCAATCCCAGTCTTCATCCAGGGTGGTGAGGGGGGAGATCAGGGTGTGCTTTCCCAGGTGCACCGGAAACCCCCTGTCCCATGGGGCAAACAGCAGGAGATGGGGCAGAGGTGTGGGGCAGGGCTTTGGAGCTCAGGACAGGGCACTTGAGCTTGATACACAAGGCAGGAGGGAGTAAAGGTGGGGAGATGATGGTGGGTATTGGGAAGAGCAGATAGGAGAAGGTTGCAGTAGCCCAGGTTGGGGGTCAGTGGTTTAGCCACCAAGACACGTGGAGACATGCCCATCCCCTACCGTACCCGCTACTGGCAATTCACGTGTGGAGGCTGGTATGTAACCCCCACAGGTAGATACCACGGGGACCACAGCATGATGGCTGGCAGGGCTGTGGGCTATGCAAAGTCATTGGGACTCATCTCGTGTGGGGGTTGAGGTGCAAAAGATCACCCAGTAACAATGAAGGTCTAGTCCCCCTAACTGCTGGGGTTTTGCCGCCCTGTGAAAATCCATGCACTGCCCCCTCTAACTGAGATGTCCAGGGCACTTCTCTGGCCCCATTGCCATAGCATCTGAGCTGCTCACAATCCTTAACTACACCCCTGTACAGCTGGACAGTGCGATTATCCCCGTCCTACAGGTGGGAAACTGAGGCACAGAGAGACTGACCAACCTGGCGATAGTCAGACAGGAAATCTGGGGAAGGATATTCTGCCCAAGTCTCCTATGCCCCAGACTAGTGCTCTAACCACTGGACCATCCTTTCTCTGATTCCATTCCCTGCTATCGCTCTGGCTTTGTTTCAGGCGAAGCAGAACCTTCTCCCCAGGCAGGAACACAGCACGGTGCCCTGACGCAGACCGAGCTGGGAAGTCAGCCAGCAGCACAGACCCAGCCCATGTGCCCTTAGGTGGCTGACATCTGCTGTAATTATGGGCAGGGATTTGGGGAAAGCCGTGTATTTTTGACCACCCTGCTGGAGTTCTCTCTGCCTCTGGCTCATACATATTCATGGTGACACAGCCTGAGTCTTTGAATATTCACATCCTGGCCAGGGGAGGGGGAAGCTTCTTATTTCCTTTCCGTGCAGTTTGCTTGTTGGGAGAACGGGGCCTTCCTGGTGCCTGCAGTGAGGGCAGGGCAGCCTGGCCCCATCCACCAGCAATGCAGCAGCTGGCATCTGAGTTACAGCAACGTGCTCCCTAAAGCCAGGGCACTGTCGTACACAGGAACGTAGCACTGGTGACCGGCGTTGGACTGAAAGGCTCTCATCAGCCCCTGCTCTGGCACAGCACGGGCAGTGGCAGGGCAAAGAGCCACCCGACTCTGCTGCTCAGTGCTTGTGCCGTGCCCCTTCGCCATGCCCAGTGAGCTGCTGTTTGCCTGAGAGTCACTGCTGGCTCAGTGCATTACACAGTCAGAGGCCAGGCACAGGGCTTGGCTCCCACACGGCAGGGCTGGTTAGAGCCTTCAGGGCCTGTTTCTCTTCACACACCAGGGCCATGCCGGATTTATACTGGGGTGCGCCAATTAGACCCGTCAGCTGTGTTCACCTGGAAATGGGTGAAACTTGGCCATACCAGGACAGTCCAATCTGTTTCAAAGGAGGCCTGACCAGTAGTCAGGATTTAGCACAAGCCACGTAGTCTTTAAGTGTCTGGGACTTACCTAGCCGTCTCCTGAGATGTCCGAGCCAAAGGCATTCGGCTGCATTCGGAGATACATGGAACATTTTGGCGTGTGGCCAGCACTAGGCCGGGTGGAGCGATCACAGGCCATGAATGAGCCATCCGTCTCCAGGAGTATCTCCTCCAGGGAATGCTGGAAAAGTCGAGTGGGGGGCTCCCTGTGGGGGGCTTCCGCTGCCACAGCCAGAGCTGGCTGAACGATGAAAAAAGAGTCCCTAATAAACATGCCGACTTGGCCTCCCTGGCGTCAACGGGGTCATATTCGCCGTTAGTCACTAGGACTTGGCTAATCACTGGATCCTGGCTCCGTTCCTCAGAGGCCCTGGATTAGCCTGTTCCATGGGAGATGAAGGCCATTTCCCTCACGCCGGGTTCCTTCTGTCTCAGGAGAGTGGGGCTGCCTGGCGGCTGGGCCTGGTACGGATGGACGGTGGGTGTCTTTGATCATTTCTAATCCGTGTCATTGTTCGCGCTCAGGCTGTTTCCTCTCCTCCTGCGGAGCTGGAGGATGGATCTGTCACACCGTGCCTCAGGGCTGCCTGGCTCTGGTGCTGCGTGCACTGAAAATCAAGCCAGTGCCTGGCTGCCTGGTGCGTGCCAGGGAAACAGGCCGGGGTCTTTTGTGAAGCGCCTGGATCCTCTTGCGGGGCAGAGCACCAAATAATTCCTAGGGCAGGAGCATGGGTGATCGTCATAGTAACCATGTGAACCAGTCGGGCTGGAACAAGAACTTCCCCCAGCACTAGAGCTCCCAGACCAGCGTGCGAGACAAACTGAAGGGACCAGCCACTGTTTTCATGTGCACGTTGGTGCTCCGGTTCAAAGTCTGGGGCCAGCAGCTCGCAGAGCCCCATAGCATGGGCACTTCTCAGTGGCAACTCTCTGCAGCGGAGTGAGAGAGGAAGGACATGTCCGTGCGTAAGGTAACTCCCCCACCCCCATTTCTGATCCAATCTAGTGACGGGTTCTTGGTATTAGATCAGTGTCTGAAGGCTGCAGTCAGGACCAGGGCTAGGGGCTGTGCAAACACAAACATGCCCTGCCCCGAAGAGCTGGCAATACTCAGCCGCACCTGCTGTTGGCCACTGGCCCAGAGGGGAATGACAGTTGGCGTGAGAGAGGCCCGTCCGTGTATCTTCCCCCATTAGATCTCCGCTCATTTCCCCCTTCCTTCTTGGGCTGGTCTGATCCTCGGGTGCGAGGGAGAGTGGAGCCACTGGAGAAATACGTCACCTTCTGAACGGGCGGAGGTGACCATCTCTTGGATTGAGCGCTCGAGCATGACATTACTGGTTCTCTGCCTGTGCTGGGTAGTCTCTAGGAGGCTGTTTCCCAGTCTAGACTTTCCCACCTTCCCTTTCCCTATGTGAAAGCCCCATGTAGGTCTGACCCTCTATAGCTTGTACTGTGTCCCCCCAGGCCTTCTGCTTCCCCAGGCCTGATCTTCTGTCTCTGTCTCTGAGCCTTTCCTCCACAGAACCTTTTCTTTGCACGGTTGGCACATGCCCTCTCCAATAGATCCAGAACCCAGGACTTTTTTGTGCTCTGTGGGGAGATGTAGCAAATGGCCTTGCTGGATCCAGGAGGGCCCAGCTCCTCGGTCTGATCAGGACTGGTGTCTTTCACTCCTTACCCAGGCCAGGGACAGATCCATTCTAGGAAATGCTGCTCAAGTCCCATTAACCTTATTTGACTGGTTTTTCTGCATAGGTTCCTGCATCCATTCATTTCTCTCTGCACCCAGTTCTCCATCCTTGATGGAAAGGATTTGCAAAATCCTGGGTAATATTAACATCAGGGAAATGTTCCATTCTTTGGTGCAACAGTGAAGATTTGGCAACTGCTTCTCTCGCCCGCCTCCCTCAGATCGGCACCCCCATCCCATGATTCCCTGTGGTATATACCGGAGCCATGACTGGGCAGACCATGGGAGACTCCAGTCTTCCCGGAGCATACATGGGACTGCCGAGGTGCTTTCTGCAGAAGGGGGAATTTCAGTCTAGTGCTCCAGGCAGAGATGAGATTGGCATCTCTGGGAACTAGGCCATATTTAGTTGGGTGCCTAAATATGGACTGTTACCTGCCTCAGTGACTTGCCTGAGGTCACGCTGGAAAAGGACAGAACTTTCCTGTGCCTCTCCTGCAAGAACAGCCTTCCCCTTAGCAGTGCCCCTTTAGATCTGCATGTTTCTCCTGGGGGCTAGGCAGCGGTAACTGGAAGAGGATGTGGTTCTGTTTGTCCCCTTCACATGGGGTCTTGTCCTCTGTTTAGTGCAGGTGCAGAGCAATAGACTGGGTAACATGCTCCTTGCTCTGCCAGGGAGGTTGATTTGATCTCTTTCTGCTACTTGGTTTCCTTCATCTCATAGAAAAGCTATTCAGATATTTAGACTGATAGTACCTGGGGAAAGTGTAACATAGTCACTGTCTCCGGACGGGGCCGTCCCATTCGCAGCCTGCTTGGGCAGAGGGAACCCACCCCTCGGTTTTTTCAGACCTTGCTAAAGTAGCTCCTTGTGCAAACCTGCAGGGCCTCTGCGAGCTGTGGGAGTCGGACGCCTCATGTGCTGTGGATGGGAGTTAGCGCTGTAGCGTTCATGCCCACGGGCTGGATGAGTTCTCTATGCATGACTGGGCATGCTAACCAGGCTCTTCTTTCCCTGCCATTAGTTCCCATGTGCAGCTGTGCCTGTCAGGTATTCAGAGCAGCAACCGCTAGCGTGTGAGCTAACCTCAGCACCGCCGTAATCATGCCAACTGATTCTCTGGGGCGCCCGGGCCGCCACCTCCAAACCAGTCTCGCTGTTCCCATGTCCCTGAGTGTTCTCTGCTCTCTGGACACACACTCAAGCTGTGAGCCAGGAAGAACCTTCCACAATGGCTGGGGGGCAACTTTGCCTTTTGGAGTTCGTCTATGGGGTTCCTCACCTATCTTGGAGGATGCTCTGCTAACTCCCACGGCCCTTCCCAGTGCAAAGATAATTCAGCACAGCTTCTGTGAAACATGCCCACCCGCCGGCTGGGGGATGTGCTTGCTTGGATCGAGCTAGTGCTGAAAAATAGCAGCATGGAGGGTGTTGTAAAGAACCTTCCCCAGTTTGGAAAACTAAGGGTACAGAGACAGGTCCTCCACCCGCTGAAATGGGCACAACGCCACTGGGTTAAGGCCCATGACATGTGTAGAATTTGGTCAGCTCAGTCCCATGTGTGCTGGAATAGAGCAGGCCGCGTCCCTACAATACGGCCAACCAGGTGCTTTCAGTGATAAAGGAGCCTTTCCATTTTCTATAAGCTCCCGGCTGGGTTCCGTGCGGGCCCTTGAAAGCTATTAAAAGGTGAAAATTGGATTCTTTTCTCCCCTTTGAAGCCAGTGGGGCTGCGTTGGCATCGCTGAGAGCAGACTGTGTCTCATGCCGTCTGAAGAATGGCTTTTGACCCTAACTCATTGATCGTGCTACAAGGCGCTATTTATACCGCAGCAAATCTGGGCATGGGAGATGGAACGGTAGGTCTCCAGCACCTGTTCCTGGGGGAATGTGGGAGGCAGTGAGAGAACAGCACACACTGTTCATATTGTACCTGTGTCCGGTACAAAGATGAACAAATTAACCCTCACAGGTACCTGCTGAAGAGGGTAAATAGTGTCATTCCTGTCTCATTGATGGGGAAAATGAGGAACGGGGAAACTCTGCCTCATTTATAAAATGGGGAGCGTGAGCCCTGCCTCCCAGAGGGTTGCGAGAGTGAAATCCTTGAGTATTTGTGAGTGCTTTGAGATCCTGAGAAGGAAGGTGCGGTTTGATTGCTCCCTGCTTTCGCACCCAGGAATGGCTGTGCTGCTGCAGGGAGCTGGGCTGAGTAGCCGGGGTTCGCGCTCTGTCTCTAATGCATGTTTAGAGGAACGGGAGTTTACAAGCTGAATATTGTCACCCTAATGGATTCGTTTTGTCCCCGCTTCGGCTCTCATTCCAGTCCCTGTCAGAAGGACGCAGGGCCGGCCAGCAGCGGGGAATGAGAGCTGGGATGGATTGGCTAATGAAACGCCGAGAGAGCTTGTTCTCATGACAAAACATCATCACCAGGGCGGGGGAGGGAGATGGCCCCAGATGAATCTGCTCGCGTGACAATGAGGAAACTGTAAGGAGTGCAGGGGGAAGGGCTGCAAAATACACCACTGGGCCATGCCTGTCCCAAGACAGCATGAGTGGGGGCACCGTAGAATCCATCCAGGGGCCCATCGGGCTGGGCACATGGCTTCAGGCACCTACTGGGGGCCCCCCCATGGGTGATGGCTGTTTTAGTGGATTCTGATAAGAACAAAAGAAGGGCCGTACTGGGTCAGACCCTGGTATCCTGTCTACCGACAGTGGCCAATGCCAGGTGCCCCGGAGTGAGTGAACCTAACAGGTAGAGATCAAGTGATCTCTCTCCTGCCATCCGTCACCCCCCTCTGACAAACAGAGGCTTGGGACACCATTCCTTACCCAGCCTGGCTAATAGCCATTAATGGACTTAGCCTCCATGAATTTATCCAGTTCTCTTTTAAAACCTGTTATAGTCCTAGCCTTCACAGCCTCCTCAGGCAAGGAGTTCCACAGGTTGACTGGGCGCTGTGTGAAGGAGAACTTCCTTTTATTTGTTTTAAACCTGCTGCCCACCGATTTCAATGGGTGGCCCCTAGTTCTGCTATTATGGGAACAAGTAAATAACTTTTCCTTATTCACTTTGTCCACGCCACTCATAATTTTATATACCTCTATCATATGCCCCCTTAGTCTCCTCTTTTCTCCTCGGGTAGCACCCCGAGGTCCCAGCCGAGCCGGGGCTGTACAGACACACGGCCACAGTCCCTGCCCTGAGGAGCTTGCAGGGGAAACAGACCCAGCCCTGCCTGAGATCACAGGACTGGGATCCATGTCTCCTGGGTCCCGTCCTAGTGCCTCGCCACCAGCCCCAACTAGGTTATAAACAGACTGGGATGGGAGGAGCCACCCTGTGTTCGTCCCATTTTCCAAGTGACTTTAGGACTGGTGAGCAGTGCCAGGCTGGCCCAAAGCAGTGAGCGAGATGGGAGAGACTCTGTGTCTCGTTGGCCAGTCCCTAGCTTCATCCACTGCCGCCTGGGCACTGCCATGGGGCTTCGCCGTCTTACCCCGCACCAGCTCAAGTTCACTTCCCTAGCCCAGCCCTGCCCGTGGCAAGACTCGCACTGATTCCGGCTCAGCTCGAGTCACGTGTTAACCTGGCGAGTTTTCCCGTGAAGGGGATTTCCGGGCCTGGAAGGGGGTGAGAGCTGATCGGGCCGTCTCTGCTCAGCAGAGTCTCGGGGCGGGAGTGAGGAGATTGGCAGAGCTGTCTGGGAGTGCTAGGGCGGGAGCACTCGAAGTGTCAGTGAGAGGCACTGGTAGAACTGTGGCAGGCACAGGAGTGAAATCCAGGAGCAGCTGCTGCTCAGTGGTGAGGTGCGCTGGCCTCCGTGTGGAGGGGTCCTGGGCTAGACTAGCAGGCGGGGGCTGCAGGGCAGCCCGGAGGGATGCTAGCAGAGGGGTGTGAGTAGCTTGCCCAGCAGCCTTTGCAGCACGGTGCGGGTCAGCCTCGGCCCTCCCCACACTAGGAGAGCCAGTGGAGTCCAGGTCCGTGTGTCAAAATCCTCCGAGGATCGTCAGTTGCTTCGGCCAGCTGGATTAACGCAGGTGAAGCCCGTGAATTCCCATGCAGCTGGGCGGTGAATGCAGACGCTCAACCCAGCCTCAGCCCAGAGCCGCGGAGCGTCTCACCTAGTTCAGTCCCCCAGCCGCACGAGACCTTCTGAAGTGCAGCACGGCTGAGCCCCAGGGGCAGCTGAGGATGAGCAGCCCGGGGACGCCAGGGATTTTTCTTTCTGGACATTGATTTTCCGTGCTGGGTGAGGGGACGGGGTGTTTGCCTGAGCCAAAGGCAGGCCATGGGGTTCCAAGAGCATCTCCGTGTTAATACGGAGAGGCAGCCTGGAGACAGCCAATCCCAGTGTGCAACGTGCCTTCTCGATCCATGCAGCAGTTTGCAGGAATCAGGCTGTTAACCTGGTGCCTCCTGGCCCTCTTTTATCCTGGGTGAGTCCCTGACGCCCGCAGCGCGCCGTGTCAGCCAGAGACACCAGGTTACGCTTCCTCTGAAATATGACATAGCTGTTCACTGGCAACAACTTTGCTCCTCCCCAGCAACAGCCGCATTTCTCCTGTGGCCTGGCAAGTGCTTTGAGAGGGAAGGTGCTGTATAAATAAAGGTAGGTTGGAGAGGCTGGCCAAAGAGGGGCCTCAGGGCCTCCTAGAGCAGCCGGGGTCATCTAGCAGCTGGTTCTCTGGGCAGGGCATCCTCTTGGGGCGTCTCTGCTGGGGCTGCCCTTTCATTAGTGCCACCCTGTGTGTCCCCTCCTCACAGCCTCTGTGCCACGCATCTCACTGCCCTGCCTGACCCCCTGTTCCCACTCAGCCCCGTGGCCCTTTGCAGCCCCAGTGCCAGGCGCTGGCCCCTTGGGGTCAGGGATCCACTCACCAGCCCAGGGATTCTCACCCTCGGGGTTTCTCTTTTACAGAGTGTGGGAGACCTGTTCCGGGTGCGGGTTGCCGGGGGCTCCGTGACATGCAGCTACCTCTCCCCTCAGGACGGCAGGCCACTCTACCACCCCGCTGTCGACAGGTAAGAGACCTCGCCCGCCGGGACAGGGCGTAGGAGCAGCTGCCTGAGCAGGGACAGGTCTGGAGCCCTCACTGTCTCCTCCCTGCATGAGCCCGGCTGCTGATTCCTGATCTGGGCACTCTCCCACCCCAGCAGTGGGTGGGATAAAGTTCAGCTGACGTCTCTTCGGAAGCGGGCGCAGGTTCGGTGCTGGCAGCATGTGCTGGTCGTGTGCTACCAGCTTGGGGACTGTAATCGCAGTCGCTGGCAGCGCCGCTGGGGGTTGCTGGCTGGCTGCAGGGGTGGTGGAGCCACGCTCTGGCCAAATGGCAGAAGGGATCGGGCAGAGGGGGGCAGGATGAGCCATTCGGGCGAAAATCCAACCAAGGCAGAACTCTGGCTAAGCCCCAGAGAGTGCAGTGCAGCAATGCAGTGAGGTGCCAAGGGCCCCTCCTGGCCATGCCAAGTGCCCAGTGCCCCCGAGCTGGGTCTGACAATGCATACTGGCCTCCAGCAGCAAGAAAAGCAGGTAGGGTTGTGCATATCAATGGAGATCAGGCCCCACATGCTAGGAGCTGCACGTGAAACCTAGTGAGAGACAGTCCCTTCCCCACAGTCTAAACCAGCAGGGCAGACCCAGGAGGAACCACGATCCCCATAGGACGGCTGCGAACAGGGACTCCGGGGAGCTGACGTGACTTGCCCTATTTGAGACAGGGGCAGGAATTGGATCCTGTTCTCCTGAAGCCCAGCCCAGAGCCTCAGCCAGGAGACCTGCCTTCACCTCTGGACAAGTTGCCCTTTTGCCCCCATTACTCAGGTGGCTTCCTCCCCTGGCTCCCTGCAGCCAGTTAGAGCCACCCAACCCATGGCTGCTCGCGCCTTCCAGGGCTGCAGGGAGTGGCTAAACTCTCTAGGCACGGCCGGGACACTGAGGCAAGCAGCTGTTTTGCACTTGGGATGAGCCACGCTTCCTTGTCTGGCAGCCCTGTCTAGCTCTCCATGTCTAATGTGCCCATCACCGTGGCCTCTGCGCCTCGTCAGCGTCAGGCCAGACTTCCCTCTGCGCGCTGTGCCTCAGCGGCTCCACCGCTGGGAGATGGGTGTGGTGCAGCCCTGTCCCCAAGACGGGCTCGGGAGAGGCGGGGAGCAGCAGGGCCCTGTCTCGGGGGTGCTCTGGATTTCAGAGATCAGCCCACCCACGCCCTGCGTCATGCTCAGTGGCAGAGCTAGGGTGTGCAGCCCGGGGGCTGTAGATCACCCAGCTGCAGCAGTTCCTGTCCCAGGGGGCTGGGGCCTGCTCTGGGCGCTGTGACCCGGCTCATGGGGTCACGGAACTGCTCAGGTTTGACCCGGCTCCCCACATCATGACAGAGGGTGGGCGGGGCCAATGAAGCAAGTGCTGTTCTGACCTAGTGCACGGGGTCCCAGCCCCACGCACTCCATACGCCGTATCCCAACTCCTGGAGGAGGGAGCCAGGCCCAGCCCCCGGGGACAGGAGCCGCCTTTGGCAGCCGCGCTCTCCGGCCCCGGGGGAACATTCATCTCATGCGCCTCCTGTTGTCGGCCGCGTAATATGCCCACTAAGGTGCTGTGCGGAGATCAAGAGCGCCGGGGGCCCTGCCTGTCCTGGCCCTGCTGCTGGCTCAGGACGGCCGGGGCGGCTAGCAGGGGTGAGGGGTGTCGCTGTCCTCGCGAGGGCTGGGCGTGGCTGAGGGGAGCAGATTTCAGAGGCTCTGCTCCCCTTCCCCGTGTCGAACACCCCGTGTGCATCCAGCGGAAAACAGCAAACTCCATCGGTCTCCTCCAGGGGCGGCCGTGGGGAACACGGGCTCAGCCCAGCGGCATGTAGCCTAGCACGCGGGCACCTGCTCGGTCTGCTACTGACAAGGGGATGTGGGAGCAACCCTCCATCCCCCAGAGGCCCCGCTGGCCCCGCCAGCTCCTACTGGATGATGGAGCAGGCGGCTTGTCTGGGAGGAGTCTGCCACCTCCTGGCCTTTCTGGGGATTACACTACAGCTTCTCATTCCCTGCCAGGGCTCTGTTATGATTCAGGGGCTGTAGGTGGGATGTCTCCACAGCTCTGCTCCCTGTTTCCTTTCTGCCCCGTTCCAGTGGCTTGGAGCGGCTAGTGTGGGAGCCTGCCCTGCACCTCCAGCTGTCCTGAGGACGGTGCACAGTCCTTTAGCTTGCTGAGAACTGACATAGGCACTGACCAGGGCTTCCACGCAGGCCTCTTTGCTCAGGGCTTTCTCATCTGCTCAGTCACAGTAGCAGGTCACACAGCCGTGCCAGACCGGGGCCCAATGGAGAAGGCAGGATGGCCGCCTGCTGACCCCCGCTCCCATGCCTTGCAGAAGTCGTCTCCACAGTGCATCACTGACTGCCTGGCCTTAGCGGGGCTCCCACCTTCTCCCAGTAGAAGGGATCCAGCTGCATATTTATAAACCACTCCCTTTGCTGATTCGTCCCATCTGAGCCAGCAGGATAATAATTATTAATTGGTACCACAGGTTTGCCTAGGAGCCCCTGTCCCTGATCAGGACCCCGTTGTGCCAGGCACTGCACAAAGGCACAACAAAAAGATGGTCCCCTCCCCAGAGAGCTGACAGTGCAAGGAAGCTGTGCCTCTCGCTGCCCACTAGCTCTGCAAATCTCTCCCGAGATCTCCCTCTGTCCTGTGTCTCTCCCAGGCACTTCATCTGAACGCATCCATCTTTCATGACTCCTCTTCCCATTAATGGACACTGAGGCAGTGCCATTAACTTCCAAACACAGGCTTGCCCTGGCAGTCTGACAGTAATCCGGGGAAGAGAGGGTTTGGGCATCGGCTACCCTGGTGGCGAACGCAGGCGGGGTAGGGGGATGGATAGATGGATATGGGCAGAAGGAAGGAGGGGCTGATTCAGGCAGGAGCTGGGGGCAGCATTGCAGGCAAGAGCGGTGTGAGAACAGGAACAACGCCGAGCCGACACACACACAGTGAGGGGAGAGGACTGGGCCCCATGGCGTGTTGAGGACTCTGTGGGAATTGCACGCTATCACTTTAAGAGCTGGGTGGCGAGGAAGTTCCTGATCCTACTTGCAGGCTAGGGGGGCTTCAGGGAAGTCAGCTGTCCAAGTCAGTTTGGGAAGAGCCAGCCTAGAACAAGGTGGGTGAATGGAGCCTCACTGCCTTTGGGAGCAGCCTGCTTTGTTTCTCTCTGGTTTTGGTCACTGAGTGTTAATAGTCTGGATTCTAAGAAATACAGTTGCTTTACCGTGCAACCTTCCAACAGGGGCGTTTGGTGTTTTTATCTAACGTCCCTGTGTATGCTGGGACACCACGGCACACCACGGCAGGGCGTAGTGAGTGGGAGGCACCCAGGGGCCACACAAGCGGTGACGTCGGGCTAGGCGATACCCAGCATGCGGTTCCCTTGCAGCACCGTGGTGTTCCTGCAGTGCTACACCGGCTTTTGTGATGGAGCTCTCTGAAGTGGTGGGGGGTAGAGGCCATGAAAGGGAGACTCAGAGACCTGGGTTCGAGTCTCAACTCCAATCTGTTGAGTGACCCTGTCCATAAGCTGGGAAGAATTAGATTGTTATCAGGAAATGTTGGTAACTGTCACATTCGCTGGACATGCACAAACTGACAAATAAAGGATTGAATTATACAGATGGGCAGAGAAAGAAGCCACTGCTGGAGAATGTATTGGCATTTGATCTAAGGAGTTTCCTTTGTATACCTTGACAGGTGGTGTGCAAAGTGCCAAGGGGTCTGTACTGACCCCCAGAGGTCAAGGTGTTGCTGGGACGACTCCTTAAAGAGGCAGCACCTTGGAGCTGATCATCTGTCTATGAGCAGGCTGGGGACCTGGTGTCTGACTGGGGAACCTGCTCCTCAGCTTCCCAGAGATGGTGCTGGCGGAGCAGATGTCTGGGAGGTGGGCGGTGAATGGAGCCCTTTTGCTGCAGGAGTCTCCAGTCTGCCATGGGGTGGGGACAGGGTGACTAGGAGTCTGGTTTTTGACCCGAACACCTGGTTGAAAAGGGACTCTGACGGCTCTAGTCAGCCCCGCCGCCTGGGCCGTTAAAAGTCCGGTTGACGGTGCTGGGAGGCTAGTCCCTACCTGTCCTGGCACTGTGCTACGCCCCGGAAAGAGCCAGGAGGTGGGGTGGGGGGGCAGAGTGAGCCACCGAGGGAGGGAGTGTAGTGAACGGGAACGGGGCCTTGAAGGGGCGGGGCCTCGGGAAGGGGTGGGGGAAGGGTGTCTGGTTTTTTGTGACGAGGAAGTTGGCAACCCTAGGTGAGGGTGGGACTTCGCGGAAGCTGCTGCTAACAAGCCACGGTGCTGGTCAGGGCAAGGGGGCTGACTGGGAAGGGAAGGGCAGCTCTGTGCCATGCTCGGTGCCCTACGGAGCTGCCTGCAGGTTCTCACATAATGGCTGCAGGCCTGGGGGAGGAACAGAGAAGCTGCTGCCAGACAGCACCTGTAGCTGCCTGACCTGTGCTGTGGCCTGGGCTGTTTCCCTGCCTCATGCCCCACCAGCGCGGGGAACACAGTGGGTGAGGGGTGGTGCCCTGGATTCCCCTCCGGCACCTCAGGGGCTCTGGGAAGTCTTTGCTGCCTCGTGAGGGATCAGCCCTTACTAGTGGGGTCAATACGGCGACCCTCAGGCTTCCCTTTGGGCCCGAGCTGGCAGCTGCGACCTGTACTGTGTCCCGGGGCAGCAGCCCGGAGCCAGGCCCCTCCTGCTAACGCCTGGCCTTGTCCCGACAGAGCACTGCAGTTCGGCGGACCGGGCGGCCCCCCCCACGTGAAGCTGGTGGTGGAGTGGGACCCGAACATCAAAGAACGGTGAGTCCTCAGCGCCGCGGAGCCTGCCCTCAGCAGCGGCAGGGGCACAGAGGCAGCGGGTCTGTGTCGGTGCCGCGGGCTGGGATCAGACTCAGGGTCAACGCAGCTGGATGAAGATGCCTCGGTGCCCCTTACGTTTCTCATCAGTGTTTCGCCCGTAGCCACCTGGTGACCTCAGGCCTTACTCCAGTGCCCATCCCCTGGCCAAGGACCTGGTCTCTGTATTTCACCCAACAGAATCAGAACCAACTCACTGGGCTCTTGGGTGTTTTGTTTATTAATTGTCCCAGTCTTGACGGCCTCACTCGGAATCTCCCCCTGGCCATGGAAGGCCAGAGTTAAGTCTGAGTGGGACCGTCCCCATCATCCCGCTGGGAACTCTGCCTGAGTGAGGACATCGGGATCTGGCCTGCTAAGAATCACTTGCCTGTGTCTCCCCCATTGAAGAGCAGGGTTAGCGGGGAGCGGTTTGCACAGGACAGTGGGGGTCCATGCACTCTGCGTTTAACAACAGCAGAGCACCTGCAATGGAGCAATGCTGGATTTGCACCGAAGAGCATGGAATAGCCGGCTCTAGGAACGGGGATAACACTTCATCCTGCCGAACGGCTGAGTGCCCCGTAGCTCCCATGACACCAATGGGGTTTACTGGTTCAGCACGTGTGAAGATTCAGACGCTTGGTTAGGTGCCAAAATACAGAGTCTGAGCCAAGGTTTTCAAGCATGGGGAATGATTTTGGGGGGCCCAGCTTGAGACACCTCAAAGGGGGCTGAGTTTTGATGATAGTTCAGTAGTGTCTGAAAATCAGGCCTCTGTCAGGCATCTCAAGTTGGGGCCCACAAATCACTGGCATTTGTGAATATCTTGTCCTGGGTGCCTAGCTTCAAGCCCCTGTACTGGACAGTATTGGCCACTAGGGAGAGGACTGCTCTGCCTTTGCTAGAAGGCTACCTCTGCCAGGCAACCAACATGCCAATCCCTTAAATAGTCACTTAGGATGGATCTTACTAGAACTCAACCTATGGAACTCACTGCCTCAGGATAGGGAGTCAAATACCACAGGCTGGCTTGGGAATAGCAGGACAGTTGCTGTCTGCTGTCATGCTGCATCAAGGTGATTGGAGCCCCTGCCCATGGATGGCACTGCCCAGACGCCTTCGCGTGGGCACTGCCTCCCTCCAACCTCCACTCCCACCTTTGCAGCCTGTTTGGCAGCATCCAGGAAGAGGTGGTACAGGACACCGAGAGCGTCCAGCTGCAGCAGCAGGCCCATCAGCAGCAGCACAGCTGCACCCTGGATGAGTGCTTCCAGCTCTACACCAAGGAGGAACAGGTACATGCTGTGCACTCTGGGCCTGACGTCGTCCTTTGTGCTGGGGCGTCTGGGGCACTGGAGCCGGCGGGGTAGGGATGGGTGCTGGGCTGACAGCACAGCACCCCGGGCATAGGTTCAGCTGCCCAGCTGAGGCTGGCAGGATACCAGGAACCAAGGGAAGGAACCAAGGCCACCGTGCCCTGCGAGGGGAACCCCGGCCTTCCTCTCTGAGCCCGGGCCAGGGCAGGCAGGCACTGGGGACTGTGCTTCCCCCCACCGAGACCCAGGTCACGGGCCCCTCTTGCTGGAGGGGGTGGTGCAGCAGCACCAGGTGTCCAGTGCCCTCCCCGTGGCCGGGTCAGTTGCTGGGGCCATGCTAACCCCAGCCTTGCCTGGGCGTGGTGCCTTGTGTCCCCAGCTGGCCCCTGACGATGCCTGGAGGTGCCCCCACTGCCAGGTGCTACAGCAGGGCATGGTGAAGCTGAGCCTGTGGACGCTGCCCGACATCCTCATCATCCACCTGAAGAGGTTCCGCCAGGCGGGCGAGCGCCGCACCAAGCTCTCCACCCTCGTCCGCTTCCCCCTCCGCGGCCTCAACATGGCGCCCCACGTGGCCAAGAGGAGCCAGGCCGGGACGCAGGCTCCAGGCCCGTGGGCGACGTGGAAGCAGTTGCCGCACCTTCACGAGAGCTCCCCGCTCGACTCGCTCTACGACCTGTACGCCGTCTGCAACCACCACGGCAGCATGCAGGGTGGGCATTACACCGGTGAGTGCACCAGGGCACCAGGTGGGGTGGGCGGTACGCTGGTGAGTGCACCAGGGCACTATGCGGGGCAGGCACTACACGGGTGAGTGCACCAGGGCGCTATGC